>VWPW01002576.1:572264-945702 GCA_013389825.1 Crypturellus undulatus | reverse complement strand
GCGCAGGGCTCTGCCCGCGGCCCCGGCGGGTGGCTCGGGGCCGGCCCCGCACCCCAGCCCTGCGAGCCGGCCGGGAGCCCCGTCGGCTCCAGTGTTGAGCGAAAAGCCCCGACCGTGCGTTCGCATTTAGTGTTTGTTTCATCGTAGTTTAAGCTGAGTGTGAGAAGCAGGCCTTTCGGGAGGGAGAGCTCACAACCCCGGGGTTACAGGGGCAGAACTGCCGTTTGGAGGGTGTAAGGGACAGGCCTGGAGTTGCAGGATGTGCATGTGTGTTGTGACTGACTAACTTCCACGTCAGTGGAATTGCGAGACCTTGGAGGGCATTAAACACTCCCCTTTCTTCCCCTTTGGTAGATGCTATCGGCTCTGTACAGGAGGAAAAAAGTCCCTCTCAGAGATAACCACATTCCCATCCCTGCCCTCAACTTCTGGAAACTTTGTTACATAAAACACAGGAGACAAAAAAGCTGCTGCTTCTTATCGGTGTTAATGCTGCAAGGCTGCTGGTGTTTCATTTCTTTCACAAACACAGATTCTTGCCTGTCGTACATTCTTTTTGCTAGTCCTGTCAGAGGTAGCTTTGCATCCAGTCATGCTTCCCCACATTAATCCCTTTGGAAAGGTGTAGGTGCTAAGCACCAGTGTTGACCAGGCTGGCGCTGGGGGCTTCCCAAAGGCTGCAGGAACTCCAGCACGGAGCAGTCCTGGTGAGGGACTGTCCTGTGCGAGCAGGAGGCACCACTGGTCTCCGGCTCCATCACTCAGCAGCATTTTTCAGTGGAGTCTTTGGATCTGAAACCCTCGGGAGCCTCCAACAGTGGCAGTTGGTGGCTTGAACGCTGAAGGGGAAGTGTAACTAGAAGCTGCAGCCTAAAAAGGTGGGAGCTACGTTTGGAAGAATCCAGAATTCCAGAAGTTGGAATCTAAGCAGTTGAACTTGCTACCTAGCAAAAAAAGTTCAAAAGCATCTTTGTTTCTTCCTGAATCAAAGTTGGTCTGTTCACATTGAAAGTTAAACCGTGTGATATTCCCCCCCCCGCCCCGACTCAGTTTAGTCATATAAACTCTGTTTTTCACGNGTTAAACCGTGTGATATTCCCCCCCCCCTCCCCGACTCAGTTCTGTCATATAAACTCTGTTTTTCACACTAGGTAATATGAGTAATGATGGAAAAGTAGAGACTAGTAAGGATGTTCAGTTGAAATGACTTAACTAATTTTGTTTCTTTTTTTTTTCTTTTGAAAAACCTAAGCTCTGTATAAAAACATAAGATCTGTATCCTTCTGAAGTAGAGAAAAACTAATTTACTTTGCCCCAGTGTGGGTGCTGGTTTTACTTCCAGCAGTTTCATCTGGCTTGGTGCAAAGACTAGACGCTCAAGTCTTTTTTTGTACAGCCCTTTTTTCTCATTGTTGGCTTTCAGGCTTTTTATTTCAGGCATGTTGAATGAGCTTTTGACCTAAATCCCATTGAGACCTAGGGCTCCCTGAGTCACAACCCCCTTCCACTTCCCCCCCAGTCCTTCCCCCTGCTCCAAAAAAAATGTTTGCTGTATACAAATAGGCGATGAATGCAGATATCTGTTGTTTAGGACATTATGAACTATTTATTTCTGTAAGTGGAGTACAGTTATTCACTGTTTCTCTTCATTGAATTGCAATTTATGAGGTATCTCTTTTCACCTGTCCGGTTTATCTCTTTTCATTACCTATATATGAATATATACTAAGTCCAACATATGCAGAAAATAGTTAAGGACAAAAAAGGTCTCATTGGAATTGGAGTAGAAAGAAGAAAAAGTTGAAGTAAAAAAAGAAAGGTTTTCTTGTGGATGGATCATGTGGATGGATCGGATTACAGGAATGCCTAAATATACTGGAGGAATATATTTGTGGATTTTGAGCTGGGCTTGGAGGAGTGCAGTGAAACACGACTGCAGAAACATACTTGCAGTGCATGCTGCCTTGTCAGGAAGTCAGCAAGGCATTTTTGCTGGGGCTTCATGCACTGACTTATGACTTGCCTTGTCAGTTCCTCATTAATGATTTCTGATGAATGGGAAACCATGTCTTCAGCTCAGATAAATTTTGCATCTGTAGATATTTCTGGTACAAAACAAACAAACAAAAAAACCCAAATGAACAAACAGATGCAGTCCTCCATATGATGCACCCCTTTTCTAATCTTTTGAAGCTGGAGACAGACATCACAATTTCATTTAAAAAATATTTTAAATTTCTGCTAGCTTTTTTTTTAAATCTTTCTGCTGTAGGAATCTGAATCAGGAGAATAATGAAAGTTCTCTGGTTCTGTGTTTTCTATGGGACAGAGTGTTCATTCTCCTTAGTATTAAAAGGACAATGTGACGCAAAGTACAGAAACAGGATTGGAAAAAAATCCTGCAGGCGGAGATACACAGGAAACCCTAGGAATACCTTGAGGGGGGCTGATGACCAAGCTCTTAGGATAGCAAAGCTCCAAACAGTCATTAGGATGTGGATCTAGTGCCGTGCTTTATATTAATCTTACTAAATCTCTATTAATAAAGTTTCTTCTCTAAACACATAAAGGTGGTAACACAGAATTTAACCACTGTTAGGGTAAGTTTAGGGGACATTGCGGGACATGTTTACTACTGATGGCGTTGGTTAGAAGCTTTCTCACACTTGGGGAAATCCCAAACTTCACTGTGATCTGTGCTGATTGTGCTGAATGATCTCTTGACTGTGCCGGGGCCGTAACACGTTCCCTAGGGCTGAGAAGGAGCTCCTGCTCTGACGGTGAAGACTAGCAGGATCTGGATCTGGATCTGGATCTGGATCTGGAATCTGGATCTGGAAAACTAGAAGGAATAATCGCAGAAAGATTCGACTAGTTTCTATCAGGTTGATGGGGCAAATTATTTTGGGCATATACATTTCCCCCTTTCTCATCTGCTTCTCCGTATCTCCAATTCTACTAAGTAGCAGAGAAAGCATGTTCTCCGATGAGTTTGCCCAGTATACCAGTAAAAAAATAATTCTAATTACTTAAAAGCAGGACAGTTTTAAAATTTGGGAATGGATGTATAGGCTTGCAGTGAAATAAAAACAGACATAAAACAGATCTATAGATGCTTTTATTGGTTAGAGAGAGCTCCCAGTTGGGTTTGAAACCCTTGTGCTTACTTCAAAGTTCCCTGTGTAGTCCAGGGCTGTCTACCTAGAAATGCTTGTGTCATTCTTAAGAATTGTTTTTGATCAATTAAACTGTCTCATTGATTAATTCAGCTGCTAGCTATTAAGCTATTTGAAATATTTAAGGTCTTAGACTTAGTTTTATCTTCAGTCATTCCTAACATAAAATCCTTACTCTTCTGGTGTGACAGTAGATCACAGAATAAATGTTTTCAGAAAACCTCGACAACTTAAAATATTGCTGCATGGATTGGAAAGGACTGGCAGAAAGACATAGCTGAGCAATATTGCTGTGTTGTACACTACCTGAGTCATCTGAACTTTCCCTAGAAGAGGAGAAACAAAGAATGGTCTTGAACTATTTTGAAAGAATAACCTTGTTTTTGTTGTTGTTGTGTTGGGTGACCGAAACGCGTGGTATGAATGAAGGGGGAGAAGGGTAAAGGAGAGAGACCATTCGAAAAGGGATGGCCATAAAGCAGAGAAAGACAAAGCCTTGCTACCCCTTACGGTAGCTGTTCCCTTCGTCTTCCTCTCATGCCTTAACACACACATGGGCATGGGCTAGCTCAATTTCTCTGAACCCCTTTTTCCTACAACTATATATATTTACCTAATCTATACCTCTTAACCTCTCAGGAATATAGGTTACTCATTTTCTTTGACACTAGCTTACAAGTTTTTTGTTTTTTTTTATATATATGTATTAAAATCCATCCTGGATCCATTTGCTACCACACAGTGGTCATTTTGGTTTCCCATTTCAGTACTCTTGATTCTTCTCACAGGCCTCCTTAAACACTTTGTCCTAATCCCCAGGTCTCTATTTCCTTCTGTCCCCAATTAAGTGACAGAAAACCCCAATAGAAACTTGCACTTCTGCTGTTGGGGGTCCTTTCACCACTAGCATCTCAGAGTTCTTGTGCTCCACGTAAGTGCTTTCTCCTCCTGCCCCATCCTTGATGTCCCAGGACCTTGCTTCCTTCCTGCAACCCAAACAGCTTCTTGTGCTTTGTGTTTTTGATCCTTTGCTTCCTCTGCTATTCCTTCTGTGACAGGTTCTTGACTGCCCTCACAGACCTTTCCTCCTTGGCACTTTGCTCGTTCCCCTTCCTTTCTGCTGCCTTCTGCATTCTGTCTTCTGCTCTTTGCCTTCCTGTAGGATGGGGCAGGGTGCCGGTAGGTGCTACAGGAGCAGGCAGGGCTGCAAAGCTTGCTGGTTTTCCACAAGATTGTGGAAGTTTCAGTCTCCCTTCCTGGCAGATGCAGCTGTTTTCCCACAAAACAGGTTCTCCACTTCTACTTGACAAGACAAACTGAAAGGCTGAACTCTGCAGTCTCAAAAGGAAGGATATGGATAGCGCCAGGCGTAGAGTGTGACTCTTGCTTAAGAAGTTACTCCTCTTCCTTTGGATGTGAAATAGCCTAGTTGTTTCCACTGAATATTTGGTGTATATGATTCGAATGGAAAAAACATAGTACATCTTCATAGCAGTGTTCACACACACTGACTTAAAAATATAATTTGTGCTTTTTCAAAACCCAGGCTTTTTTTTTTTTTTTCTCCTTAAATTCCTGATAGGAATGAGTGAAGGCTTGAAAGTTTTTTCAGCTCACACTGGAGTGTGTAGCATATAATTTGTTATAAGTTAAAAGCTATACCTTGCTGAAGATTAGGCTTTCTGGAAAATTGCTTTGACACAAGAAAACAACATGTTCTGCATTGATGTATTTCAATAGCTTCTCTAGTGAAAAGTGTTAGAGTTAAAAAAAAAAAAAGAGATGCTTTCAAATCGATAGATCAGTCTCTAGCTAGTTAAATGTCTACTACTCCTGTACATTATAATTTAAGGCCAATACATCCTGTCAGCTTAGTTTCTCTCTGCAGGGATTTGCAGTAGAAAACAGGATCTCTGCATTCACTTTTTTTTGTAGAAAATGGTAATTTCTTATCAACCTTTGAATGCAATATTATATTTCAGCTTCTACACGAAATAATTAGCGTTCTCTGCATTGGTGAGGAGTCGAAATAGCTTGTAGCTCTTGCCTTACTGCTGTTTTGTCTTGCTGTGCTATTCGTTTTGCTCAAAAGATGAAGGCTGCTTTCCTGTGAGAGATTTGGAGCAGGCTTTGTTTATGTAAAAACTCCAAATGGCACAAAACAATGCAAGATTTTGTTGATGCACTTAGTTAAGCTTAAAAGTCTGCTCAACTTTTTCTTCTTTTGGCAATTATTTCCATGCAGCATTGTACACTTAATCTGATGTAACTTTGAATCATTTCACTTCTCTATTTGAGCTTGCCCATAATCATATCTGTCATCTGTGATTTTCTTTTTTGGTGTTAAATGCTAATGCTTCTCTTTCAAGTTCCGTGGTGGATGTGAGACCACTTCCTCAAGAGACCTGGTTAAGCACCGACTACCTCTTGTGTCCCAGTTTCTACCGAAGAGGCCAATAGAGGGCTGTTGCACCCTGTGCAGAATCCACTTAAGCAGAATCTCTATCTCTTTATTATGTGCAGTGTTGAGATCAAAGGTGCAGTTATCAGAACGGAAATCTTGTGAAAGCTCCTTAAGAAAGGGCCTCTCTGTTCTTCCCATACCACCCCTCTTCTCTTAGTAATTTAGGTAAAAAAGTGAGTGTTCTGTTATAGTGCCTCTGAATATAACTCTGAAAGATACCTACTTGGTCCAGCAATCTCCTGTAGGAAGAAACAATATAATACCTGTCCAGTTTGCCCTTGCGGGTTGTAACCTTCCCTTCTTAAGTTGTAAACTTGTGGAAATTGCATTTCCTTTTGTAAATTTAGATCTCATTGGGATGACAGAAACATGGTGGGATATCACCCATTACTGGAGTGCTGGAACAGATGATGAAGGGCTCTTTAAGAAGGATGGGCCAGGAAAGCGGGGAAGGGAGATAGAGAGCAGCTGGAATGTGCGGAGCTCTGGCTGCGGAGGCAAGAGGTCGTGGGCTAGAATTAGTGGGCAGAAGGACATGAATGATGTTGTAGTGGATGTTGGCTGTAGACTGCATGATCAAGAAGTAGATGAGGCCTCAAACAAATGGAAAAAGTCTCGCCTTCACAGGGCCTGGTCCTTGTGGGGGACTTCAGTTGTCCCAAAATTTGCTGGATGGACAATACAACAGGGCACAAGCAAACAGGAAGTTTCTGGAGTTCTTTGATGGCAACTTCCTGACACAAGTGATTGAGACGCACACAAGGAGAGACTGGAGCAAGGGAGACCTAGCCTTGGTGGATGAGGATCTCGTTAGGGAACATTTAAACAAGCTGGACGTACAGAGTTTCATGGGACCTGATGACTACGTTGGAGAGTACTAAGGGAGCTGACTCACGTCACTGTGAGGCCACTCTCGATAATATTTGCAAGATGATGGCTATCGGGGGAGGCTCCTGAGGAATGGAAGAAAATAAATGTCACTGCAGCTTTCAAAAAAGGTGAGGAGGAAACTACAGGCCAGTTAGCTTTGCACTGTACCCATGGAAGGTGATGGAGCAAATGATCTTGTCTGTATTTCCAAACATGCAAGGACAAGAAGGTTATTTGGAGTAGTGAGCCTGGGTTTACAAAGCAGAAGTGTGAAACTGTGCTTAACCAGACTGCCTTCTGTGATGACTGGTTGATGAGTGAGGGGAGGTCAGTAGACACCATTTATCTCAACTTGAGTAATACTTTTCACACTGTCTCCTGCCACATTGCTTTGGACAGGCTGCTCAAGTGAAGACTCAATAGGTGGACAGTTGAATGGATTGAAAACTGACTGAACTGCAGGGCATGGAAGGTTGTGATCAGTGGCATGGAGTCTGTTGGAGGCCAGTGACTAGTGGAGCACTCCAGGGGTCAGTACTGGCTCCCATGCTTTACATCTTCATTAATCACCTGGATGATGGGACAAATGCACCCTTGGCAAGTTTGTAGCTGATACAAAACCAGGAGGAGTGGCTGGTGCACTGTATGATTGCTGTTCAGAGGGACCTAGAGAGGCTGGAGAAATGAGCAGGGAGGAAGTTCATGAAGTTCAACAAAGGGAAGGGCAAAGTCCTGCCCTGAGCAGGGGCCAACCAGCAGCTTTGGAAAGCAGCTTTGCAGAACAGTGTCTAGGATTTCTGGTGGACAACATGTTGACCGTAAGGCAGCATTTCAAGGATTTCATTTGTCTTCAGCAGTTAATGTCTTTAATGCTACAAATAGAATTAAGTTATGTTTTTCACCCTCTGTGCACCTGCAGAAGTTGAATTTTTACTTGCAGCGCTTATACTGTCATGGTGTTTTTGCACATCTTGCTGTAAGTGCTTGAAGAAATTCTCACTGTAAGAGTTGAACAGGCCTGTGTTTTTAGTTAATATCATAAAGTTAATTATGTAACTGTGTGAAACTGAAGTCCATGTAGACAGTACGCACAAGCAGTAAGGCTATGTCGACAGAAGGTAATTTTACTGGAAGTTTGGTTAAGTAATGCTTTTCAGAATGACAACTATTATGTAAAATACTGATTTTTAAAAAAATCTGCAACTTTTCAATGTCTTAAGAATGTTTCTCTCTTGTAAAGCCATTTGTGAACATACACAATTATCACAAGTCTGTAATGTATGCTTGAATAGAGAATTATTAAAATAAATGATGTTTTGTTGAAAACTGGCATTGGATCACTCTAATGACATCCCTCTAAATACAGAACACTGTGGCAATGGCTCTAGAGAAGATAGGCTCTTTATTAGATAAGTATCTTAGTTTTTCTGCTAACTTATTTTTCTCTTATGCTGCTTAAACCTTGAAGAAAATGCTATGCCTTTTGGTGTCAGATTTGGAAGGTCTCAAACTGGAGTGGGGGAAGAAATTATTCTCTTGTCCTCTGCAGTATCAAATTTCCCTGTCAGTGGCCATGAGACTGTTCAGAAGATTTTGTCGCATTGCTCTGAGGTCTGCTTGGTCCAGTATATTTTCCAACACTAAATTTTTGTGGTCAGGTCATCCTGCTTATTAACAGCTGAGATTTATTCATTTAGGAAGAAGGTAATGGGGTGGTTATGTCTCTATTCCTATTGCTGCAGCAGAATGATAGCATCCCCTCCTTTGCACGATGTACAGACACAGATAAGACAAGGCTCATGGGCAGAGATTATGCATCCATAGTTCTAAAATTTCTATGGTGTTTATAGAAGTTTTGTCCAGTTTTATCAGTTGTTTTTAAGAAAAAAGTTACCCTTTGCCAACAACCTTATTTTGTGTACTGGAAAAATGCAGGCTAGGCGCTTATTGGTGGGAAAATACTTTCTTTATCCAAATAGCAAATGCATTTAACTGCAGTGAATCTGCACATGCTTTCTGGCCTCTGATAAAGGTAGAGTTATTTCCTCCCTCTGCTATGCGCTGATGACGGTGGCATCAAATGCTCTTTTAACCTTTATTGCCTCTGATTAATTGACGTAAAAGTAAATCCTTCCCTACCAGAAAACAGCATGAGGCAGCCTGTTCAGTGCATTGTTTGTCGGAGCAGTGCTGTGAGCCAGTGCTGTAGTATCTTCTTTTTCCAAAGTATTCCCTTGTTTGTTTTTAAAAAGGAACAGGAACAGTAAAGCAGCCTGGAGCTGGACCTGGAATTGGGCTGTCATTGATTGTACTTCAGAAAACAGGGGCCAGAAACAAAGCGGATGGATGTTGACTAGCAGCTTCTGTGAAGTGTCAGCTATAATCCTTGCTCTCTCCTACAGACCCTTTCCCACTCTTCCCTTCTGCATAACTGATCCTTCACATCGAGCTTTAAAGCATCCACTGGAAGGGAGAGAGCAGGTGCAAAGGCCGGTTCTCTTTCTTTGTCAGATACGTCTTTCAGATCACATGCCTGCAGGATTTGCATCGTGTACTGTGATCTTTCATTAATCCTTTCTGTTGTCCTGAAATGTAGTCATTTCAGTAATGTCTCATATCGGTTCGAGCTCGACTGTTCCCTGTTGAATGTCTGCCTGATGCTGTCTTCCACTGCTATTCGTGACGACAAACTTGATGATAGGATCAAGACCAAAGTACAGTTTCAGCCTATTTCAAACTACAGTTTCAAACTATCTTTCACCATGCCAGAAATCTGAAATGGGTTCTGATTTTGCCATGAAACACACAGAAAATGCAGAATGGGGAGGGGGGTAGGGTGATTGTATTTTTGATGGCTGAGAAACAGACGGCCTGTGTACCGTGGTATGGGACCTGCCTCTACAGTGAGCCTCCCTCCTGGAAAGGAAAACCAGTAACTGCCTCTGAGACAAGGGGCTAGAGGCATCAGCTGCGTTATGACCCTGGGTACTGCACTGTTGAATAGTCCTGCCCTCAAAAAGCTCTTGGTATTTTGTATATAAAAGGATGATTGAACTGAAGGACTAGGAGAGATCAGTTTTTGTGAAACCTTATTCCTCTCCTGAGCTGTGCTTGAAAGTGGCGGGTCGAGTGACTTGAGGGATCCTGATGTTGATGAGGGTCTTTCTGCTCAATGCCAGGCTGATAGAGCCCAAACTGAATGTTGCTGGAGTCTGCTTGGAATTCATTTCACACTTCATAAATCCACGGTAGGATGCTGCTTCACAAGTATTTCATTAACCAGCGGAGCACATGCCCCAAGAGGAAGGAGCGCGCCCCCCGTGCGCCCGGCGCCCGCTTCCCTCAGTGCTCCTGCTTGCGTTGCAGGAGGCACCGTGTGCGTGCTGAGGCAGCGACGAACAGCGCTGCATCCCAGCAAGCAGGTTCTGCTTACGTTATTTGCGGCCCTTGTGCCCTAGTGGAAGGCAAACTCTGTTCTAGCTTACCCTGAGGGTAAAATGGCCATGGTGGTGATAGGCCGCTGCTGGGTAACTCCAGGCTGTTTGGAGTGGTAGCTAGATTAAGAGTTGGAGAAATGTCTGAAATCCCATCAGAATCATTGGCCAAAGTGGCATTTAAATGCCTCTTCTCTTAGAAACCTGGGTGCTCAATTTCTCCTGTGGATACTGTGTTTATTCTTTCCAAGAGTGGACTGTTGATGACTTTCCTCTGCTACTTTTTTTAAGGAGGGGGAGAGTGATGAGGAATGGGGAAATATTTCCCCTGCCCTCTTCGCATTTTCTGTTCTCATAATCACAGGATATTTGTGTGAACCATTGTTATTAAACACTTCTGACTTTTTCTGAAGTCTTTCTGAGGCAGTGTAAAAGGAGAGACTGATTTAGTGTCTTCGAATTACCCAGGTACTGAGAGAAGGCAGCTAACAGGTAAATGAAAACGAAGAAGTGAAGGCTTTCCCATTGATTTTGTTTATGATGTAGGAGAAGAAAACGAAGCCTCAAGCAAGATTTGAATCGGGAATGCAAATAAGGAGTTAAACTCAAATTAAATTAGTGTGTGTCACTTTATCAAGTTAGAGGTCAAGTTAGAGGTATGGAAAATGAGTGAAATAATTAGAGATGAGATTCAAGAATCAGGACTAGGTAGTGAACTGCATCTTGAAACTTACTTACAACTGCTTGGATATAATACTGATTTTTCCTATGCAATCCTTAAAAGCTGAGACTTTGACATATCCGTGGTTGTCTCTTGAAAACAGCTTTATTTGCAGATATTTGCAAAATTTATGTATTTTCAAGATTCCTGTGTTTTTTATTCTGGTTGTCTGTTATGCTGATTTGGCCACTTGTCCAGCTAGAAAATTTTGAGTTCTATTGATCCAACAACAACAAAAAAGAAAAAAGAAATTTGAGATAGTGTTGTCTGTCTGTGCTTTTGAGGAGGTTGTTCACTTATCTCTTTCCTTCCATTAGGCAGCATCAATTCAGTTTTGACAGACTGAAGATTTCTGAAAATAGGTGGTTGGGTAGAAGAGTACAACTTAATTTGTTTTCCAGAGAGAAAAAGGCTCTATTTCAAGGTGTGATTTAGAAAAATCACATGAGACACCTTTATAAATTCTTTGATTGCAGGAAAGCTTCATTTTGAGACACGGAAGTCAAATTGCCAGTAAACAGAAGGCTGTAGGTTTCCTTAGTGCTGATGCTCATGGAATTACTTGTCTCATTGAAGCACTGTTAATTAGCTCAGATAGACTGAGAGCATTAAAAGTGTTGCCAAAATACTTGCAGACAAGTTGGGTCCGCAGTCGAAACCTACTATTATAACACACTGGGCGGATGTTCTCCTCTGGCCTTGGTTGGGTTCAGCGGCAGCTGGATTGCACTTGGGTTCAACACGTAGAGCACATGGCACAGGGTGGCATCCAGGCGGGTTTGGAAAATCTCCAGAGGAGCAGACTCCACAACCTTCCTGGGCAGCCTGCTCCTGTGAGAGTTTTCAAACAGCAAACGGCCTCTGTTTGATACATTAGCAACATGTTTATGCTTAACATGTATAACATATATTGGTATATATGTTTACAGTTGTTGCACTCTATTCCATATACTCTTGCACTCCATATACTCTGTGAGCTCTCTAAGAAGTAAAACAAGAGGGGCAAAAAGGAGTTGTTGATTGACTCTCCAGTAGTTTTTGAGAGCATTACCAGTGTGCCTTGGATAAAGAAAAATAACTGAAGTGGAGGTGAGGTCTATGAAATACGCAGGAGCGATTTAGTTCGTCATTTAAAGGAAAAACAAAAGAGGTTCAAAGGAGTGCTGTTTGCTTAACTGCAGCTTCTGATTTTATCTGCAAAATGGTGTCATTCATTTAAAATTGTTATACAAAATAGAAATAAAGATCCCATTTATTTTTTCTTTTAAGTAGCCTGTTACAGAAGCTGGAATGTCTTTGAATATTGCATGATTTGTTTTCGTGTTTGTGGCACACAGCTGTGTTGCACATTCAGCAAATATACAACGCTGACGCAGGCTGAGGCGAGGACTCGCACGCCTTGCTTGGGATGCTCATGTCTTAACAGCTTTTACATGATCATTTTGTCTTTCCAACATATTTCTGCCATCTCTCCTCATTTGCTGTTGTAAAGTATCTCTGGCAAAGACAGCTCTTGCTTATGAAAAGATTTGTATTAGAACATCAATATTTATAACTGTCTTATAGGTTAGCAGCCAAAACTGACAGAGGAAAACTGTGCAAGCGAGATAGCTTTTCAACACTTTTTGTCCAGTGTTTATTTTGGATGGTGTTGGCAGGCAGATTGCCACCATTTTTTTCCTGTGGAGTGAACTCCTACTGGACATTAAAAAAAAGTATTTTTACGTGGTTTTTTTTTTTTTAGCTTCTGATGAATTCTTAGCTTAATCATTTAACAGTTAAATTGCAGAAACACAGACTGTTTGAGGAAGAGACCTCTGTAGATTGTCTAATCCAACAAGGTCAACTCCTCTTCTCAGAGGCCTTCAATACGTTGTAGGGGCAGAGGAGCGGGTGGTCATTCTAACTCAAAAAAGTGTCTTTTTTATCTGATGAATATTTATAAACTCTTCAGAGTTCTATCCTTTTTATTTACCAGAAGGGGTTTTTTTGAGAGACAACACATTATTTTAGTTATGTTTTACTTTTATGTGGAAAGGAATGGCAATGTATATTGACAGAAAAGGGTGCTGAAGTTGCAGGAGCTTGTGCTTAAAACTTTATCATCGTGGGCATAAGACACACAAGCCAAGGCAAAACCTGTGTCATAACACAAATTCATAAGACACTGCTTTTGCCTTGTACCCCAGTAAGATGCTTCTTTTGCTGCCCCTTTTCACACCCATCTAGCACAGAAATGAGTGACATTCAGAACACAGATTCTAACATGCGCGGTAAAAAATAATAATAAAAAAGGTCAGAGGTACTAAATTCCAAGAAAGGGTTCCCATCAGATGTTCCAGATTTACTATGACCCTCAGGTTGCTCTGAAAGCTTTCTGAGGAGGAAGCTCTGGGGATCACGCTCACCCGGGAGCCTCTAGTGAATGAGATGCGCAGGGTCTCCGTGTAGCACTAAATGCCCGTACAGTCAGGTGTGAGGAAAAGCTTGACTGTGCGGGTGACAGAGCCCTGGAACAGGCTGCCCAGAGAGGCTGTGCAGTCTCCTTCTCTGGAGATACTCAGAGCAGTGCCGCAATCCTGTGTGGCTGCCTCGCAGCTCCGACGTGCTCCGTGTGCTAGGCCGGGATCTGCCGAGGTCTCCGTGCAGCCCCTCTCGGGGCTCCCTTCCCCTCGCTTGAGCTGGGTGGTCGCTCTCTCATTGCTCTTGGGCCAAGACGGCAGAGGCAGTGGCCCTACCTACCCAGGAGGCTGGCTGTACACAACCTGGCTGTACACACGGCCGGGTTTGGTTGCTCTTCGAGCTGGGAAGACGTGAAATTGCGTGTCCCACTTTTATTAGTCCTCCCAAAACTGGGCCACCCCCCAGACAGGAATATGAGATTTATGAGGCCGGAGAACGAGAAGTCCTGAGGGAAAGTGGCTCTATAACCTAATTGGCTCTTGCACTTGCCTATGAAAAAGAAAACATTGACAGCCCCTCACTGTGGTTTTTCTGGATCATCCTTTAAAAGTCTCTATCTGCATTAACTTCATAATGAGCCCAGGTGTGTAATTAGGATGCTTTTAATTACCCTGCTGATTAATGGATTTGAAGCAAATACTCTGGATTTCACTAGTATGTGTCTGCTGTGATCCTTAACAGATAACTTTGCAGAGTGCCTCTTTTAAAATAAATTTTCATTTTATGCAAAATACGGACAATAGTCTGTATGCCAATAAAAATTAAAATGTTTGTTTTGATGCAGTTTTGAAAGAGGTCTGTATAACTGCTTCTAAGCAGTAACTTCAGTTGGCCCAAATCTTGAAATCAGCCTCTAGTCGAATTTTTTGCATTGTATTGTTGTTTATCTTTTATCATAATTATATGCAAGTTATATCAGAAAATTTTCATATGTATTTCTTTTTTTTTTTTTTTCCTTTCAGCCTTTTTTCCAGCTTGTAAAGTTACGGAAGCTAGGACTTAGTGATAATGAAATCCAACGACTGCCTCCAGAAATAGCAAATTTCATGCAGCTGGTGGAACTTGATTTATCTCGAAATGGTAAGCTAAAAGGTTAATATGTTTGATTCTATGCTGCTGAATGGCATGATCTTTAAAACTGAGTTAGCAGAGTCTTTCTGTGTCTGAAGTTGTGACATGCATCCTGCAGAATGCTCTTCTGGGTTCTGCATGAGTTTGCTTGTAGTTCTAGATGAGGGGGGAAGAAAGAGGAGAACCAGTGGTAGAAATACAGTAACAAAATATTGTGTGGCTCTCGTGTGCCTGAGAGGCTCCTTTATTTTCTGATACAAAGACCACTTCAAATCCTATTTTTATATGTGTATATGTCTCTACACATGTATTTGTCATGTGGAGATTTCTTTCCCCAAGCTCTCTTAAATGTCTAGAAGTCAAGAAATAAACAAATATTGAGAGGAGAAAGCTCTTTTCTGTCCAGAAAGCGATGCCCAGGGGCCAGAGGTCCAGCTTGGTATGCCTTCTTCCTATGTAGGGATTTGGTTGGTCACGCTTGCGGCCAGTTGGTAATTCCTAGTTGTGCTTTCAGAAGAGGAATTGTTCCTAATGCCTCTTGCAGAAGTCAGTTCAGAAAAGAAGGCTGGAAGTAATTGCATTGTAAAAATTACTGTTGGAAACCGCACGGCTTTGTCGTTTTGTTGTAATGTTTGCTTCAGTTGCCACTGCTTACATTGTTCCAAGCGGGGATGGAGTGAAAGTTGCTTGGTTCTTGCTGTTTTCTGTGATCTGGTAAACTTAGCAGTTTTGAAGAATATTCACAGCCTGGTGGGTCACCTTTAAGCAGACTTATGACCCAGTGGTCTGGAAACAGCAAATCAGCGTTACCAAAGTGGAGCAACTGCCAGTAATTTTTTGCCGTATATTCAGTGAATAGGCACAAAATGCCCTCTGGGGTGGCGGGCAGAGGGAACCGGGTTGTGTTTGTCTGTCAACAGAAGAGGGATGTACTAGGATATTGGGAGAGAAAAAAAAAAAAAAACAAAAAACAGTTCAACTGGAAGTCTTTTCTTCTTTGTGGTGTAGTTTCTTCTTGACTCCTTGCCACTGAAGATTATTCAGGAGCCACTTTGCTGTCCTGTAACGATCTGAATTTTGCATCTTTCCTTTATTTGTCTAATGGTTTTAATGCCGTCTTTATCTGATGGAGTAATTGCTGAAGTGTAACAAGTCTCTAGGCAGTTGTTTAAAGATTTCTGTGAACCATATAATTTTATACACATTCACAAAACCTCGTATGAAAAGAAAACTGAAGAGAAACAATCCAAGAGACAGAATAAACACATCAGTTAAATCACTTGAGCAATGCACGAGCATTAATTGATGCAGTGTTTTGGCTACTCGCTTTGGCTGAGATCGGTGCCGTCTGTGACAAATCTTATACAATAGGAAATACTATGTTGGCTCAGTAATTCTCTTTGCAAATGAATAACTAGCTGCAAAAGAGCTGATGGATCACAGCCATATGAATTATTGTCAGACTGACTTGAAGGTTGGCGTGAGAGTTCAGCTGGAGCAAGAACAGATGGTGTGAATGCTTGTTCTTGGGTAGGTGCATGTGTGTCATTAGAAGTTACTGCACAAGGAAGTGTTTTCTAAAGTGATGCCTTGGACTAACACGAGTTTCAGGAAGCAATTTTTTTCCTAGATCCAAGGTTCAGTGTTAATCACCCATTTTATTGCATTATTTTCTCTTCTCTGTGGTTCACTGCAAAAGGTGACTGATAGTGCTCCGCTCTGCTTAATCGTGTCACAGTTGTTGTACGATGTGACTCTTCAAATTAAACACAAAGACACATACCCTGTGAGGGGACACAGTGGTCCATTAGGGAAGATGACTGATTTCTTTCCTCTGTTTAATCATGTTCTGCTTGTCTACAACTCATTTGGGTCTCCAAATGAAAAGCAAAAGAGCACACCATATGGAGTGCTGCAGGGGAAATTCTCACGTGGAATTTGGGGCATTTACCATTTTTGGTTCTTAGCTCTGCGCTTTGATCCCAGTACGTTGGATTCGCAGTCTTCCAAAGGTTTCTCCTATTCCCTGGTTTGTGCTTGTTGTTGTTTTTCCAAGGAACAAGCAGCTTAGCAGTAACTGGGAACCTTTGTGCTCCTTTCAGACACAGCAAAACGGCGCAGCCCTTCAGATGCACGAATGGGAAGGCACGGTGGTGACATCTGAACGGGAAAATAGGAGCTCATTGTTCTCCCTTTGCTGTTGTTTTAGCTGCCGCTCTAGTGTGCGAATCGCCTTCAGTTCGAAGCAATTCAGCTCCTTTCTCCAGAGATTAATTCCCATGTTTAGGAGCAGCCCTTTATATTCTAACATCTCCTCACAGGAAGGGGGTTGAAATGAAGTGCTTCCATTTCCCTGTTATTCTTTCTTTCCCATTACCGTCTGTATTGGCAGTGTCCTCCCGGGCCAGCCACACGTTGGGCAGTGGTGAGTGTCACCCCCGAGGATGGGATCCCTTCCAGCAGGACCTCCGTCTTGGGATGTCTATGCACATGCAACATTGGGTGCTATGGCTGTATCTCCAGCTTGTGGCTCTCAGAAAGGAGCCAACGGGGAGACTGTTGAATGGGGCTTTCCTAAATTCTCCATTTTTCAAAAATGCCCAAGATAAGTTAGTGTATTTTAGCAATATGCTATGTAGAAGCTTGTTATAACAAACTTTCTGTTAGTAATTGAATATAGGACTATGAAAATGCTTTTAAGCAAAGCTGTAAATTTTCATCAACTATAAACTCAGTGTTTTTCTTTTCATGCCTTTCACTGGGGCGTTTATGGAAGAGAAGTTTGGTGGGGGTGAGGAAGAGAGTCTTATTGATACAGAGGGGGAGGGATTTGGGGAAGGTAGGGACCCATATAATCCTAAACTTTTCTTGGATTGTTTGCATGTTGATGCTAGTTTTCTTTATTCCTTGGCAAGGCTGTGTCTTCCTGTGGCTTTCATCAGAAGTATTCCTGGCAGTGCTCTTCCGGTCTGGAAGAGCCTGTTGTTTGAGCGAAAGTGGAAGGAATCAAGGATGGGAATATCAGAGGGCAGAAAAGCTGAGCTAAGACAACAGTGTGCTGAGCACTTGAAAGGTTATGTGGCTGTGCAGTGTCCCGCTGTCCCCTGCTCTGAGGTTGTTCAAAGAGCTGATGTAACAGGCCTGACTGTGCTCCCCCTTCTGGAAACAGCAGCAAACAGGCTCCTGAGATGTGCTCGCTGCACATGTGAGCTCCAGGGGTGCTTTCCAGGGGTGCCTGAGACACAGGATTCTGCTGCGAGCTCTGCGTGGTGCAAGAGGGAGCGCCCCAGGCACAACGAGCAGTGTCCCTGTGCTCTGCGCTTCCCCACAGCACTCGGGCACTTTCTGGGACGGGCTGTCAGTTTTAGCAAGCTTCAGAAAAGAAGAAAGAAAGATGTGCTCAAATTTCTGCAGTTTGTTTCCTTGAGGCTTGGCTGGCAGGGCTGTTAAGCTTAATTCTCTCCAAAGCCTGTGCCTCTTACTTGAAAACCCAAGGAATTTGAGAAGGCTTCTAGCCAGGCTGTTCATCCCACAGAGGTTTCCTGGAGTGACTTTGTCCCCTTCTACTCCCCTTTCTCTGCGCATCTCCTGGAAGCTAAATTTTTCCAGCTTAGGGCACTGCCATTCCAGCCTCATTAAAATGTTAATGACTTTCTTGTTCTGTAGCTTCTTCCAGACAGGAGGGGTAATGCATAAAGTCTGTAGTTAATTTAATGCATGCTGATGGGTGGGATTCTGTACATTTTAGCAGGCTCAGTGCTCTGCCTTTTAGTTCCACACTCCTCCAAGAAGAAGATCTTTGTTTGCCTTTGGTAAGGATTATGTCAGTGGAGTTTGGAGGATTAATGTTTCTGTCATGATACCATATGTGCCTTAAAATGCCCTGAAGTTGTTAACTGACTTAATTGCTGCCTTTTTTCTTTTGGGAAAGAAATTGCTACCCACACAGGCTTTCTCTCAGCAACTTACGTGGTGCAGATTTGGGGGGTTTTCGCTTGCGTCGTTCTGCTATGCCTTTTCCAGCCTCTGACAGATTTTTGAGCAGCTTGTTTCACCCAGCTGTTAGCATAATAAGAATAAAATCCTTGTGTGCTTTCACACTGAGCAAGGGCTGCTGGATATTAGGAACTGATTTGGATTTTCTAAACTCTTTGTTGACGCAGGAGTTGTGTTTGGATGGGGCCACTGTCCATGTCCCTTGGTGGTGAACTCCAGCCTTTTTGTAGGTGCAGTAGAGGAGCCTTCCCTGCTCAGATGTGTGCTTGCTTGCTTGCTGTCCCTGTGCTAACAGCCCGACAGGCTTCTCTTCTGATGCTCTTTTTGTTTCCACTAAACATGCTGACCTCGCGGTGGGCGTGCGAGCCCGTAGCATCGAGGTTATCTTTGCTGTACGACAGCAGATTTTGCGCTTAGTGCCCACATGTGCCATTGGGCTTGCAGCAGATACAGGGATCCCTCTGTGGGAAACGTTAAGTTTTCCCTCTGTAGAAACACCCTATGACCTTGTAGGTTGCTCTTGGGCCCGAACTGCGAGTCCCAAAAGTGGAGAAAATGCAAGTGTGTGTTGTGCAGGAAGGAAACGGCTCGTGGAGACCCGGGTAGGGGAGTGATGTGGGTGGTGCTGGTGACTCCTTCCTCACAGAGCTGGGGCTCCTGGCTCTGGGAACGGAGCTGCAGCCAGTACTCAGGAAAGCTGAGCATGGGCCTTGCTGCGTGGCCCCTGACGGTGGCCACCATGATTATCGCCACCCTCTGCACGGTGCTTGATGTAAAAACCACAAAATGGCATTTCCTTTGATATCAACCATTAAAAGTGTTCCAGGTTTAGGTATGCAGTTTGAGATGTGCTGTAGATATACGTTCTGGCTACGTTATTGATTGGGTACTCTTAATTTCTTTAGTTTCTGCTTAAACTGACATATTAACCAATATCTGGTTAAAATAAACATTTAGTTTTTGGTGAAAGTGTCATGACATCAGGATTTTCCTTCCAAAACTCTGTTGGAATACATTATGATGATACATTATGCTATCATCTGTGTGAAAATAAAGAAGTGTTTTTTTTTTTTAAGATAAATCTGCTGTTTTGGGGTTACCCTTAAATAGCGATTGTCTCACAAGAGCACCCAACAGTAGTAACACTGTAGTTTCAGGGATGGATGACTGCTTCTAAAAAAAAAAATCTTTGAGGTTGATTTCTGGCAGCTGCAGACCAGTGTCCTGAATGCTCTCTGAGCCTCATTTTTACCTTTTTCCATACTTGCAGAATGGATTATACTTGCAGACTAAATTTTCTGTCTTGTTTTGTAAACCTTTATCACGGTAGTTTCAGAAATCAACAGCAACAATGCTTAACTGTTATACTCTGAGTTCTAAGCAATCAATATAACTGCTTTTAATGTGAAGTATTTTTCAGCTGCTCTGCAACCAAGTTAAAGGTCTGTTTACACGTCCTAGGCATTCTCAGAATGCCACATTCATTACTTATTGCACGATGTGTACATTTTATTCAAAGAAGCATTTGAAGACTTCCTTGGAATGATTCAGTGAACACACAGGGGGTGATGCATTAGTGCCTGCTTTCTGCCATTTATAGAAGGTAAGCTCATGGAAAAGAAGAGTAGTTTATAATCTTTGCTTCACACTGTATTGCTCATATTGGAGCAGGCACACCAACTTCCTATTTGATCTAGCTCCTCCATGCAAAACATAGCTGTCATCTTTACTTCAGAACTACTGATGTGCCCACAGCAGAGTAGCTGTGTTGTCCCCTCTCCTGTCCCCCAACAAACACTGGGTATGTAGTGTGTTTTCCAATTGGAAATGCTGAGAGGGAAGGTTGAACTCTCATTTCAGCTCAGCCTGGGCTGATGACCCAGCTATTTTGCAAAGAGAACATAGGCTAATCAGGCAGAAGCCTTGCAAATCTTCTAATCCTATCCCGCGGTTCCACTTGGGCTCTTCTCTGTCGTCTAACAGCTGCTCCCTTTTGCCCTGTCAGCTAACTCAAATTTCTCTATCCGTTTCTGCTCCACTTCCACAGCATCTGAATAGAGATGTCCTTCGTGTCATCCTCTCCCTCTCAGCGCAGCTCCAACTGCTCTGACACATTTTTTTCTGGTGGTTTTAAAGAGTATGACCAGTAATTCTGGGAGTTGCATGAGAACTGGCACTTTCTTGGTCAGTGGACAAGAAAGAAGCAGCAGCCAGCAAGATGTGCTGTGAAGCAAAATGTTTTGCAAATTGAACTTTTTGGTAAAATATTTAACTGCTGGATGATATTTGCCTTCATTCAGAATTGCTTTACGTATGGATGAGCTCTTCCTTACAGAAGGCATTGCTCTCCCTGCCATGGTCACTGCATATCTGACACAGACAGTATTCTGGGGGGTGTATTCACAGTGGCCTATTTTCATAAACATCTATAAAAAGAAGGGAAATGTCACCAGAGATTATTGGGATTTATATAACTGGAGAGCAGTACTACAGATGATGCTCTGTTTGAGCCCAGATCAGGCTGGTGGCTACTTGCCTAGCACGAGGTAGGTGTGAAGCTATTGCCCCCAGTAGTAACTCTGGTGACTTTAGGTAAATCAGAACAGGAATATATTTTTGCTTTATTTTGGCCTAATGAAACCAAAGCTCCCTTGTTGCAGACCAGCAGAGAATAGAGTTTTTTACTTTTCCCCTTTTCAAATGCTCAGTGGCGCTTTCTTGGACCCTTTGGATTTCGACAGTCTTTGTCTTGCCCCCTGCCCCTCTGTTGAAGTTGTCCTGCATTTCATGACATTGAGGTTTGGGGCATCCTAATATGGACTGAAGTGTCAGGGAAACAGGAAATGGGTACTGCAGTTGCTTTTAGATTCTGGAGCCCTGCTGAGCCACAGCCTTCTGGAAATTCTTGCCCGTTTTAAAGAAATCATATGAAGGTTAGCTGGGGAAGCTGTTGCCCAGTTCAAACGCTTTGGATCATTGCAAGTTTGAGGAGGAGATCATTCAGTTTTATCTGCAGCAGCAGCAAGGTGAGTGAGAGGAGACTCCACCTCAGCTGTGAGCAAGGCTGAGGGCAGGAAAGCAAAAGGGAGCATGGGCTGTGACTGGGCAGGAGAAGATAAGTGAAATCTCGTGGTGGAATAATCTAATTAGAGAAGTTCAAAAGGTGTTGTTCTTAAATGGATCACAGAAAAGTGGATTGTTTGCTAACACAGCTTTCTATCAGAGTATTCGCCTAGATTGTACTTCTTTTTCTAAAGAAACTATGCTTATGTACTTGCATCTAGTAACTTTGATCCCAATGGCTGATTTCATCCAAATTCCAGAGGATTTTTTTTTTCTTTTTCAAAAAAATTCTTATTTTTTTTGTTTCTTAATCCTTGCATTCTTTGAAGGCTGTTTGTTTTGTTTTCAAAAGCAATGGGACAGATTGGAGAGAAATCTTTGGCCCACTTGAACTGTCAACTCAAGTGTTAAACACCAGGCATTCCATATGGCAGTGACATAACAGAACTGCTCTAGTTTCAGGAAAATCTAGTTTATAGCCCAGGAGATGCCAATCTGTTAGAGTAAGCAGGTTTTGTTAGTTCTTGTGTCCATGGAGCTGCTTTAGATTTTTCTTCAAGAAGATTGCATGAGCTGACCCTGAAGTTATTAAAGTATTAATCTAATAAATCTGTAAGTTTTTCTGTTACAGCTTTTAGACAACATCTGTCATCCACGGCTTCTTGGGTAGAATACTAATTTTTACATCTATATGTATAGTTTCTTACTTCTTTGATTAAAAGCATTTCACTCCTGAAGCCTTGAAATCCAAGAGAGAAATCAGAATCAAAATGCTAGCAGCCTTGTTTAAGTCTTCGTTGGCACTTGGTAGGAGGCATAAATGACCTTCCTTACTCTGTCAGTTCCACTTAATTCACCTGGGACTGTTGTTTCCTTTCGATCTAATCTCTGATCTCTTCGCCCGCTGTCCCGTCTCGTGTTTACAACTTGCAATTCATGACCCCATGTTGCTGTTCTTCTACAGCTGCAAGCGACAGTGTTGATCTACCACATATCATCTGGTCAAAAAGTAGCTTGTTCTTCACTCTTGGCTCAGTTTTCTTTTAAGTAAAATTGCTAATGTCTATTGTCCATGAAATGCAATTTTGCGAACTCTTTTTTTTCCCCGTCCTTATTCTCCCGGGAGAAAGGGAACTGTGTAAGAGTGCTAGGGCACAGGGTGTGCTTACCTGGCTCCAGTTTCTTGTTCATTATACAGCAAGGGATTTACCTGGGAAATAAAACAACCTAAATCTTTTGGTGGACTTTTCCATAAAGCTATAAAGATGATGCTTCTTGGAACATCATTTGTATTTTGTCAAATCTTTTAGTATTTTGTATGTCCTCAGTCTGACAGCTCGAGGAGGGAAATATTACACCTCTGTGAGAGCACTTACTCTCCATATACCTCGCAGGAACAGAGTGATTCCTGTCACTCTCCATCCCCAAAACTGTGACACTTTACTGAAACACATGGATTATTTCAGCCTGTGGCCCTGCAGAAGGGCTTGTCAGATCGCTGTGTGTTCCGTCATCTTAATGTGAAAATGGAGTAGGGGGCTGTCCTCCCTCCATTCCTCCCCGCGAAGGAAGTAGAAGGTCTGGGAGCTGCCCTGCTGCTGCAGGAGGGACCTGATATCACCGACTCGAGTGGGCGTCTCAGCTGAAGAGAAGCCCTTTGCGAAGGCACATCACCATCTACAGCACAAATTCCTCACCATTGTCGGGTTCGTTATCAACCCGTGGTGGTTGTCCGTGGTTATAGAGGGAATACTGAGGCCATCCACCTCAGGGTCAAGAAGCACTGACACCTATGAGATGATAGGCCAAATGACGTTTATTGAAATTCACTGCTGGCTCTTATAACTTCTGTCCAGGCGGAAGTTGTCTTATGTACCAATTAGGCTCCAGATATCACTTTTTGCCCTAATATGGTTAAACCCTTGCCCATTCCGTGACACCGCGAGATCTTCCGTCCGCCATTCCCTATCTCTGCTTCTGTCACGTACAACAGGTCTCGTTAACAGTACGGCTGCAACTCCCACAACGTGCAACAGGTCTCGTTAACAGTACGGCTGCAACCCCCACACACCATGAGCTATCTGACTATGCGGAGAGCTCCTGTGCCGAGCTTGGAAGGCCGAGGAGGGATAGTGGGGGACAGAGCTCTCCCTAAGGCAGGTGTCAAGCTGGGCTTCCCAGGCAAGGGAAGTAAGAATCTCCTTGGAAATAGGAGGATAGCCTCCCAAATCCTTTGTTCACTGCAGTGCTGAATGGTGTAATAGACTGGCTAGGCCACTAGTATGTTTATTTGGCATACTCTACAGTATGTAGCATGGTGTACGTGGGAAGAGGCTGGGGAAAATTTGGTGTATGGAGTTGATGGGTGAGATCTGCCTGCTCTCTGGTTATTTGCCTTCTGCTGAGGGGCAATGCTGCATGGATTCACATAGCTTGGGCCTGGTGTGGGGTACTGGGTGCAAATTGGGCATAAATTTATCAACTACTTGATAGTAAATTTCCAGAGTCGAGTAAATGGAAGCATTTGGGCAATACTGTATATACCTGGTAGAGAACCCTTAGTCTTGTCTGTCTAGATCAGACTGTTGAGTTTACTTTTGGTGGAGTACACACAGTGTGTCAGCATTAGCCGTCCTAAAGCAATTGAGTGGCCGTGTTGCCTTCTTCATGGCTGGAGAATACAACTATTTGCAGTGGCTGCTGCCTGAAAGACTCTTTCCCACTGTAAACCCCGCCTCAGGAACATGGGGAATCTCTCATGTTTGAAACTTTAGCAAGGCTCTTGCAAAGACACTTCTGGCTTTGAGCTCCCATCCTCTGAGCGGTGCTGACCTATAAGCCTTGGTGCAGTGCAGGATCCCAGTCGTTGTGCTCTTAGTATAGATTGGATACTGGAAATGGATGACAGTGTAGCCTTAGGGTAAACAAAAGAATATCACCAGTTCTTGAAATTTGATATCAAATGCTGCAAAATATGGTATATAAAAGATTTTATTGCTTTTAAAACAAAGAATTCTCTTTCACCTCCTTGCCAGGTATCAGAAGATGTAAAGTTGAGAAAGCGGGGTTGAGAGATGTCAGTTTTGTGAAATCTTTAACATTTTTTTTTCCCATTTAGACATTACAGAATTCCCTAGAGTCAAACTTGCCTCCTAAGTCACCTGTATGTGGCCTGCTGTGTTGTTAGCTTTAATCACCCGCTCTTGTGCAAACCAGAACAATAAACACGTGAAGAGGCATCTCGCCCTGGAAAAGCAAACACGTACCCTGCTACGCACGTGGCTGCCAGGCTCGGCTGTGACCCGTTCCTGTTGGCACCACCTCCTCCTGCTGCCAGCATGTTCGTGTCATCACATGTCGCAGGGCTCGTGCTCCTGTGTGCCAGAACATCTGGGGCATCGCGCGCGGAGCCTTCGTCAGCGCGCAGTGTTAGCAGAGTCCTGGGCATTTAAGTAGGATTTGAGTTGTTTTTCCAGCTTGATAGGACAATATTCTACCTTAGTGCTACCTTAGCAGAGATGTCTATGGCGATGGCTGTAATAGAATCAAGGAGCAAGCAAAAATGGCAAAGGCTGCATAGTCCATCAAAGTACAGAAGGACTTACTTATTTTAATATCCTTCTGCGCATATTGCATTTCAGCTTATAATGGTTCATAGCAGCAGCAGTGACATAATGTCCTCTACTATAATAATTACTTGGGATTTCTGTCAAATACTTCAATGTACCTTGCTTTTCCTCTTCTGAGTTTTTTTATTCACAGCAGTGTTTTGTAGGCTTCACACGTGACGTTAAATTTTCTGCTCCAAGTTGTGTTTTACCTGAGAAATCCTTTCTGCATGCAGCCTTACAACTCTGCTTTATTTAACTTACTGAAAGGACAAATATCCTCATTTTGCAGACTTGCACTGAACTACTGTCAGGACTTTGTCTAGCTAGGTGGAGTAGAAAAGTGAATAGTGAAATTATTAATTTGGTGAGGAAAATGCACTTGACCTTCTGAACACAGAAATGGAAGTTCCTTTCCTGGACTTGTACCTGTTCCCATATCGTACTGAGGATTTTTGCCCATATAGTGATTTTTATAATCTGGAATAAATAGTCTGGGAAGGAATGTTTTATATTTATGACAGATTTTTGTAATTTGCAAATGCCTCAAGCCTGTAAGCAATGCCTACACCGTTTTAAAGAAAGCAGTATCATATATTGGAGTAATTCTTGTTTAATCAGCAAAGTTGCCTGTTGACTTTTACAGGTAATACCTAAATTTTGTTACTGAAAGAGCTTATCAAAGTACTTTCACTTGAGATGATCTGTTATTTGTGTATTCCATCATAAAAAAAAGTAGAGGAGAATTTATTTCAAGGGCAGTAATGAAACTACAGATTGGTGGGGAAAATTGCTAGCATGAGTAATTCAGAAACTTTGTGTTGTCTTTGAGGATGCAAAGTTTATCTCCTGCCTATATAGTCTGTTCATAGACAAAGCAAACAAACAAAAAACCCAGGATGATTATTATTGTGTTTTTCTTTTGAAGGAGAGTGATTCACACACGTGCGCACATACAAAATGCGTGTATGTTGGCATGCAAAAAGTGTGTGTGTGTGTGAAGGTGTGAACACTGTCTTGCTTCTAAAGAAATTAGTTGTTTTTTGAGACCTCAGAAAAAGCTTCTGCTGTGTTAAGAGATAAATGTTTGATAAATGGGTGAAGCAAAGTTACTGCTTTTCTGTTTGTTTTCCAGCTAGTTATCCAGAAAATAGGAGATGAAGAGTAGCCAGAGGATGACCCACTTCTGTACTTCTTGCTGGTTAGCAAAGCTCAGTTAAGTTCCTATTGCTGTGAAGCATATGCAGCTATGCAGGACTTCTCAATAGTTACATAGTATAAATTCAGCCCTCTATTGCCAGTACTCATAGAGAGGGCTGGAATGGGTAAAACCGCTGCTTTTGCTGGCTATATGTGTATTTTTGGTTTTGTTTTGATTTCACATATACTTCTGTGTAAGGAAGGAGAGGGTTTCCAATTCTGTGTAGGTTCAGTATTCCTTAAAACAGCCTTTTAAAGTGCATGCCTTCACATTAATATAGGGGAAGGGGAAATAAATAATTGCCATCTGATCTGTAACACTGAGTTCTGTCCCTACAATGACTTCAGTGCTTTTGCTTTCTGGAGTGTTCATGACAGATAAATGCTTTTTAGCACTCCATGTATGTTGTGAGAATTTAGCCCTTCTAAGCATGATATCTAATCAGGCAAAGTTAATGATGCTCTTTTTTGTTGTTGTTGTTGCTTTCTTATAGGAAAAACTGTTATTTAGCTGTTGCAAAGTTCCTACCTGTGAGGTTTTGACTCCTGAAGTGAGGTCAGCTAAGGTTGTTGGCACTTGGCAATAGGTTGCTTGTTCAAGTGTCCTTAACATAAAAGTAAGAGCCTGGTGGCTCCCCAGAGTTTTGGGCCTGCTTCCAGAAATGATGGTGGAAAAACTGCCTGGGATGCAGTGAAACCTACTTGGGGTGTATTTTTAAGCTGCGGAAAGTGGAAGGTGCTGAGCAATGTGACTCCATAGTCCTGTTCACACCACACGGGTGACGGGCAGAAGAGCTAAGGGAATCTAGAATTCAGTTTGGAGTTCAGTAGGCAGGAAGAGACCCAAATTCAAAATAATTTTTTTCAGCATCTGTAGATCACTGATGGCTTCTAAAGTGCTCCTTGTGTGAGGAAGACTTAAGAAGACATTTTCTGAAGTATTCTCTGTAGAGAGCTATGAGGATGGGAGGTGGAATGGTTGTGGTACTCTGTAGTAAAAATGAGAGTAAGAGAAACGTAGGGAGACAGGTGTGCTTTTAATTTTACAATTTGCTTTTTCCTTTTGAATCCCTTTCAAAATAAATCATGGAAATCTTAAGTTGTTAAACAAGGAAGCCAGATGTACTTGTTTGGTTCTTGCTGGATCTTGATAATAGTAAACAAGAATTTATGCAAAGGACCCATACTTTGCTCATGGAAATAAAACTTGAAGTGAGAAGTTCAGGAAACATTTTTCTTTTTAAGATGGCGTGTCTAATTTCACAGCCTATATATGTGTAAAAAGATACTTGAAAAAAGAATTCTATTTCTGCATACCAATATCTCTGCTTACTTTCTTGAAATCTGAAGTAATGTACTAGCACTTACTTGGGACCTATTCATTGAATAACATTTTCAAGTTACTTGGCTCCTGTGTGAAGGAGAGTGGTTCTGTTCTCATGAGTTTATATTGAGAGACTCTTCTGTTCCTGTTTTCCTTCCCTGTGTACTTCTTGCCAGCACGATTATGGACATACCACAATGATCATTTCACAGGATGTTCAGATTTTAATTGATTCTTTAGGACAATCCTAGAATGTAGCTGAACTGATTTTGCTGCCCAAGTAACATCACTCAAAAGAGTAACCTAGGATTGTGAAGAAGGGCTGTCCAACAGGAGAGGGAAATGGAGTGTGAAAAGGCACAAAATGATTCTGCCCCAGTAGCAGTTCTTGTTCTCATTTGAAGTACTAGGATGTGAAGCAGCCTTGCACGTTGAAACATACCGAGATACCACCAAGGTAACTGCTTGCAGCAGCAACTTTTTGAGTGTCATGAGGCAGTCCTTTCATGGGACTGGCAATACAGCTGTTGATGATTTCTTTTTTTTCTTCTTCTGCAGATATTCCTGAAATACCAGAAAGCATCTCATTCTGCAAAGCACTACAGGTAGCAGATTTCAGTGGGAATCCACTGACTAGGTAACTTCATCATTCTTAGTACTTACCGTACCAGAATTGCAGTTATACTGTAACAATTAGAATTTTAATTAAGCCCTTAAAAAATATGATCTGGGATCTCTACAAAATCTTGCCAAAAGTGTCTGTCTTTGGCAGGGGCTTTAGCAAAATTTCAGATTTTAAAAGTTATGTAAATCCTTACAGAGTATGGATGAAATTTGTTGGCTACTCAGAAAAAAAAAATGTAAATTCACATTTCTCTTGAGTAATTTTCATTGCTCTTCCTAAATTCCGTGGAAAAAGATCCATTCTACCACCAACCTCTAATTGTGGGGAGAAAACAATGGCTACAATGAGGGCATTGGGCCAAACCCAGGTGCCTGGTAATTTGAATTAGACTTTAGACCGGTCAATGCAGATAATGGCTTTTCCTAATGATTAAAGTTTGCACTAGGGTTTGATCAGTCTCCCATCAGTTGGGACACGCTGGCGTGCAGGAACGTGTGACAGAAACGCACTGTGTGTGTCAGTGGCTGCTGCTCCGGCTCCTGGGTTGTGTTCTGAGAGTCTGTGGTTTGGGGATTAAATGAACATTCGTTATAAAAGAGGGGTTTTGTTTACATTTCCCTGCCCCACTTGCTGAAGAATTTGGAATTTATGTAGCGAAAAGAGACTAGAGTTGGTAAGAGAAGGGCTGAACTGCTAGTGAAGGCCTTTCAATACTACATGGAGAATCATCTTCTAAAGTGGCCTGTTCCCCAGAGTTCCTTGGTGACACTGAGCAGGTCACATCAGCCAGAGTAGTCACGGTGGGTCCTCACGCGCCAGCTTTGCCCTGCTCTTGAGGCGGTGCTAGAGGCACCGGCGTGACTCGCTGGCTGCCTGGAGTGGTCACCAGCCGCTCAGGTCTGTGGTACCTTCATAGAATCATAGAGTCATAGAATGCCTAAGGTTGGAAGGGACCTCTAGAGGTCATCTAGTCCAACCCCCCGGCACACGCAGGGCCTCCTAGAGCACGTGGCACAGGGCTGCATCCAAGTGGGTCTTGAAGATCTCCAGAGAAGGAGAGCTGCAGCAGCATTTTTGCAAGATGCTTTCCCTGACATGGGGAATTTTTTAGAACTGCGCTTTGAAGGTGGCACATGGGCATTCCCAGGTCTCTGGCAAGCCAAATCTGAAAGCTGTAAAGGGCCGCTGGTGACCTTGATCCCCGTACCCCAGTAGCCCACATACGCTGGGAGGATGATAACACTACATGAGGCTCGTAAAGTGAACTGAAGCCAAAATAGAGGTTAGTTCAGAACGTGATCAGGGTTGTAGAACAAACTTTTGACAGGACACTGAGCACGGAGCTTCACCTTTTAGCACTGAAACAAGCTACAAACAAGTGGTAGGAAGTTCGTTATTCTCCCTTTTGTGCTCTGGACAAGACCTGGGGCCTGGTAGAGGATCCCCTTCAGCAGCGCTGCTAATGTCCAGATGCAGCTACCAGGATTAACCACAGAGCTAAAGGACTTCAAGTGGGACTGGAACAGGCTTCCTAACTCTCTGTTGGCAGTTGTAGGAGAATTTTAAAAATTTGTGATAAAATGGCTCTAAAGTATATGTGTGTCCTGGAATGCATCACTTCAAGCAGCTTAGTTAGTTATAAACTACAGATAGCAGAAGCTGTTTACATGGTTGCCTGGTGTCAGGAATTTCAGTCTTACCTCTGTAGCAGGAGGGTGTTTGCACCCATTTGTCTAGCCAGACTGGGAAATTCTAATAATGGTTTCCTTTTCAGTGTGATACCCTAGGTCTTCTTGTAGGCATGGATTCTTGCTTTTATTTCTGTAAGTGTAAAAGCCACTCCATGATCTCCCAGTCAGTGTCCTGCCACTATGTTGCCTTGTTGTCAGACTTGGTGGTTGATGAACCCGTAGTTTTAGGTGTCTCTCTCAGCCTGTTTTTCCAGCTGTTTTCAGTTGACGCCAGGCTTATTTTAATAAAAAGCAGGTTTTTACTCCAGAGTGAGTGTTTTGACAAACTAGAAATATAGGTTTTAGGCTGTAGTAAGGAGAGAAGGTTTTCATGTTGGCGTTGTGAACCTGTAAATGTGCAAGGCTCTAACTGTGGAACATCATCTTGCAAGTAAATAAACTCTCTTCTTCAAAAAAAACCCAACTCCAAACCAGCAGTTGAAGAGCAACCTGGTAGCTAATACAAAATGGCCATTCCATAAGCATGCATGTAAGTGAAGCATGAATAAAAATGGCTTATTTAATCATTTTGACATCTAGGTAATGTAGGAAATGCCAGTATTTTTTTTTTACCTTTTGTAATCAAAAATACCAAAGCACTTTTTCTTTTTTTAATGCTGAATAAATATCCAAGTCCTGTAGTATGTTTAAGTTGCAAATTGGGGCTGTGCAATAAAGAGGTCAAAAAAGAGGGATAGTACCCATACTTTGACACAGAAGAAATTTTAGACACTCTAAGCGTTATTTTTTTACCTTACTATGATCCTTATAAATAGTTAGAATTTCTCAGAGACCTGCTAGAATTTAGTCATGCCTCCCAGTACATTTTTGCTAAATAGACTTTTATTTTCTACTACACATTCTCTTTCTTCACTATACATTAACATAGTAATTTAATGTGAATATATATGCTAGAAATCCTTGATATGAATTAATATCTCCCTAGGTTGCCTGAAAGCTTTCCTGAACTACAGAATCTAACATGTCTTTCAGTAAATGACATCTCTCTGCAAGCACTACCTGAAAACATTGGGAAGTAAGTTTGTTTTGTTTATTTGTTTGTTTGTGTTAAGCTTTATTATACATATGTTCTTAGTTTATTTTCACTCTTTATTACTATGCTTATTGTATAAATTACAAATATAATCATATAAAAGACCTGTTTACTAGTCTGCACTTTTCTTTGTGTGTTGTATTTTTAGTCTGAGGGGGTTTATTATTATTATTTCCATTTACCACTAGAAGACTACTACAAAATCTGAAAAAAATATGTGTTTATGCTTAGGCTCTATTCTCAGAGATTTGAAGTAACTTGAATTTTTGCGTGCAAAACTACAAAAGGTATTTTATGATACAAAGCTGACTTCTTATTGTTCTTCATTGTATTAAAGGCCATTGATCCATTGCTGTTGACATAACAGCCGGCTTGCAGCTTAGTTCAAAACCAGACAGTGTTGGCACAGGAACAAATGGGGAAAAGCTGACCATGATTAAAGCGTCTGAATGGAAATTGGAAGGTTCCTAACCATAGCAGCAGTCAGGTTCTGAGGAAAATTTCCAGTGGGAAATGGGGAGATAAAAAATGTTGTAAGGGTTTTCATCTCCCCATTTCTTAAAAAATGTTGTAAGGGTTTTCAAGATGCAACTCGATGAGGTTTTTAAGGTGTGATAGCATAATAAAACAGTTGCAAGGACCAACTTTCAGAGTGGAGACACATGAGAAGTAAAATAAATGTTGTGGATTTCTCTCGTTTGACTGTACTAAACATCCCCATTCACAGATGGGACTGTCCCTCCTCTTAATGGAGGGAAAAGTAGGGCTTCCCCATTGAAGGACAAAAGGTAATTCTTGGTCTCCTCTCTTAAACACGTGAGAGGGGCTGTGCTGCTTCAGATGAAGGGCTCATCTAGCCCTGTACCTTGCCTCAGTTGCCATAAACTGGTGCCTAATGAGGAGGAAGAAGAAAAGCACGTTTGCTTACTTCTCGTACCATTCTCTATTTCCACGTCAGAGGGTTTCCTGGGCTTTGGATTCTGGTTTGTCTAATCGGTAGTCTGTAATAGATCTCTCTTCCAAGTACTTGTCCAGTGTCTCCTTGAGTTTATGCAAACTCCTTCCTAGCTTGCTGTGGCTACTGAAATACTTGTACAGATCTGTTACCCACTGTGTGCAGTCACTTGCTTTCCTTGAGCTTGATTCTTCCCCTCTGACTCTTGTGGTCTCCAGTCCCTATAGGAGAGGCAGTGAGCAGCTGCTTCTTATGCTCTCTCTGCCTTTGCTGACTTTGTAGCCTGCCACCATATCCCCATGGGCAGTTTTTTTCCAGCCTGAAGGATCTAGCTTATTGTTCCCTTCGGAACAGTAACTCATAAAAGTTAGTTTGCCACTTTTGCTGAGAAACATGCCACCTAAAAAAGAGGGAGAGAATGAAAGAGAACTTTCCTGCAGTGCCTGATAGTTCTGCTTTTGTGGTTAGTGAGCCCGTATTTGGGACAGGCTGCCCAGAGAGGTTGTGGAGTCTCCTTCTCTGGAGATCTTCCAAACCTGCCTGGATGCCACCCTGTGCCACATGCTCTAGGTGTCCCAGCTGGAGCATGGGGGTTGGATGAGATGATCTCTAGAGGCTCCTTCCCACCTCAGCCCTTCTGTGATTCTGTGATATTGTTGATCGAACCACTTCTTCTCTTCTTTTGTTCAGAAAGCCACAGTAACACAGGAAGAACAACTCAGATGCTGAATCATGTGTAGCAGTGTAGGCTGTTATCCATAAACATCCTTTCATAAAGGGAAATGTTTTTAACTTAGATTCTTTAGAGTCAGTATCAATCCTAATGATTAATTAAAAAAAAAAAAGTTTCTAAGTGGTGGAGTCCTCCAGAAGTGATTTTTCAGAAGAGCTCCTCCAGAACTCTTCATGCAGCTTTTCCTAGGACTGTCAGCTAAGAACAGGCTGTTCAGACTCTTAAGTTGCTGAAAACCTAGGGCTAAAGTTTTGCATCCTACCTGATTTTTGAAAGCAAATGCAAGAAGCATGATGAGCTGGAACAATTCCTGAAGAATAAGGTGGCCTGCTGTTTCATGGGCAGAAGGTCACTGGAGGAAGGTCACTGTCTGCCTCAACATTCTCCGTTGCTCTATTCTGGAAACAACATTGATTAAACTGAAGATACCAGATGTTTTCGTAGATAATGATATGTGAAACTATGCAAGAGTAAGTGTAGGCTATTTTCCTAGTACTGATCCTAAGCAGTCTGAGGAAATGCTGTGATACTCAGCTCTGTGTGAGCTGCTTGAGATCAGAGCAGTGTAACCTATCCTTCCTCAAAGTTTGGATCTAATTCCCTGTTCTGAAGCTAAAAATGCGTCTTCAGCTGGTTCAGGAAGAGCCACCTGCTTGTCTTCTGGTTGCTAGTGAGTGCCCATGGATGTCTAGACATCTATTCAAATATGACTGGCTTGCTTTGATCTGGCGCATGCTCCCAGGGTCTCTTTAAAAATATAAGTCTTGTCGTTATACAAAAACATTTTAATCTTTACCTGAAATTTCTGCTGATCAAATTTATACTTAAAGAAGCGGAGACAAATGTGTTATGTTACTGTCTTTGGCTCATCCGGAATTTAGGGATATGGGAATTGGGGAGATTTAGCTTGGATTAAAGATGCCTGCTTTCCAGCTTGGAAACTGCATCTCTGTTAATCTTCATGTGACGTACTGAAGTATCTTAAAATCCACCTGATAGACTAAGGGAGATTCATAAGAAAGGTTAAGACCACTAACAAAGCCAGAGGGATTCTTCTCCTTTTCTCTCTTTCAGACTGGTGAATCTCAACTGACAAGTGTCCATTGAGAATCCCAACAGAAAGGGATTCTGTCTAATTATAGTTGGAAATGACTGAGAGGTCTATGTTAGTTAGTCTGTTTTAGTCCGAACAAGTCTTTTATAGCTGAGAGACAGGAAATTTAATGAGAATCTTGCAATTCTCTTCTGTCTATAAATAATAGCTGTTCTTGCAATCTGTCTACTGACAAATGCACACAAAAGTTAGTTCACAAAAATTGCATCCTTAAGTGCTGCCTTTTCCTGAAATGGGAAAACCAGCAGTTTGTGCCCTTCTGTCTGTAAATGCTCCTGGAGCATCCCTCACACTGGTATGAATCACCTTACACATCTTCTATCCTCATGTGATCATTTTGTAGCATTGTTTTCAGGGTTAGTCTTTTTTTTTTCTCCACTATCTTGTTATATGATTGGCTTTTTACCAGCAAATAGTTGGGAAATTAGATGGTTGTGATGGTTAAAGATCTGGAAAGAGAGTAAAGGAAAAATGTCAGAATAACACAGCATGTTTTTCTGTTGTTGTTATTTTGTTTTGGGGTTTACTGTAGTTCTTAGGCTTGAATGAAGTCCAGTTTCCTTCTTTGGAAATCTTTTCATGTGTATCTCCATTTCATTTAGCATTGGCCTTTTAGATGTGTGTTTCACATGGAACCTGCAATAGACAAAAATCAATTCTTTCAACGTGAAATATGTAGTTGAACAGGGTGCTTATTTGCCAAACTGTGTGGACAAGAAACTCAACACTAGAACTTAGTCAAAACATGTAGCTGGACTACTTTGCTGTAAGCTATCATTTAGGTCTTGCTGTCCATCAGCGTTCAAAAAATCCGGCCTTTATCCAGTCTTTAGCTTTCATCATTTTTTTCCAGTAGTCTTTTCAGTGCCTCATTGTGAAGGAAAAAGTAAATATTTTGTGTGTTCTGGATGTTAAGGTTTAAAGCATGAGATTGTTCCTCACTGGCAGGCAATCTGCTATGAAATTTCCCCTAGAATCCCTGTCTGGACACTAGCATGGCACAAGAAATAAAAATCTTTTTTCTATGGTCTAAATCTTCCTCCTATCCCAGAATTTACAGATGGTCTCCTTGGATACCATCTCCGAATCCTAAGATTCACCCTTGATTTTTAGTATCTCCATGATTGCCCTACCCCTCCTCTCACTCAGAGGACTGTACAACTTGTTGTGCAAAAAACTAGATGGTTTTGTGTTGGCTTTAGCAGCTGTACAAATGGGAAGGGGTGAATTTCTCTAGACGAGAGTGGGTGGCATCCTTCTGATTCCAGTGACTGATGAGTCTGGTTTACCCCCAAGCTGCAAGCAGGCTGAATGGATCTGTGGACCTTGCTACTGAGAGGGAATTACCAGGTAAGCAGAGACATTTTCCTCTTCACATCTGCAGCTAGAAGATAGAGTGATGAAATATGCATTTTATAGTGAAAATGAAGGTAATGAACAAAATAGAGCAAGTGTTACTGTAGTTAAGAGTATTGTCTTGCAGAAGGATGTCATAGATATGTCAATATATGTATTTCAAGAGTCATGGAAATACAACTATCCAGAGATGTTGTGTTAGGGAAACAGAGTCACTGAAATGGTGACTTTTGGTTAATTCTGGAGATTTGGAAGTTTTCAGTAACTTCTAAACTCAGAATTTTAATATTTTCCTGAATAAGAGTATTTGGAGAGAAGAAGGTCTTTAAAGTCAAGAGTGATGCACCTGATGGAGATGGAGCTCAGAACAACGTGCTTATTTTTAGTCACAGATGCTGGGGCCAGACTTTATGCTTTGTCTGTATGTACAAGAATATTGCACCTATAGAATATAGTGTACAGAATGGAAAAAGCTGTGTGGGGCAAGACTATACAGTATGTTTTAAGATGTAGCATAATAATGATCGCTTAAAAAACAGATATACAGGATAAAATGAAAGTGAGGAGAGACCCACCTTACAAACGCATGTGACGAACTCTTTGTAGGACATATCCTAGGCTGCTATAATTTATATATAATTAATATGTACTAAATTTTCAGTCTGCCTTATCTCTATTTAGCTTGACAAGTAATCTGTACAGAGCTAAGGTAGATTGAGCATCAGTGTTAGTCACAGCTGTTTGTTAAATAACAAAAGTGAAATAGATTTCAAGAATACTGTTTAACAATTTAATAGTTAATGAATGCAGTGCCGTCGGGCATTTAAATATGAAATACAACATCTTGTATGTTACACAAGGAAGAAATATTGAGCATGCATTTAGGATGTAACTGTATCTATATATATACACACATAAATATATAGAGAGTTAAATTTATATATATATATATATAAACTACTTATATATATTTATTTATATATATTACTTATACCACTACTTATATATATAAATTTAAGTAGTGGAAGACTGATGTTGTATAAGTAGAACAGAATATACTTTGAAAATGAGTTCCTGTTGAAATAATGAATTGGTTTAGACTCCCCAACCTGTTTCAATTACCTTGATAAACAAAATTGTAAAATGTGCAGTTATAGCAGTTGAATAGTTATGATAATTATAATTAATTATAAATTCCATAATTATAAATCCCTTAACAGATTTATAAATAAATCTACTAAAAGATTAATAAATCTTTTTAATTTACCTTTGGAAGGTCCTGTTTGGACCTAGCTTATGGGAGAGAGAGACAGGCCAAGAATAACTGACTTCAGCAACTTGAAATCCAAGCTTATGTGGAAAAAACAGTCCTTGTTAGTGGGTTAGGCTTCCTCAGCTTTGTATTCAGCGAAATGCTGGGTTATAAAGAGAACTTTGCTCCACTCTTAAATTTTGCCTGTGACCTTTACTACTGCCTGTCTGTTCAGTCTTTGACTCAGGTATTGGTTCACGAGATATTCAAGGTTTTTATTCTTGTATTTTTACTTATGGAAGATCTTTAGCTTTAGCTTTTTACAAGACAATTCTTTGTGTTGGTTTTTCAGTTAAAGTAATGGGTAAGTCTTCCTCTGACTTGAAATGTCTTTCCAGTTTAAGTCTATAGTGACAAAACCATCAATGTTCATATCTTTTATGCCTTCCTGTTAACAAGAAGTTCTCCATGGAAGCAATATTTGTGCTCAGTATTTTATATCCATTTCTCCCAGCTCTGTGAGAAAATATACAGAACAGAAATCCCTACTTTCATATTTTCTTACATGTGAGGGGGGAAAAAGGTGTTTAACTTAGTTACTTCAAATTTCTTTGCCACCAGAAAGGGGACAAAACTGCTCTCAAACATGATCATTGGAAAAATAATCTTTGCTGATGAGAAGATGTTACAACAATTTATCAAAATGAAATCTAGTTACCTCTCTTTGCAGCGTTGATTTTATAGCTGTTACAGCTGTTCTACTTCTGTTATTCAGAGGTAGAACCATAGGAATTCACATGCACAAAGATAGCGTGTGCTTTGAATGCATCAGTGCCTGCATGAGGAAATTACTACTTCTTTTAATTTCTGACTTGCTTAGGAATTTGTACAATTCAGAAGTTAAGAATTTTAAAGAAAACATTCTGTACCCTATTATATGATGTTGGCTTAAGAGCCCTCTTTAAATTCTATAGAATTCTTCTTAGATAAATTCATTTATGCTGCTTTTTGCCTCAGATACTGTAGAACGGGTTTACTGACGGAAGGAGAGTCGAGAAGGAGAGAGGAGACTGGTTAAAGCAGACATTGGGAAAAGTGCTTAAGCTACTGTTTATGGAAAAGTAAGCTCTTTGAGGAAAGGAAACTCGCTGCAGTTTTGTACTATTTGTAGAATACCATATAATGGATATGAATGTTGAGGACCTTTCATGATAACTTTGCCTAATTATACGCCAACATTAAGCAGTACTTGGAAGCAGAAGAAGTGTGCAGTGTTCAGTCTTTTAAAAAGGGGGGTTAAAATGCATACTAGCAGAATTTAAACCACAAATTACATGGTTATATATTCATGGAACTCAGGAAATTCAAGAAGCATAATCCTTCCCTATAATTCCCTATAATGCTAATATTGTTTTTGTTGTATAGGAAATCTCCTTGCAGCAAAAGTCCAAATGGAGGTGATCTTTCAGGCACTCTGAGAGAAGTTAAGCAGCTGGTGCTGGCAGGTAGTGACTGTGGGGAACACGCAGGTGACAGACGGAGAGTCAAGGAAGAACTGGGCTGGTAGTTGATCCTGGAAAGGGGAAGAGGTGCTACCAAAGCTATCTATCTAAACCACCCGAATTTCAGCTTCTCGTTTAGGTGCAGGAGTTAGTGGTCTTTTCAGGTTCTTTTTACAGCGGGGAGAGGGAGAGAGGCTTCTTCAGGGCATGACTTGGATGAGGAGTGTATCTCAGAAGTGTATGCTGTACTCTGAAATACTTGTGTGCTTAGTAGGGAGCATTTTGAGAGCTGGCTAGTGACTAATTAATCCTGTCATTTATTTGGAAGAAAGAAAAAGAAAAAAAAAAAGGCCAGTTAAATGTCAGGTTTTGACTGAGTTGTCAGTCTGCAGCTAGAAGCCTTCTGAGATGGAAGGGGCCTAACAGGATCCTGTCAGGTGACTAGTCACTTAATTGCTGTGTCCTGGGGGACGCTTGTAAAGGTTACTGGGCGTTTTATTTGGACAGTGGGAACAAGCTGCAATGTATTTAAGTATGATTAATTTCATATGATTTGCTTGCTGTTGTCTGAGCACCACAGTTACACTTCTGTCTCTCACAAGACCCCGCTGGGCAGGAAGACCTGCATATTCCTTATTTGCACAAAAAGGAAAATGAGTTACTGAATTGAAACTACCTTCCTTCTCAGGCTAGTGTCAGGCTGGATGTTTCCAGGGCTATGTACACTATGGAGAGATCGAGAGGTAAGGGCCTTCATAGCAACAGTGAGCTATAGGTGCTAGCCCAGGGAGCTGAATTCCTTTGGAAGTGGTGGAAGTAGCCAGAATACAGACTTAGTATCACATCTGTGTGGGGTGAATCCTTAGGCTGTATCCTGTAACCATGGCTACTTGTGCATTAAAAAAAAACATAAAGCCAGACCAAATACTGAGTCCATACTGTATTCTGATCGTAGCTGCTGCAGAGCAGAGTTTTCTACCTCAACTTTTCTTAGAAAACTTTCCTGGATAAAATAGCCATTTGTATGACACTACCGCAATTGGCGAAGCAACTCTGGCTTCATCTGCATGCGTGCTGGTCTCTGCCTTTGGCTGCAGTGCCTTCATGTGAGTCTGGCAGCAGGAGTGCTGAAATCTCTCTGCTGCTTCAGCTCTAGTGAAACCCTTTCTTTATACACAACCTGTGTTGCTCTACGGAGCTTCTCTTTGCTGTTTTACAAATGCTGTACAGTGATGTTGGGATTGCAGTGGGACAGAAAGACTGTCTTTTTAACTATACGTGGTTGTTACCAAACCTATATTTTAGATTTTGCATTCCCTGTACCCACTGAAACTCTCTGGAAAGGGAGGAAATAGAGCATTTCTGTAAATGTTTAAATTCCTCATCTCTTGAAACTCTATTCCATTATTTCCCGAAGTCCAACTTCTTGTTGTGTATGCTCCTCTGTGGTGCTCCCTTGATACAAGATCAAAATTTGAGAATTTGTTAATCTAATAGAGAAGGTTTTTGTTCAGATTTTTTGATTGACCAAGCAGCTTTAGCTTTTACATTTGTTGTTTTATCTTTCCTCTTTGTTTTCTCGTAGCATTTTCCATGTTTCTCTTTGAAGTGTGCTTGGCACAGTGCGTCTTAATTCTTGTCTCAGGAGTCTTTGCTGTTCCACCTGGAGTATGCCCATTCTGTTGTGGGTGTGTGGAAACAACACAGAATTTTTCAGAATATTCAGAATATTTCAGAATATATTTCTTTATTATTATTTTTCAATAGCGGTTGACACTGTTTTATGTATTGCAGTGAATTACTGTTGTACAGAGAATCATGTTTTATCAAATATGTTGCTACTGATAACCTCTTTCCAATTAATCCAAAGCAAAGTAGGCCTGGTTTATAAGAACTTGCTTTAATTTTGTCTACTGCCATCTTTATTTTGGAGGAAACCCCTGTGGTTGACTTGGAGGAATATTTGCTGAGTTCTTGAGGTAGATCCTTTTTCTATGAAACATGTTGGATTGAGTTTGCCTTGTAAGTCATGACAGGGAAAGCCAAGAGAGAAATTTTTTCAGGATTTCTGCACTGCTAGTTGCTGTTAATTATACTCTAAAATATTGATTTCACATTTCTGCTTTGCATTCTTCTAGCTGAGGTAATCAATAGGTGCATCCAAAGTTAGTTTAGCTACAACCCTAAATAATTATATTGGGTTTCTACTGAAAGTGGTATTTTTAGCCACGCCATTGCCTTAAATCTGACTTGGTTCCATCCTTAAATCAGAAGTCACCTGGTGTGATGAGGTGGAGAGCTCTGCAGCCTGTCCAGCTCCTGCATTCTCAGGCTGATTTTGCTCTTACCTTGTGCTGGGCAATGACCTGCGCGTGTGGGAGCTTTTGCGGTGAGCACAGTTACAGAGCTAAAGCTTTTACACGTTTCCATGAAATAGTTTCTTACCATAATAATTTTTAGAAAGTATTCAGGGTGTTTTGTTCCCTTACGCCATGTTTTCATGTGTGCAGCTTTTGTGGGCGATGAGCTCTGTCCTAGCACAGTTTGGACGGTGCTCGGGTGTGCGGTGCGTCTATGCTTCTGCGTGAGCCTGGTGAGCGCCACAGATGGACTCGTGTCCTGTGTCTGTGCAGACCTGGCTACTGTCACTTTCTTTTTAAAAACACACAAAACAAACCAAAAAACCCTGCAGTTTAGTGGAGCAGCTCTTGATGATGTAAGCTATTTCATGCTACTTGGTGGGAAACTTCATTTTGTCAGTAGGGTCTCCTTATGTTGCATAGGGATTGGACTAGAGTATTTGCAAGAAGTGCAAATGATAGGTTAAGGGATGAAAGAAAGTGCCTTTATTTTTGTCCTTTTGTGAAATTCGAAGAATTTGACTTGTGGAGTCTCCTTCTCTGGAGATCTTCAAACCCGTCTGGATGCCACCTTGTGCCATGTGCTGTAGGTGTCCCTGCTGGAGCAGGCAGGTTTGACTGAATAATCCCTAGAGGTCCCTTCCAAGCTCAACCATTCTGTGATTCTGTGAAATTATAATTTTAAGCATAACTTGAGTAAAAATATCTGTAAAGAATTTTCTCCTCTATAAAGCTCATGACCTTAGAGATGAAAACATAACCCATAGGTAGCTGGCTCCAAAAGGATCCCAACCTATGATCAGCTGCTGTCACTCTCCGACATACATGATTATAGCTAGACCCAAATGCAGCTGATAGAGAGTGTCCACAAACCACACTTACCTGGAGATCTCTCATAGCATTGGTGGCTTCAGCACTACAGATGCTTCTTTTTTTGAGCCTTTCTAGCACTTTTATTCACCTAGGTGCTGAAGGGATGATTGGGGAACTGTGTTGCTCTTTTTTGCTGGGTTATTTTCAAGCAGAATCGGTTTCCTGAGCTGCTTCACTGGTTGCATGAAATGACATGGGTTAATGTGGTGGCTTTCAAGCACTTCTTATTTAACTTGGTTTTGCTGACAAAGGCTTGTGTTCAACCACAGCTCAAGTGATAGCTGATGTAAGATAAGAAATTAAGAGATTGCACCATTTTACTCGGAGACACTTTAATGTGTTGGGGAACAAGTTAGGTATACGCTGGATAAGATGTAAATACCAGATGACAAGGTAATCTGGTGATGTGTGCATCCTTATTGGAGTCTCTTGGCAAAAGAGAATCTGCTTGAAGAGAAGGGGCGAAGTTTGAGGAAATCAGGGAGTAAGTTTTTTGGAAACTGTCTGTAAAAACAACGTAGCTGCAATCTGAGGAGGTCAGTCTGAGAGGGAGCAGCCTGCGTTGCTGTGGGGGACTGTGATGGCGCTGGGGAGAAGCACTTTTCCAGCCTCTCGCTTCCCCCTTCTCCTTTATTGCCTCACTTTATGTGAAGGTGTGGGCTGCCATATCCCTTTTTGATTTGTTTTTCACAGTGTTGTAATTTTTAGATGAACCTGTTGCCTCTTGTTGGAAAGAAGACTTCCTCGCTATCTAGTTTCTGTCAAATGATTTGGGTTGCAGCAGTATGACTTATTCTCACTTATCTTTTAACTGTCTTTGTAATAAACTTCTACAATATCTGTGTGGTACGTTTTGACTACTGGCTAACTACTGGTCTGGCCATCTCTTTAAGTCTGTGTTGCTTGTAGTGAAAGCAAATGTTTCAATTTTCGGTGGCCTTATCAAGTTTTTTGTAAGGTATATTTGTAAAAAAATGGTTTGGGTTGCATCTAATAGGGGTTTTGAATTTAGTGAAATTCTTTTTCAAAATTAAATTTTATTTAAGGCCCAGGCTACTTCCCTCTCCCCCTATCCGCGCTCTAAGGCAGAAGTTACTGTATTGTAGGGAGCTGCTTATTTGCAGGCACCATATCTGATTTTTATGTTTCCCTGAGACGCTGGAGAATTAGAGCAGATTATGGTGTTGGGATAATGTCTGACTCCGCGTGTTCCATTTAGTCATAAATAAAACCCTGAAAAATCTGAATGTTGCCATGGTGATGTTAGTAAAAGCCTGGGATGTGGAGTAAGTGAGCGGCTTAGAAACCTAATGTCACTTAGAGTAATGAGCACGCCGCCGTTATAAACAGCACCCGAGTTCAGCTGCTGCTCTCTAACTTCCATAGCCTGCATCAGATTCTGAAAGCAGATTACAAAGTTAAATTCATATGAATATGCTGTTTAGTACCTTGCAGTGACTGACCTCACAGCGATGGAAATGTACCTTTTTATATTTCTTTTGTTTACTTTCTAACTCGTATCTTTTCACTGTCACAGAGAAACAAGCAACACTTCCACTTCGTGTGTGCTTCATTTCAGATGATGATATCCTAGAATAAAAAAAAAATCAACTCACAGTAATTTAGCTTTACGTCGTGTAAACCGTGAATTTTTTCCTTCTGAAAGTGTGGTATATAAAAAGTAAATTGCATTTTTTTTTCCTTTTAGCCTTTATAACCTGGCTTCGCTGGAACTTAGAGAAAATTTGCTGACATATTTACCCGAGTAAGTGACTTTTCATGTGTTTGATCGTATTAACGCAACATATGTTCTTGCTCTTAACATTTGCTAATGTCTGAAACTAAATGACAACTAAAAAAAGTATTCACCGTGGATTGACAAAGAACATTTATGAGATACAGCTTTGTTTTAACAACAGCTAGTTACATCTGTGACTCATAATTAGGAGCAGGAGTCTGCAGGCTGCGCAGATTGCTTTTGCTTGATATAACTATTCTGTATAAAATATTTCTTCAGAAAATGTATTTTCCTCCACACATTCAACTAATGCATCATCAAGGGGAGTGATGGTTTGGACTGCTCTCACAATGCAATTTCATGACTATGAACATAGGGCATTAGAATCTCAGAAGTTTCAGCATTGCTGCGTGAACCATTGTAACGTTTAAAGAGCACTTGTGTTAAGGACTGGGTAGCTTAAAAGCTTCAAAAACCTGCATATCTCAGCTAAAAAATAGGCCTGGTGATGTCTGAAGTCCTAATCCACCCCAGTGTACTGAAGGGGGAAATCTAGGTGACTCTATACCCTCTGCAGTCTGGTAGAGGGTGTCAGTGAGATCCAGCATGTAACTTATGATTTGGCTTCCTTTTTGGCTGCTAAGAAGTGGCTTATTCTTTGTCTATGTAAAGTATTTTCTTTCCCTTGTTATCTGGCTGTTGTTTTCAAGGATTTTGGTGAATTCTATTCTGATTTTTTAAAGTATAATAGAGCCAAGCTAGTCTAATCAGAATCTGTTCCCCAGAATTAGAACCTGTTTCCCAGTTGGTTTTGGGTGCCTTTCCTTCCCATCTACTCAGGATCAGCTTTTTGCAGTTGTGAGCCACAAGAAACTTTAAATGTCAGCAGTTGGAAGCTCTGAATTGCTGGCTCGGTTTCTCTGTGAAATGTCAGAATGAAGATGCTATAAATGTTGACAATTTTATTGCTACTTGAAAATTCTAAGTGTCAGTAATGAAGCCCACAGGTTTCTGGCTTTCTTGCTTCTGCAGCTTGGCTGTTTTTGAGGAATGAAGATGATCCTCTGTTATCTGTTAATGTTCATTCCCAAAGCCAACCTGAAAGTCCTCAGAAATGGATAGCTGAGACTGAAGGAGGCAAATGATGAACTGAGTCTTGGCTTATGCTTGTTTTGTGCTCCACTGAATGTGATGAAAACATGTGTTTTTTTTTTTTTTCTTTGATTGCATAATTTTCAGTCACCCCAAAATAAATCTGCCCAGTGTACCAAACTTTCATCCACACCAAAAGACTGACACTTAAACTATGGGTAGTGATTTGATTGCCTATGCGAAGTTTTAGGTTTCAAGGGCGTACAGCTGTACTGACAAACCAAATATTTTTTTTTCAGTAGCACATTAATGCAAATAGTCTATGCTGAGGAAAATAACTGTCTGTCAAGAATCTGTTGTAGTTCGAAATACAAGTTTCAGTAAAATGAGCTCATCATTCAGATACCTGGGGTTTCTGTTGGTTTAGTCTGATGTGGTTTTGTTTTAACTTATCTCACAGATCGCTTGCCCAGCTACAGCGACTAGAAGAACTTGATTTAGGAAACAATGAACTTTATCACTTGGTAAGAGAACATGCTGCTTAACATGTATTAGTCTTGTCCACGGATGTTTTAAACTAAATAGCCATAGGATGTCCAAAATGAAAGAAAGAAAAAAGCTGAAGCGATTTTTATGTATACAAATAAATGTTGGTCTGAGTCATTGCTGGTGTGTTTCCTATATCCACCTAGTTCTGTTCAGTACAATATTGTCTTACCTTAGAAATTTCTATAGCTATTCTCTAGAACAAGAGATCCACAGATAATTTCTAATGCAAAACCAAAACAAAACATGTGGTTAATACCTGAGCTTTTATAGGATGCTGGACATGCTCTCTTGTTTCCAGAGATGGTGGGAGCCTCTGGGAACAGCGTGAGACAGAGGCTCAGGTTGTGGCAGTTGGATCTGCCAGAAGATACCTGCTGTCTTCCTTAAGTTATTTCAATTCAGTGCTGTATTTGCAGTGGTTGAGAGTGTACATGCAATTTATGACTGTATACTTATGAAGTATGGTAACTTTCAGTAATTAATTCATTTAAGTAAATTTAATTAATTAATTAAATATATTAATTCATATAAGTAACTGCAGTAGGTTGTGTGATGGAGTTCATGCCACTCTGCTGCAGGAACTGTGGTACTTCTGAATAGTGCTGGGAACAAGGTTTCCTTGGATTATAATTATGGGGTGGCTCTTGGGTGTTCACTCGTAGCTGCTACGCCACCTAACATTATTACTTCTTTTGTAGCCAGAAACAATTGGTGCACTTTTCAATCTTAAAGACCTCTGGTTGGATGGAAACCAGTTAGCTGAAATACCTCAGGTAAGGATGAGTTCTACTTACACTGGTTTGAAGCTGCTTTTAAAATAAAACATTTTTTCATACTGAAAAGGAGTGAGACAATATAATACTCTTTTGTATTTTTATTTTTTTTCTCCTGTTTCCTTTGCCTGATTTAGGTTCTGAATGTTAAACAATACTTGACAACACAGAGCAACATTTATAGTCTCCTATAAAAACTGCTTTTTAAGAGAGAGTTAGAGAGTTAGAGAGTTAGAGTCTCTTGTTAGAGAGAATTCTTGTTAGAATTTTCGCAAAGGAATTGTTGGTAGTACACAAAGTGTTCACCTCATGGGATAAAATATCCTCTGTTTATAATCCTGGTCCAGAAATAAGGGAACCTGAGCTAGCCCTGGCCTTTTGTATCCATCTAAAATGTAGTTTTAACAGTCTTGAGGATGAATTGTGGTCAACTGCTGTGCAAGAACAGTGCTTGAGAGAAGTATAATGATGGAACTCTTCCCATGAATAGAAATTTTGATCAATGCAGGCAAATCCTCCATCTAGCAACAACCGTAAGATGAGGCCTTAGCATTCAATAATAAATTCTGTTAAATTCTGTTTCTTCAGAACATTTGTGAAGTGCGGAGGGTTTTTTTTCCATTTCTGCCTTACAGCTAAGTCAAAGCCTGTTTTCCCCTTCTTTGTGCACTCTGGTGTTATTTGCTATATTGAATCCACTGTCAACACTAATTTGGAAACTGGTTTCAGTTTAGTGGGCTTTGACTTTGTTGTTATTGGCTGGAGTGAAGAATTTTTTAGTAGATATATTTAAATCCTGATAATCATTCGTAAAAGGTCAAGTATGACTTCAGTGGTCATTTTTATTGAAACTGGCCTTAATTATGGATTTTTCTTTAACTGGTAGGTTAAAGATTTTTCTTGAGTGTGCATGCATTTAATGAAAGAGTCTCTTGAGAGGAAAGCTTTTTCTAAGTAAAAGAACTTGTGGGAACCTTGGATTCAGGTTGTCACTATATGTATGTGACTAATTTTATATGTATTAGAAATAAGGGTCAGTCTTCCACTCTCCCCAGCCATTCCGTCCTGAGGATGATTTGGAGTACCTCTGAAATATGAGGTACTCCACACTGGGAACAGGAGAGTGCTCTGATGGCTCGTAGGAAAAAGGTATCCCAGTCAGACTCTTAAGCTAATTGGCAGATTAGCCCTATGAAAAAGCAAGTAATAATTTGTAATTGTAGAGATGGCACTATAACTTGGAAAATTTAATATGCTTGCTAGACTAGCACTCCTTATTCCTTTTTCTACTTTTGTTGCAATTGGGAGATAGGAAGATAAGAAATCCCTAAATGTCGTGGCGTGTTGCTGTATCAGCCAAGAGAAACTAATCCTAAATTGCCTTGGGTTAGCTGGGAGAGGCAGGCTTTAATTACATGGAGGCTGATAATCTGTAGTTCTGAAAAACAGCTTTGCAGTCTTCACCTAAGGAAAGCTTTAGTTTTGGCTGCTGTTTGCCTGGGTGTGCTCAGTGTACCTTTTTCTGACTACCAAAGCCAACTGTGAATATTTGAAATAAGAAATTGTAATTGAGTCACTTGAGTCACTTGACATATCATGTAAATCAGAATTACTTGCTCTTTCAGCATTTATAGGTCACACAAAGAGTTCTTTTTGCATATGAAATTTTGCTGTGATTAGGCATTTTTCAAATTGCTTTGTTACATGTTTGGGCATGACTTTTACTTTGTGTTGTATCGCAGGAAGTAGGAAACCTGAAAAACCTGCTTTGTCTGGATGTTTCTGAAAATAAATTGGAATGCCTTCCTGAAGAAATTAATGGTCTGGCTTCTTTAACAGACTTGCTTGTTTCTCAGAATTTACTTCAGGTCTTACCTGATGGCATTGGTAAGTACAAAGGTGAATGTTATCACACAGAGCCATTTAATCAGCTGTAAACTGGAAGTTGTTTTCAAGTTTCTTGAAATATCTTCTTGTGTAAGAGATGTGCTTGTCTCAGCTTTTTTTTTCTTTTTAGTTTAAAATACATAGCTCTGTTAACTTTGCATTTTAATTGTCTGTATGGTGACTGCGTCTTAATCCTGTTTTAGGCTTGTATTTGATATCCACCCAAACAAAGTAAGAGTTAATATGTTCCTGCTGTGTCCAAGTCCCATTCATAACTCTTTAACATTAGAAAATTCTAGCTTGTAACTTCGCTTGATAGAACTGGTTGAGGAACCACTACAAAAGGCATCTTTTTTAGTGGGGAAAGTGTAATTAACCTCGAGCTGAACAGTGTGGTTAATCCTGTACTAAACCTGGGGAAAGCTCTCATCTTCAGTATATTACTCTTCGCCCTAGAGGTACCAAGATGCAACCGTTCTGGGTAGGACCCCTTAATATAGGCTTAACAGCTGAGGAAAGTTTTGTGAACAGTGTTTCTTTCTGAGGCAGATATTTTTACCCCTGCAGTAGTTGTGAAGAGGAGTTAAGGGAGTGATTCCTCTGGGTAACTCATCAGCAGTTCTTTCCAGCAGAAGGGGAAGGCCCTCGACCTGCCAGGATTTTTCTTAGAAATATAAAGATGTGGGGGAGGGGGGACCTCTGAATGTGGCTTAACTGCAGAAGTGGAAAAATGTGGTATAGAATGGACATTTCCTCCCACCCCATATGTCTTACGAGCCTATGGAAAGGTAAATATTTTTCTAGAAATTAAATCAGGGATTTGGGGGGGGGAGGAGGGGGGTGAGTACTTGTCTATAGTTGAATAGTGTGTATTTGGTAAAGAGTTCCAGCAGTCCTTTCTGCTGACATAAGCTGGCCAGTACTGTTTTGTAGATGAAAAATGTAGCTATACTTTCTGAAAGGATATAGACCACAGACTTATAAGAGGGGACTTTGTCTGTCACCAGTAGGTGACCAAGAACTGCTTGTTTGAACTGCTTGTTCCTGAGAAGCCTGTTAAATGAAGGTCCCTTGTTGGGGAAGGTCAAGCCATTGCAGTCCAGGCCTGGTTTGCATGTGTATTTGGTACTATACTATTTTTGGATGTGTTTTTGTTTCAAATGAAGAAAAATGCCACTTACATAGATAAAATAGTTTACCTGTGTCTAGGAGAGTGGTTAGGGCTACTGTACTTGTTCTTTCTGTGAAAAAACGAAACTTGGTTTGTATGTGAAATTGAGAAACCCGGCACTGGAGTTGGAGCTAATGTCCCAGGTCTGTGTGGGAACTCTGGAAGATGCTCAGCTGACAGTTGGACCAGGCAGGTTGTTGGACTTGTAGACACGATCTAGTAAAGCTCCTGCTCAGAGCAAGGCTAGAGAGGGCTGTCACCAATGGTGTGTGGCTCTGTCTGGTCAAGTCTCAAAAGCCCCTGAGGGTGGTGGATCTGACATGTCTCTAAGCAGTCTGATTCAGTGCTGCTCTGTGCCTAGTGAGGAAGTCTTCTGTAACGTTCAGTTGAGGCTTCCCAAGCCGTTTTTCTTGTCCATTGCTATCTTGCCTGCTACTGCAGAAAGGCATTTGGCTCTATCATCTCTGTCTCTCTCCTTCAAGATGTTGCAGGCTGCTTCTAAATGCCTCCTGAGCTACCTCTCTTTAAACAACCTCTCCCTACTCCCTCAGCCTCAGATCACAGGTGCCCTTAGCTGTCTTCTGGTAGCCTTATATTTGATCTCGGTAATTCTTTGAACTGGGGGGCAGAGGGAGGGCAGACTGAGCACTCTTCCAGATGGGGCCTCACTGTGCTAAGCAGATGCGGATACAACAATTCCCCTTGATCTGTGTCTCTCCTTAAGTAGCCCAGTGGTGTTTTACTTTATTTGTGGGGAGTTGGTTTGTCTCCAGCCTGTCACCCTTCTCAGCAGCGCTGTTGCACAGCCAGGGTCTTGCCAGCCTCTACAGATGCATGCTTTATTTTTCTGCCCAAGTGCAAGGATTTGTGCTTCTTGTTGCTGAGCTTCATTTGGTTTCTGTTTAGTTTGCTGTCTTTCAGGGTATGAGGCATCGCCTCATGACTTACCATTATCCGCAGATTTGATCTGCCCACATAATGCAGCTATTCCAGACAGCATGCGGGTGCACAGGGAGGAAATTTTGTCCACAACAACTAGTGATTACTCCTCATTTCACTGTCTTTGATTTTGCTGGTATCAGCTTTATTTTCCATTGTTCAGCAAAGCTCAAAGCAGCAGAACAAGGTGGGCTTTATTGCTCTGAAAAGTATTTTGGTCCTTCTGAGGAGAAAATCTGCAAAGTTTTGTCTACTGCAAAAAGTACCTTTAGACTCCATGCCTTCCTAACTAGATGGTATTTTAGGACAAGGACACCTTGATCCTTGCCCTTGTTGGGATTTGGCTGTCCCTTCAATGTAAGATTTTTCTTGGTTGAGCCAGCATTAGCCTCCGGTGTCTCCTGAACAGTTCTTTACTTATAACTATTATATAAAGAAAAGTGTGTTTTTCATGAGTGCATGTATAAGCCTTTGGGCAGATATGTAGTTATTAGCTGCTTGACTTTCACATGGGATTCCATTCATACTGCATTTTTAGTACAGTGTAACATGCATAAGTATTGAATATGATATTAACATTGCATATGAATTCAATAGCCTGGTAAACTCAAACACAGTGTGGTATAAGCAGCAGCAAAAGCAGTGTGTGGATTCTTTTTTACTTGAAAAACAAAGGAAGATTTCCTTGTACTAGCGAATTTCTAAAATTTCTGTTGCACAAAATTTTCCTTTTACTAAAAGCGGATATCTGAGGATAGATGCCAAACAAATGTGGTGTCCTTTCTGTGCAGGAAAACTGAAGAGGCTGTCCATCTTGAAGGTTGATCAGAACAGACTTATTCAGCTAACAGATGCAATTGGAGACTGTGAAAGCCTTACTGAATTAGTTCTAACTGAAAACCAGCTGCTGGTAAGTCTAGTCCTCACTGCTCACATGCCTGGTGGTAATTAGGCCTGATTCACTTGCCTTGTAAGGCCACTTGCCATTGCTACTGCCAGGCAATGACTTTCCTTTAAAGGCACCTTCTTTCTAACTGTTAAATGACTGATGAAGATTGAATTAGGTGTAGTTACATTCCAAAGGCATAAGCAATTATATATTCACCTTTGAATTTTTCATGATCATTAAGGAAATTGGAGAGCCTGAGGTGCAGGTATCATTCACTTCATTGCCTTTTTAATGTGGAGCTTGTGTGGCATTGCCAGCTCCTGCTTTATATTACCTTGATTAGGCTTGTTAGAACTGAATAGAAGCCCCGTGTGCTCCAGAGCTGCTGTTGTATTATCTCCTATTCTCCTGATCTGCTTCAGACAGGCATTTATGGTATTTATTATTTAAAATAAAATTTGAAACTTAATTCTGTTAGGCATTTGCTTCCATTATTTTAAAGCTGCCTTCATGTGACACTGACACTTGAAATGGAGAGTATGTATAAAAATTCAGCTTTGAGCATTTAACTATTAGGCTGGTACTTGGTTAAGTTTATTGCCTGTTTGAATGCCTTTGGAAGGACACATCTCCAGTCATAAATTCAGAGCACCTAAGTTGGAAACTTCTCTTCCTCAGTTAACTATTTAGGAATCCATTTAGATACCATGGACATTCTGCATATGTGTACCTGTCATGCACCTGTCATCTAAATGCAGAGATAATCCATGAATCGATTTGTGCTAGAATTTGAAATCTTATGCAGATTTTTTTCTGTAATACCTTGAAACTCCCTTGGAAGGCATGGTGATAACCAAAGAGACCTAAACTCCACTTTAAAAATGGATCAGTCCCATAATTTGTTTTTAAAGTGAGATAAGTTTTGTTCTGACTTTGTGAGTTTGCAGTACTGATTTGCCCATTTCTTTGTTTTTGTTGGTGCAGACATTGCCGAAGACCATTGGCAAGCTAAAGAAGCTGAACAATTTAAATGTTGATAGAAACAAATTAACTTCTTTGCCCAAAGAGGTAAGTCTTGTGGAATTAACTGTTACAGCTGGGAATGTACAAACACAAAACTCTGATTTAGGATACTTACAGGAAGTAACAGGGAGCTTTGTTCTACTCTATTCCTCTGAAAGAGATCGCAACCAGGAACTTGTCCATCAGATCTGAACAGCAGTTTGTAGTGGTATAGCTTGAAAGGTCAAAATGACCTTGAACAAGAGGGCCCAAATCTAATTAGTTCATAACTAGTGATTCCTAGTGTAGATGTCAGGTCCAGCATTGTCTGAAGACTAGAAATTCTGTTGGAGTGAATCCATTTAAACACAGATATGCTGTAGATAACACAGAAATACAAACAGGAGTTTTTGTAACCTCGCTCTTGTGAGCAGGGCTGAAATGCAGGTTTCAAATTCTGAAAAAAAATTTTTTTTTTTTTTTTAGCACTAGTTTGATAGTCTGTTTGGAGATATCAGATTACTTTAAACATGCAGACCTAAACTGACCAAAATCACTCATATGTCCAGTCTTACAGCTTTGATTGCTGGGACTTCTTGTCTGTCCTAACAGTATATCGAGTAAAGTGAGGTAGAATTTATGATGTAAAATTAAATATATTGATGGCCTTAGGGTAGTGCAGGAATAAAGTCTGGAAAGAGATTTGTTTGGTTGGTTTGAAAAGAGGAATCATTATACTGTCACAGAGGCATCAGAGTTCCTTTTGTTAGCACTACCCTTTTGTAATCATTTTAGGTAATTCTTCCTCTTTGTTTTCCTACCTGTAATGAACATCTGACTTCTGGGTAGTGGCTCTCGTTCAGCATGTTTTCACTTTCAAAAATCCAGGAGCAAAATGGGTTGTCAGGTGGCAGACGGTGAGAACCTGAAGTACCAAGACTGGGTGCTAATTAGCACCCACTTCTTCTTCGGCCTTGCAGCCCATGGAGCTGTGACATCTTGAGGAAGAAGCAAAGTGTCTGGGAACCAGGGAATGGGAAGAGAGCCTGGAGGGGGAAGAAGAAGAAAGCAGGGGCAGAATAGAGTAGTTTGGAGAGGGGTAAGAGATCATCAGGTTGGTTGCAGAGAAGGGGCTCCACAGGAGCCCTTACGTAGCCCTGTCCAGTCCAATGGCTTGTAAATGCCTGTTGGAGTAGGTGGTGGGAGAGGGAATGTGATGTGGGCGCTGAAGCTCCTTAGGCAGGACTGTTTGCTCTCCACGGAGGTTCTGCTAGTTCTGAACCAAAAATTGCTGCCAGCAGACCCTGACTGACTACATAAATGAGAGCAAGAGAGAGGACCCCAGGGAAACCAGCTTTCAGGGTTGGGTGTTGGATGACAGTTTTGATCTATTTCTCCTTTAGCAGAAAATTTTCCCTGCCTTTTTGAAAAACTTAGAACACCCATGGAATGTGTTAAAGGATTTTTACTTGAGCCTTTGTGCTTGAATCTGTATAATGTTGTACTCAAGTCCACCTTGAAGCAAAACTGCTCTGAGTATGTTACAGCATGTGAGGTTTTACGGATGCACTGTATTTCCAGATTCATCACTCATAGCTTATGTAGTGTTAAATACCCTTAGCTCATAATGTCCGTAGTACTGGAAACGGGGAATCTCTGAAATAACTTCTGTGTATTTGGACAGGTTGGGGAAATGTGGAATGCCCTGTCTGTCAGATGTCACAGTCTATCATCAACCTGCACAAACAAAAGCAGTAGCTTATTGGTCTATGTGGGATGTGCAAGAGATGTAAACTCGCCGTTCCTGGTGCCTTGGAGATGCTGTAGGAAGCCTGTAGCAAGTGGGGGAGATGTGTGGGGGGAGCAGTGACTCTTGGAGGGACCAAGGACAAAGGTGAGAGAAGGCAGCTTGGATTCAGAAGGAAGTAAAGTGGCATTAATATATGTGTGTGTCTGTCTGGGGAAATAAAAGAAGCAAGGCTTTGGTGCAGGCAGAAAGTATGGGTGCTGAAGAAGCCAAAAACTGGGGCCACAGCAGGGAGGGATCCCTGCCAGTGGTGTTGAAGCAAAGAACAACAACCTGCACAGAGGATGTTACTGCACACAGGGCTTCTGGCCAGCAACACGGAAGGGAGGGACACTCTTGTACAAGGAATGGGATAAAGTAAGGGGTGGGTGTGTTTGGGGAACGGGGATGATGAGGAAGTAGAATATGTTGCCTGAAACAAGGTGAGCTGGAGGGTTGTAGGAAGTCCAGGGGACACATACAGGACAGCGTGGTTCACAGGGAGAGTGGCAAGGAAGCAGATGAGTCTGGAGACTTCTTTGGTATCTACTTCTTTGAAATATACTTCTTTTTATGTAAAGGTCTCCACATTTGTGTATCTTTCTTATTAGAGCAAACACTTTGAAATTACATCCAACATAAGGTTTCCCAAATGTTTCATTAAAATGCTTTTTTTTCCTCTGTGGAATTTGTTTTAGAATCCCCTAAAATTTAAAGAAAATAGTCTTCCTCTAATAGGAGGTAGTTTCTACCATCTAGATCTGAATTCAGAGCTTGCAGTGGTAACAAGTGGAAAGTAAGTTACTCCGGAATCCATAAACAGCTTATGTAATGGTTTGTCTATATAATCTTCTCTGTGTCCATGCATTGCAGGACAACAATCTAGCTACACAGACTTTCAATTTCAAATCCTTCTGCTTAGGTAGTGCGAGAATATATATTTCCCTCAAGTCTTTAGATTGCTTTTTAAAAATGCTGAAATGGTAGTTTTGAAGAGAGAAACAGTTCTCTGCTCATGTTTGTTTGCTTCTGGTGCTTCATTTTCTTTGTGTAGCATTCTTATTAAACTCTAGCCTTTTGCGTTAAACCAAACATGAGTAGTTCCATAGTACAAGTTTTCTAGTTAGAATTCAGGAGAATTCAGCGGTCACACTTTATAGCTCTGAAAGGAAAATACTCTGTGCAGAGACAGTGCACAGGTGTATCAAATGCTGTTTGCTGCAATGCAGACTGTGCACAAGAGCACCTTCAGGAGTGCTGATAATGGCCAAGATTATGCTAATGATTGCTGTGAATGTCAGGGAGGAAGAATTTGGTGTCTTGATGAAATGTTCAGTTTCTGCTCTTCTCCTTATTTTTGGTTTTGGAAGAACAACAGCAAAAAGAAGAAAAACTGAAGAAAAGGTGAAACATCATCCTTTCATCCTTTGTTTATTTATTTATTTTTTTTTTTTATGGTTGGGAGGTTCTGCTTGATGGTGAGAAATCCATCTTTTGCATTTATTTTCCTTTCAAGCTGACTAATGAATACTTAGTCAGTCAGAGGCTTCTGGCACCAGGCATTTTCAACACCACTGCCTGCTGTGGGTTGCTCAAGATGTCTCTTGAGATAGCAGGGGAAGATTGTGGTCTCAGACCTTCACATGGTGATCGGTATTCGCCTTTGTACGCAGAAGCGAAGCGGTGGGAGTAGACCATGTGCTGCCAATATTCTTGCTTGATGTCTTCTCTCTCCTGCTTTCCTCCTTTCTCTGGCCATCAGAACTGCAGGAACACCTGTGGGATGGTGGCCTTCATCCATAAGAACTGGGTGCAAGACAAGCCTTTTGCTTTCAGTTGGAGGGGAAAGGATTGTAGAGTCTAGCAACATGGTATATAGGAAAAGGGGGACCCTATGCTGAAGAGAAGAATATCTGCACCGTGTCATGTATCTACATGCTTGTGTATCTGCCCCTACCTCGAGACTGCTACTGGCAGCAAAGAGAATATTTATAGACGCAGTATCAGAAATTGTGTGTCTGTTATAATATAGCCTGGTGAGTTAACTTATAAGTTCCTTTCTCTCTCTCTCTCTTTTTTTTCTTCCTCCTTTGGTTAGCAGTTTACCAGGATTGGGTTTTGGGCTATCTTTACATTAGCAGATGGTTTCTGTGCAAACCTGTAAAACGAGTCTCTACCTTCTGCTGTAAAATTTCTTGTTATTATTGAGGAGCATGAATGCAATACTTCATCAGAGTTTCCTGGTTCACATGGTCTTCTGTATTTGGTTTCGGTATATAAGGTAGATCTGAAACAGCTGAATGTCTGACAAAGAGCTGAGTCACTGGCAGGTTTTTTCTTCAGTATCTCCTTGTAGAGCTTGATCTCTCTCTAAATGAAGTGAATGGTGAAACAGATTTCAACAAGAACCACGTATGTCTAAACCTGCTCAGAGTTACAAATGTTTTTCCCTTCAAACTTGAAAGACCTGCCCGGTGACTCTTTAGTCTTGAAATCCCACTCTGGCACTGGAGCTCTGGTGAAACTCGTGTGTTGATTTTGGCACTTATATAAATAACCTCCTTAGAATGTTTTCCAGTTCATGCGCTTTGGTTAATGAGTCTCTACAACTTGCAGAGATCTGGTAACATGTCCTTCCTGGCTCTGCTGTGTATTGTGCCTCAGAATATTACTGTAATAGGTGAAACTGTAGGTTTGTTTGGGTATAATTGTGCTTTTTAACTCTTTGTTTAAAAAAAAAAAAAAAAAAATTAGCCCACTTTGTTATATCCTGCTATTTCTGGCTTCCTTTGTCCCTTCCCTTCTCTCATGTGTGTAAAAGTGTGTGTGTGTCTTGAGGGAGGCAGAAGGGAAAACAGAAAGGAAAAATGCAGCACAACTTGAGCCAGGCAGAAGCGAAGCTGAGGTGCTGTGCTCCTTCTGTGCTGTTCAACAGTGGTGTAGGGATGTTGCAGTGAATTTATAGAAATTAGTTCATTTAAAGTTTAGTTAATTGGGCGGTTTCTTCCATCTCTAAATATATTCTATCCTTGTAGTTAAAGGATTAATGCTTATTATCTAGGGACAAGGAAAATTCTGACTTTATCTGCTCTGAATCCAACCAGAATTCTGGTTATGATGCCCTGAAAAAAGGCTTTACAGCAAAATAGGAACTGTGTTTAAATTCCCTATTTATTAACGTGAGTTGTATAAGCCTATTAAGATTTCTTGGTACTGACAGCTGTACTGAAACTTGCATAAGAGCTATCACTAATTCTTCAGTTGAACTAGTCACGTACTAAAGAGTAATTATGGTTGGTATTTATCACAATTTCATATTTTTGCATAGCTTATACGTGCATGAAAGATGCTATTAAAGGCTACTAGAGTTGATCAGTAGTTTTTGTGCACTTAACAGATTATGAGATCAAAAAAATATTATTCAACTAAAGTCTTTTTAAGGTCTTTTAAATTCCCCACCTTTAATTTGTGTTCTAGAGCACTAATAGCATGAGCAGATGTCACAGTGTATCAGGGAAGCCCAGTCAGTGATGCTGATGATGTTCACTGTAACTGATAGTTGGTCTCAAGAGGAAGTAGAAGTGAGTCTTTGGGAGGAATCTAAATGGAAAGAGGGATGGATCTGTGCACTCCTCTTGAGCTCATCTGCAGAGCTGCAGGAGTTCAGCTGTGGAGGAATCAACAGCAGGAAAGGAAAAAGCGAATGGAAGCACGAGGCTATCCTATCAGAGGAGAAATGCAGTAAGGGTCAGGTGATCAAAAATATGGAGCTGATGCAGGCCTCAAAACTACAATCTGTCTGCAGGAGTGAAGAGGGTTCATCGGAAGCATCAGCAGAGAAGTGAGGTGATAAGACGGACAGTTCTGGAAGGCTGTTCAAGGTGGACTGGCACGGTCTGGGCGGATGTCCAGAGTGGAAGGCTGAAGGAGTAGACATGGGCCATACAGGGAACTTTTAGCAGCCAAGTTTACATGTTCTCACTGCACACCCAAGTCACCCTCTCTCCAGAATGAGGAAGCTGTTAGCAGGAGCGGTCTCAGTCTGAGAAGCACTCACAGCTTCTACGCACAGTTTTGAAGAGCAAAAAGACTCTGTAAGGGTAGATGTTTATGTGAAACCTAGAGGAATCTCAATAACACCCATACTCTGATGCAAGTCCACCCACAAATAAACAATTTTGTTCAGATGTTACAGCTGTAAAATTGCTGATCTCAAAATTAATAGCTTGTAGGAATTATTTTCTGCTTGGATTCATTCTGACTAACAGCTTTTGTTTAACCTGGGCTGGTTATTTCAGGTGGATGGGGAGATCAGACAAGCGAATAACTTTTGAGTTAGAATTGCTGGAATAAAATAAGTCTCAGAAGTGTTGTGTATGACTTAGCCATACACACCTAATTTTTGAGTTGAGACATTTTCCTGCTGTCTGTCTTGTTAAAAAAAGAATGTGAGGAGGGCTTTAAGCTTTGAGTCTTTGGAGTAGTTATCCATGTGCCTACAACTAAGCACATGCTTGTCCTGTTAACTGAAGTCTGTGCTCAAAATGACCTATGTGCTTACCTGTTAAATGGGCTTGCAGTCTGAAATATGTCCTTGGTGCATATGTGATGGTTTGGCAAGGCTTGGTGGAAGCATGTGAGCAAACCCAGGGAACGCATGAGCAGAGCGCCTGGTGCTTCCTCACTTAGTGACTCTTGGCCAAACCAGTGGAGTTCTGGCGGGATTAGAATTTAACAGCTCCTTGCGATGACTGTTTTCTTTCAGCATGCCATTTGCCTCAGTGGTACCCCTTTGTGCTGAGTTTTTTTCAGATGTTGGACCCAATGTCTGTCTTTAGTGCTGGATGGGTGTAATCTTTTTGGAAATGACAGTTTTAATTTTTTGTAACTGCCAGCTTATCTGTTTTTCTGTGATATCTCACCTGATGCTAACTGCTTGGTAGCAGCTGCCTGCATTTTATAAAGATAGTTCTGTAAAGAGATTTTAATATCTTCTGTGGTATCTTCCCCCAGTCCCTTCTTTCAAAAGTCTTATTTACCTCTGAATTCAACCACAAGTTTTAACCATTTAACCAACCAACCACCTGTTGACTGATAGTGCAAAGTTAAAATAATTGACAGCAACAACATAGGAGTTCTTTGTAGCAATAAGAATGTATGTTCTATCTCCATTTGTTGGCATGCTCTTGTCCAGTGTGCATAAAACAAATAAATTGAACATCTCTTATATTTTCTTAATTGTTAGCTGCTTGGAAAAATTATGGGTCAGGTAAATTGGCAACCCTGTAAGTATTACTCAGTCCACAGCTCCACTCTTACCTTTCATTAAACTGCTTTAAGTGCATGATGACTGAAGCTGGCTGCTTCCGCTGCTGCATTTTTCATTGCCCAAAGAGTAGAGGTCTTGCTCTCATCAGGGCTGCATGGCTTGCCTCGTCTGTCTGCCTAAACTGTGTGGATCTCTGTGCTCCGAGACTGGAGAACTTGAATTTCATTCCTAGAAAAGCAGACACTTTGGGTACAGGTAGGGCATCACTTGCCAGTTCATCCAACATTCACTAACTGTATCTCTTGCTTCTCACGGCTCCTCATGTTAGATGCACCAACAAGACACTTAGTGTGTGTGTGTGTGTATATATATATTTATTTTTTTGATATGGCACTCCATATTCTGTGAACGTGTCAAGGCACATTATTTAAGCATCTAGCTATGCTTTCAAGTGTTTAGCAGAATTATTGTCCTAAAAATGTTCACTAATGATTTCAATGCTAATTTCTGAGGCCTTTGATTCATGAGCTAAAATGACTAATGAGGGTGCTGCTCCTGGTGTACACCCAGGGCCTGAAAAGCTCATCCTTTTGTGAAGTGGCTGCAGCTTGCAGTGAGTTCAGTGATTTATGGGAAACCATCCCACATTTTGCTTTGTCAACATGAAGTAGTGGTGCAACTTTAAGCTGTAAATAGCTTGTGAATCAGAAGCCTTGAGCAGCTGATAGCTGCTGTCTTCTCTTAAGAAGCCTATGTAATACTGAGGAAGGTGAGTGGGTGCTCCATTTGCTTGGTTTATTTTCAAAGTCACAGTTGCATCCTTTCTGAAAGCCCTTTCTCCTTGGAAAATGGTGTAGTTAAATGGTCAATGTTTTGGGTGTTTTTGTTACATTTTGATTGACCTGCTTTTGTCAGAGGCAGAACTGACAGTTAACTAGAACACCTAAGTAAGTAATTTCTATTTGGATTTGGGGACTTTCGAGCAAGGTTAAGTGACAGATGTTGGCTATGTGGTGGTAAAGAAGCATTCCTTCTTAAAAGGGAGTTGTCCTTTCAGTAGTGAATATAGCTCATGGAAGAGAAACATTTTTAACTCCTCTGAAGATATATGTATATGAAGATACAGACGCATACAGTTCTGTTATAAGTGATGCTTAAAGAAGCATCAGCTATAATAGAATTGTATGCATTTATCTGCAAGTATAGAACTATGAAATATTTTGTTTGCATATTTACATATGTGTAAGTTTAGAAGTCCTATCTTTTGAACTAATAATTTTCATTAGGTTTGCTTAACTTAAACTTCAGAAGATATTTTACCCCTAATATTTGGAGCAAGGGGAGGAAGGCTTTTTTTTTGTCTCTCATGGTGAGTTTTGGAATTGGAAAGCAAGCAACCATGCTTTTTGAAACTACATACGATAAGCAAGCAAAGGCAAACTTCTTTTGTGACTGGGAACGAAGAGTTACTTGAAGCAGCTTTCAAGTTGCTAAAATTAATAATCTCAGTGTTTATAGGAGTAGTAATTGCCATCTGGAGCAAAAAGGCTGAATGATTCTTTAATTAAATGTGGAGGTTTTATTTTTCGGAAAATATGTACCTGACCTGAAAAGCCTCATCTGTTGTACCCAGAAACTAGTTTGGGAAAGCAGATGCTCATATTTGGTTAAAATGTTAGAGAATATTAGGTTAAATTGGCCAGTTAAGATGGGAATCATTATGAAATCAGATGCTTCTCATAAATCAGGGCATCAAAGATATTGCTCATAAAGTCTTTTACTTTTTGTTATCCCTTCGTTACTCTTTGCTGACTCAATAAATGTCAGGAGTTGATTGGTTTATTCAGCATTTTGTATTGCACGAGGCCCCATTGAACTTGTTTCTGTATGGTTAGTATGGGGGGAGGGGAGGATTAATATGTAAATACAGAACATTGAAAGTTAAAAATAGTGCTTTGAGAGAGGTCTACAAAGTGACATCTGTATGTGGTTACTCATCTCTTCCTAGCTTTGGAGATTGTAAAAGGTAGGTAGAACTTGCCTTCTTTATAAAAACATATATGTTATTCACAACTAAAGCTGTTCAGGAAGCTACTACTGCTCTGGTTTCAGGCCAGGCTCTGTTTAAGTTAACACTTGTTTGCAGACTGCGCCCAGAGGGGTGAAGTGTCTTGTGGCCTAGTAACTTGGATGTAGTCTGACATATTATGTGACCTGCACTGCATGCCTTTGCTTGGGTTATAGTACTGCAACAAAAATAGACCTTGGGGCTTTTTTCTTTTCTTTTTTTTTTTTTTCCTCCTTTCTAATGTAGATCGGGGGATGCTGCAGTCTCAACGTCTTTTCTGTGCGTGACAACAGATTATCTCGAATTCCCCCTGAAATTTCACAAGCCACTGAACTTCATGTTCTAGATGTTGCTGGAAACAGGTAGGAGATTTTTGCATTGTCACATCTTTCTACTGGTTTTACTTAATTCTCTCTAAAGACAAAGACTTCAGGTATAAGAATGAAGTAGCAAAAAACTATTTCTGACTTTTGGGTTAGCATAGCTATTGAAACTGCCAAAGCAATCTGCCTCTGTGGCACAGAGTAGCATAAATTGTGTGATACAACAGTAGGTTTTCTGAGTTGCTTTGCTTCTGAGTAAAAGGTAAGTTTCAGAGTTTGTATATTCCTGAATTTCTAAATTAAACCTGAGAATTGAGGCAATTCAGTAGAACTTCAGTTGAAGCTATCTGCCTTCTTCATAGCAGAAGTTGACTGTGCAATAAAAAATTTAATATTGAGTACCTTATCTTGGCAAAATATAATGCAAGTAATGAATATTGTAACTCTGACCTTGTGTCGTTTTCATGAATCTTAATTGATGTGGTTCAGAAATAAAAATAATGTAATGTTACATAAGGTAACGTGAACAACTAGAGGAAAAGCCAAGGCATCCAACCTGTGCAGTGTAATTCATAAACACATGCTTCTGTTCTGGCAATTGTACATACAAAACCATAAGGAAGAAAGAGCAGTCAATCTTCTAGTATAATTAACTGCATTTGAAGAAACATTATTTTATCAGCATTGCTTTATATGGTACTCACTACTACGTGCAATTATGATATAAAGTTAAGCTGCAGGTTCTTATAATAAGACTGGAATAGCTTGAGTTGATGGATACCACAATGCCTTGTTTGTTGACACCACTTCTCTGTTCGTTCCCACTCAGCAATGTATGCTGAACAGATGCTCATGAAGTTGACTCTTAAACTTCCTAGACATTTGCTCGCATCTTTTCTTTTTTTCATCTAGGCTGATGTATCTTCCCCTCTCACTGACTACCTTAAAGCTGAAGGCTCTGTGGTTGTCTGATAACCAGTCCCAACCTTTGCTGACATTTCAGACTGATACAGACCCTGAAACAGGGGAAAAAATTTTAACGTGTGTATTACTTCCTCAAATGCCTTCTGAGCCTGGTTGCCAAGGTAAATACTTTAGTTCTGCTTTACATATAAATGCTTCTTCCTTTAGTGTATTGCCTGTTACCTAAAAGTTTATAAAACAGGATTTTGAAACCTGCGCATTAGCCCTAATAATCAGACCTCTGTTTTTTCGCATTTTCACCTAAGGAAAAAATATATATATTTAACCATGCTAGTTTTCAGAACACTTCAAAATATGGCTGTAAGTACTACTGAATATAGAAAGCCAACTACAATAGATGAAATGCACGAAGAGCTGAAAGAGCAGCACGTATTTGTATCATTGTATGAAGTTTTCCACTGCTTTGAGTAGTGGTGCCCATGTTTGTGTACAATTTATGTACAATGTGTACATATTAGTGTACATTTAAAGTAGATACATGTGGTGACAACAGGTGGCTTTGCAACTACAATCTCTTTACTGGAAAAACAATTGAATAGCCAATAATAAGCAATAGGCATTAACTTTGTAGCACATTATGCTTCTTTCAAGCATAGATGCTGTACAGTAACTGATGGGCAAGAGCAGAGCTGCGTTGGAGAGGAGAGTGGTTTTATCCTTTGTGCCTAGACTTGCCTTAGCTTGAACCTTAAATTCTTGTTCTTCAGTTGCTGGGCTGATGCTCCAGTAACTTCTGGATGTTACTTATCTTCCCCAGAGCTTTTACACCAGTTTGTTCAAGGTGATTTATCAGAGCTAATCATTTAAATTCATGCTGTAATCACTGGAGAGTGATTCATCCCCTCCCAGAACGGCCCTTGCAAAGAACCCATAAGAATTGCTCTCCACTCACTGTGGAGATCAGTGTAGTTCTGTTTGTAGGTTCTAATAAAATGGAGTAAAGCAATGGATAGAAACCATTAAGAGCTGATTCAGTTCTGTGTCAGTTTCTGGATTTTTAAGAGAATACAGATTATATTAAATAAGTAATTAACTCATAAGATTTAACTGAAGAAAACAAAACTAGCTCAAGAGTGATGCCCTCTTCCCCTGATGAATCTCGTGGCTTCAAGGGTAGAAGCCCTTGAGTTAGCAGTAGTAGAAGCATGTGCTGGGGGGTATCATCTAGGGAACTGGCCCACATCACATGACAGCCCTAATGTGAAAGAAGAGCATGTATTTTGGGCAAATATATTAAATTTTATTGTTAAATCATCATATCATTAAAACTTCAGCAACCCCCAAACTGTACAAATATAAAAACTTCTAATTTATATAGAAACTGTGAGTGAATGTGTCTGCTCAATAACAGAAAATTAACACTAGTTCTGCTTTCTTTCCAAAATACAGAACTAGGCCATTGTAAACCCATATGAGTGGTTGTTTGGTTATTACAATTAACAAAAATAAATGTTTTGAGGGTTTAGACTTTCTGTAAATCTTCAGTCATGTTTACTGTTCTAACAGATAACCTGCCACGATGTGGTGCATTGGAGAGCTTGGTAAATGAAATGTCAGATGAGACATGGAATGAGCGGGCGGTGAATAGAGTCAGCGCAATTCGCTTCTTAGAAGATGAAAAAGATGAAGAGGATAATGAAATGGTACGTTTTGCAAGCCATTGGACACCCACAGACACTGTCTCTTTTATGCAAAAGTGTAAAAAATGTCTGAGCTGTCTTTCTATAAACATTTCAGCTGTGACTGCACACTCCTTGTATGCATGTTTATAGCAGAAACTTTTCTTATTAACTACCCAAACTTTTCATATTGACTTAAAATGTCTTGTCTTTTTTTTTTTTAATTTTTTTTTTTTTTATTCTCTGAACATATCTTTCAGTTCTGGTGCAAGACAAATGTTTGCTTTGCATTGTTTTCCTGGGTCTCCTTTAAAATGTTTTCCTTCCAGCTTTCCAGAAACAGGATAGGATTTTCCTCCGGCGTCTGTGAAGCTTTACTGCTTGAAACTAGATAGGACCTAACATAGAATTGCAGCACTCTGGCATGTGTCTCTATTAAGTTTGCTATGTTGTTACGCAGTTTGTCTCCCTCGCTTCCATTTCCAGTCTGTCTGTCTCTTTTTTCTTCACCATTTGCACGGAAACAACCATAGTGTCCATGAACAGCAAGAATGTTGCTCATTAGTTTCCCACATGAAGAAAGGATGTGGGAACATCTGTCACGGTACTTATAAGACCTCCATTAAGTTGGACACTTGAATATCAAAATGTGACTTGGTCTTTAATTTCTTTAACTCAACTTCTCCCAACTTTCATTAACAACTAAACAACATTATAAAGTATAAGACTGCTTGAGTAAGATTTTCAGCAGGTTAGAAACTAAGTTTTGGTAAAGCTTGATTGATAGCCTAATAAGGGGGTCTAGCCTCTAGCTATGGGCTCTGTGTGTCTGCTTGATTCATGTCAGCTAACTTCAACAGGGCTGTGCTAGGTGTAAGCTCAGTCTATGTCTTTGCATAGATAGAATGTGGTCTGTTCACTTTGTGTGGTGTGTATATATAGGGTACTAATGACAGTTTGAGATCTGAACATTTAAAAAACAGAATCCAGAATTCCAAGAACAACCCTCTCTTTTTATAGGCAGATTTCATGTTCACAGTTTTTCAGAATAAAACTTATTTTAATGTTTTCCAAACGAAAAAAGTGCAAAGCCTCTGTAGCCAAATATATTCCTAACTCTTTCTGCCTTGTTGATTTCATCTACAGTGATGCAGAAATAGACCTTTTAAGGTAATGGGGCTTCTTAGCTGAAAACCGCAGCATCTGAATGGGAATTTGTAGTTGTTTTTTCCTCCTCTCCTTCCCCCTGCCTCTCCATTCCTGTCTCTGTTCGGGTATGGCCACAAGATCCAGGGATGTAACAGGCTGTTAATCATCAGCTGTACTTGGCCTTTGACTGGGGTGTATTGTGGGTCCCCATAGCTCCAAAATGCTGATGCTTCCTAAGACCTGTGTCAGGCTGGGAATGTCCATTTAGTTACCCAGACTCAGGCAGCATCGTGGCTGCTTGGAGTCATGATATTACATCCTGACTTGAGGCAAGAACTCTTTTTTGGGGAAAAACAGAAGCCTATGATCCTAGCGGAGGGAAATGGGAATTTCTAAAGTGACCACTATTCCCATTTATGGGTCATGAGTTCCTCTGTAAATAATTTACGTGTATGACACTAAAAAATGATTGCATATGTATATGTATTACACTGATGCATATTTGTGCAATTATTCTTAGTGAACCGATGACCTCTAATCTGGATGCTAGTTTTTATAATTTTTGTTTTCCTTGCAAAGGTCTCAACAAAATGATGTTACGTCTTTGTATCTAACATGCAATAAAAATGCTCCCTCTTCTTCCCTTCAAGATCTTTGCTTTCAGTTGACAAGAGAACCAAACTGGTGGGGCTGGACGGCACATAGATTTCCATACAAACGTGTAATTGACTTTGAGAGAGATCTTGTGGGATTCTTTCAAAGCCAGATGCATTTTGTTTTGTTTTGAAATGTGATCTTAAATCACTTGTATGGTTTTGAAAAAAAAAAAATCAACTATATTTATGAAAGAAACTTCACTTTGTAACCTGTAATTGTACTTCCCTGGAGTGGTTTTCAGATTGGTAGTCAACCAAGGAAAAATTTGGCTTCTAGGCAGTTCTTAAACCATCTTTCACTGTCTTCATCAACAAGCAGCTATGAAATAACATCCAAAATAAAACATAGCTTAAAAAGCAAAAGGGGGAAAATGCAATTGACAGTTAATATTCTGTATGTATATGCTAAAGCCTTGAAAGTTTTTCAAAGAGACGAAGGCAAAAACACTCATTGCACTGTTTATTTTTAGAGAACACTTCTAAGGCGAGCCACTCCACACCCTGGAGAATTAAAGAACATGAAAAAGACAGTGGAGAATTTACGGAATGATATGAATGCTGCTAAAGGACTGGATTCAAACAAAAACGAGGTCAATAATGCCATTGACAGAGTGACCACTTCTGTGTAGAATTTCATCTCCAGGTTTTACCTCCTGTGTCTTCCCCTGCTGTTGAAATGTTCCTGTCGCCTTCTCGGACCTCACTGAGCCCCTCTTGTCTTTAACCAGAATCCGATTCATCGTCTCCGTGCATGTGAACAGTGCTGCCTGCTGGAAGAAAGTGCCTTATTTCATCCAGGCAATGAACCAGTAATTTCCAAATCAATATTGTAATTTCAATAGTGCTAGGCTTTTTTTTTTTTTAAGTATAAGACACTACTGTATACAGAATACATTATTTTTGTCTCAAGTACAGGGGAAATAATGCCTTTTTTTTCAGAGTGTTGGGATATCCTTTTCCCAGTGGCTGGATGTGCTGGTGAAAAATATAGTTTTGTGGAAAATTGATACACTTTTTTATTTTTTTGGCAGCTCAGATGGTGTAAATTTTAAAATTTTGTATAGGAGTTTCATAACAAAATGGTGTATTTCATTTTTAAGAGAAAATTTATCTTAAGCGGTACATATTTTAGTATTTGTGGAAGAGAACGGATTACATGGACAACTGCATTCATTTGTTTGTACCACCCATTGTGCCTTAATGTGTCTTACATGTCATATTAGTCTTAAGAGAACTATCAATCCTTGAGAAATTTGAGTAGATTTAAACTTGGTGTCCTGGTTTAGGTATGTTCTAAATTTCACACAGAAATTTGTTGGGACTTTTACACAACAGAACTTATGTTTATATCATGGGATTTTAGTTTGTGAAGCACAAATGTTAGTTTTGTTGTATGCAGGATTAAGATAAAAAGACCAAACTGCTATTGTTTATTACATAATGCACTCACACTTTAACTTAGCTGTAATGAAACGTCTTGTTTTGGATGCGGTGTTGAATTGCAGTCAATAGAAAGTCATGCTTCCATGTTTTTAAATGTGCCATCTGTCAAATAACTTGAAAAACAGCACAATAGACTTTCAGAAGCACAGTATAAAACTAGTTTTATGTATAACACAAGAAAGCATGATTCTTTAAAGTGCTTTGGTGGTTTTATATAAACATATAAAACCAAAATAAAGAAAAAAAACTTTAAAACCCTCACTAGATTTATTGTATCATTAAAATAACAATTAAACTGCATATGGAATAATGCTGAAATCCTTTATCAGTGTTACTGAGTTGCACTTCCAGTGGTTCAATGTGGATTTTGGGGTGTTACTAAATCTTTGAATTCTGATTTGCTTATAAGAGTAACCCTTATCTGAGATTAATTCAGTAAATAACTGTTGTGAAAAAAGTTGATGAAAATAGTTTTAAGGCACAGGTAAGGCAATAGACGGAGAAATGTCCCATGTTGCTCCTGGCTCTGGGAGCCTGGGAGGAGGGAGGTGGAGAAAGTGGTGTCACATCCACTCTATCCATAGGCTCCTGACGCAGATTCTGTTTCTGCTGCTTTAAAACTTAATGGCTCTTTGGTGTCTCGGGATGCTGTGCGTGCAGAGACCACTGACATTTTTCATGTAGGGTCTTGAGCAGCCTCATTTGGGAGCAAAGATTTGAAATATGTACTGTGAGCTGATGCAATTAACCCAGGCTTCAATAAAGTGAAAGACCACAACACTTCTGCCTCTGTGATGGACATAACCACTTCCTTGCACTTAGTATTTTCTCCTATTTATGTTGGTATTATCATAGAATGCTTAAGGTTGGAAGGGACCTCTAGAGGTCATCTAGTCCAACGTCCCTGCACACATGGGGTCTCCTAGATCATATGGCATAGGGTGGCATCCAAGCGGATTTTGAAGATCTCCAGAGAAGGAGACTCCACAACCTCTCTTGGTAACCTGTTCCAGTGCTCTGTCACCATCACTGTCAAGAAATTTTTCCTTAAGTTCCTATGGAACTTCTGATGCTTTAGTTTCTGGCTGTTGCCTCTAGTTCTGTCAGTGACCACCACTTAAAAGAGGCCAACCCCATCCTCCTCACTGCCTCCCTTGAGGTACTTATAGACACTGATTAGGCCCCCTCTCAGCCTTCTCTTCTCCACGCTGAACAAGCCCAGCTCCCTCAGCCTCTCCTCACAGGGCAGATGTTCCAGGCCCCTGATCATCCTCGTGGCCCTGCGCTGGACTCTCTCCAGCAGCTCCACATCCCTCTTGTACTGTGGGGCCCAGAAGTGGACACAGTGCTCCAGGGGTGGCCTCACCAGGGCTGAGTAGAGGGGAAAGATCACCGCCCTCGACCTGCTGGCGATGCTCCTCTTAATGCGCCCCAGGATGCCATTGGCCTTCTTGGCTACGAGGGCACACTGCTGCCTCCTGGTCAACCTGTCGTCCACCATGACGCCCAGGTCCTTCTCTGCAGAGCTGCTCTCCAGCAGGTCGGTCCCCAGCCTGTACTGGTGTCTGGGGTTATTTCTCCCCAGGTGCAGGACCGTTCACATGGCCTTGTTGAATTTCATAAGATTTCTCACAACCCAGTTATCCAGTATGCCCAGATCTCTTTGGATTTTAGAGGATTCTGGGAGAAGATGGGAAAGGAGGAGGTGGCAGAACACTAGTAAATTCTCTGTTAAAATTATCAAATACTGAAGGTTATAAATTTTCAATTTAGTCTTTGTGATGCTGTAACAAAAAGTATTGCTGCCTTTTTGGTGCTGAACTAGTATACAATTTAAACCACTGCCAAATATTTCTCATCCTGAAGGCTCCTGATGTAAACTTTGAGGCTTGATGTGGAACAGATGTAGTTTGATGGGTATTATGTTAGTTTAGGATAATGAATTTCACTCTTTCCAAGGCAGACTTTTCCCAGTTGTACTTGGTAAGCTGCTATTAAAATAAAACTAAAAATAAGATGAGATTTCAGTGTAGTTGACAGTAACCTTGGGTAGAATTTTCCTTTAAAGTACTCACGAATAAAAGTGGAAGATACTTCATCTGTATATCTAGAGCCCAAATAAATGTCAGCAAATCTATTTGAGATGAAAATGAATTCTTCAGAAAAGGCAGATTGAAGCAAAGACAGCAAGACTGTGCGCTCTGCAATGACGACTACAGCGTTGGCCAGTTGGGGTGCGTGTGCTCAAGAACTAAGTGAGATCAAGCAGTAGCTTGAAGGGAATGTGTGAAGTTTGGATTTCGGCCCTGCCATTCAAAGAGAATAATTAACTGCCCTTGTGCACTTATTCCACTCTGCTGAACTCAATCCATAAACTGTTGTAGCTTTATGGTGGCTGCTTTGTTGTTAAGCAGTTGCATTTTTTTACCCACAGGCAAGCTTGCAGGAACTGCGGAGGAGACCAAAAACAAGTCATAAGACAGGCATCCATATCAATATAAACTAGTTGCATCAATGTTGATGTGAAACAGTTGCCAAGAAATCAACTTTTGATTTCACAGTGTGAGAAATGTGTGTTTTGGTCCTGGCGTGGAAACAGTGCAGGAGCATTGTTGCCTTGCATGTCCTTTGACCCTAGCCCTATAGGAGTTGGATGGCTGGTCTAGACTGTAGAAACCCTAGCCTAAGAGAAGAGGCTTGAATTGCTTATTGAAGACATTTATTTGCCTCTCTTGCTTCATAGAAGAAAATGAACTAAACTTGGAAATGAATCTTGCGTTTGTGTGACTGGAGACTGGGGAAGTGTGTCCTGCTGCTGTCCCTGAAAGACTACCTTCCCAAAGTTCAGTGCATTTAGAAGTCTGTCTTCGTTGTGTGAATCTGTGGAATGAAAATCTGGATGTTCATTATTTTTCTTTAATGAGGTATGAGGAGGAAGTGTACTTTTTAATCTAAGCTAAGACTATAGCACTTTGTCTTGTTAAGTCTTGTTTACACTCTTGTCTACCTCGGTGTAAGGCAATTTGAGGTGCTGCTCCACCAGCACTAATGGCAGTTCAGCAATATAAGCTATCTGATGAAGGATGTCTGGAGAAACTGGCAGGCTGTACGTTTTTTCTAGGCTAATAAAAACTTGAGGTATTGCAACAGCTACTGGAAGTGTGGAGAAATAGCAGTTGGGGTGTCATTCATTCTCATGGATAGTGTGTGTTCAAACTGTGACAAGGTGGTTACCCTCTCTCTCCTCTAAATCCTGAATGCTTGGTCCACAGCCTCTGCCAATAAAGAGGTGCTTTACATGTCACTCCAGCTTACCAAAACTGCAGCTGCCGAAAAACACAGCAGTCCCTCTGAGCTCTCACCTGAGAGCTGCAGAAGCAGCCTGAAAGATGCCCACCGTGAATTTTGGGGAGAAATACCTAGCTGCTTCCCTTGGAAAGTGGTGGTTACCATTTGTAAAGTCATGGTTGCTAGCAGGACTTGTTTTGATTTGTGAGAATTATGGTAAATGAGGTGACAAAAAGTGACTGTCTTAATGGCCGCAGCCCCTGGGCTTGCTCTTTTTGGCTGCTTTGGGTACTCTTGTTCTCCTAACAGTGCTGACAAGGGTCCAAGCAATTTTAACTCAACTCTACAGGCAGAAAAAAAAAGCCAGTTGCGCTGAAGCGAAGTGCACCACTAACACATGAAAGCATGAGCTTTTCTTCCCAGTCCCTGTTTTGGCTCCTTTACTTTGTGCGATGCTTTGAGGAGCCTGAGTAATGAATATAACTGGGTGTTTTTAAGTGTAACTTTTTCTTCCAAGTTTTTCAGCTTTCTCTAATTCCTCTGTAACTCTCTTTGGACTTGATTATAATGCAGGCCATGGTTTGAGGAAACACTCCAGTACTCGCCCGTGGTTCAATAGCTGACAGGTAACCAGGGAAAACCAATTGACCACAGTCAGGGAATAGATTTAATATTAACAGCTCAGTTACTACATGCGGATTGACTTTACGGAAGGTCACAGTTCTCTAGTCTTAGAGGAGGAACAAAAGCATTCTCTTTGTATCATTGCTAGCAACAGATTTTTTTTTTCCTGCTATTGCTATAGACTTTTTCTAGTCCTCACATAAATTATACATTATTTTTCTGGTTTGGATTCCATTTTTCTGGTAATCAGTGTGCTGTGGGAAAACGAGTGCTGGAAACTTGCATGTGCCTGTACTTTCCAGCCTACAACTGATTTTTTTTTTTTTCCAAGACAAGCTGGTCAGACTGTCTTTTTGTTTATCATTAAGTGCTTTAAACAGGCCTGGATGAGGCATTTTAGCTGTTTAGCTGCTTAACACATTTCACTACTTGCTGCTTGAAAGGGCTGCTTTTGAGGCAACAGCAGAGACCCCAGGAATTTAAATTTTTGAAGTATAGTCTCAAGTGTATCAGTTATATTATATATATGTATTTTTCAGTTGGCTTGGTATATTGTCTCCCATCTCCAGTTCCTGTCAAACCCAGCAGGCTGTTTCAGTAAGTGGGGCATGAGAGGAGATTAAAAAGAAAAACACAGTGGACTGGTCTTGGCTATCAATAAATGTTTTGGGTGTTTCCTTCCTTCTGAACTGTTCATGAAATTTTCAGTGGGATGTTGCCCTCCTGCTCCATCCAAAACAAAAGTCAGCATTGAAAAATGTGTTTTGGGTCAGGGGAGCAGGTATATAATATGAGGACAGCTTTATGGGCTCTTTTGCAGGAGCTGTTGATGATCTTACGGCCTCTTGTATGGTTTTTGTGGCCGCAGAAGTACAACTTTTGCATCCCTTGGGAAGAGTTCGGTGTGTGGCTGGGCTGGCACTCAGATGACCTGAGAAGCAAGGAATTGTAGCCTTCTGGTTTGGAATCTGTAACTAGCTGAGGGGGCAGTTTGCTTCTTAACAGAGTAACACCATCAGTATTAACACAGAGACAAGTCTCTTCATAGAGACTTGTCCTCTCCTGATGGCTCTGCATTGGTGCTGTCCTTAGCATGGGCTGTAGCAGTTCAGTGATGCTTCAGAGACGGGATTACGCATATTGCATCTTGATGTTAATACTAGGAAGTTGACAACTGATGTCCAGTAACCTTTGACACTTTTCTCTTAGCGATCATCTGTTGTTATGAAATGTTGTCCTGACCCAGATCTCTGGATTTGCAGCTGCAGCCATGGTAACAGTCATAAGCAAAATGTTAGCAACGTTCTTAGCAGTGAACAAGCACTTTCTACAAAATCCATGGCGAGACGCACAGTTTGCAAATACAGCCAAATAAATAACATCCTTCTCTGGAGATCATCCAAACCTGCCTGGATGCCACCTTGTGCCACGTGCTCTAGGTGTCCCTGCTGGAGCACGGGGGCTGAACTAGATGATCTCTAGAGGTCCCTTCCAACCTCAACCCTTCTGTGATTCTGTGATCTTGGATTTAGTTTTTTAAGTATCCCCAAAAGAATGCAGATATAGTGCTGAACTCCTGTAAATTAGTTTTATATCAGACCAGAGCTCTTAACTAGCTTCCTTTGGTTTTGAGGTACTCTAGCATATTCCTATATTTTACTCTAATGAACCAGTTTCTGGTTCAGATCTCCCAATTCTTTGACAGTTTTACCCAAATCCAGAACAAATGGGTTCCATTAAACTGTTTCAAAATAGCTTATAGCAGATACGACTGTTCTATGTTTCTGGAAGGTTAAACAAAGTACTACTTGCCTATGGAACTCAGTGAATTTATCTCTCTGTATAGCTTGTTGATGGTATCACATGCTTCCAGCAAGCAACTCCAAAACAAAATGTAAAGAAACTAACAAAAAATGGTTATTTGAAAGTGGCCTTTTTCCAATCAAAAGGTAAGAAAACAGCAAGTTTGAAGAGCATGCGCACGATGGATGATTTTAACTCAACCTTCCAGATTTTTTCTAAAATGGTGTATTTGGAAAATTCAGAAAATGTATTCTGGCTAATTAATACTTGAACATCAAAGTTTAAAACTAAGTCCTGTATTTACCCCTAGCAAACCTTCCCTGTGGGAAGCTTGGTTCAATAATCTGTTCAGGCAGCTTTTATGCTGCTGCTTCTGGAGTGAAAGCGTCTTCAAGTATGCCTTTGTTTTTGCAGGGTTTTGTTTAGCTTTCATTCCTATTTCATGTGAATCATGCAAAGCCCTTTCAAAGAAAGCTCTTTGTTCTTTTAGAAGGGAATGAGTCTGAAACAATTTGCAGCTGATAGAACACCATGTTATGAATGGCTGTTCATAAAAGGGAGCATTTCTAGCCTAGGAAATACTTTTTTAAAGACATTTTGTAGTTTCCTTATTTACTAATCACTTCGGCTATCTAAACACCTTTTTAATAGACAAATCAACTAGAATGTCTATTTGTGTGTTTGAGCTGAGTAGTATTACAGCAGGAATATTCTAGGTAACTGGAAATTTGCTGGTTTTACCTTGGCTTGGATATGCTGATGGTTACCACGTATTGCTCTCAGCAGCACAGTGTTGTGCTGTCGCAGTATGGTTTCAGTATGGTACTCAAGAAACATGGGTGGTTTTCATTCTTGACTTTTAGTGTTTGAGCTTTTTGGTTTCTTTTCCTTTGCCAGAACGATTTAGGGAGATACACGGCATTTGCAAACCTTTGTTGCCTGAAGGAAATTCATTCTGTAGAGGATTTATTAGTGAGATCTTATCAAAATAGACACCTTGTACTTTATGAGAACAATTTGTCCTCTTAACATAGAGGGCTATGATACAGAAAAGTAGTTCGGCTCTGAAGAGTGCCTTTGAAAACATAAACAATAGATGGGAAGGAGGTGAAAAGGGAGCCTACCTGACTTGTTGAAGTATCAAAGGAAAACAATCTGTTTACCAGTCAGATGGGATCACTGTTAATGAAGATGAAAAGTGTATTTCCATGCAACTTAACAAACGCTGAGGCCTGTAAATATTTTTCCCAAAGATTTCTTCTGCATTTACAAAACAGTGGAATCACGGGTGCAAATGTCCAGTTTTAAAAAGTATTGAATTCCTTCTTCTCTCTTTATCTGATTCTAGATATTTTAAAGAGTCTTTAGGCACTCCGTATTTGCTATTAACAGCATGGACCATGTTAATCTTTTCAGCTTTCCATGTATAGAATACAGAAAAAACCCTCTTTCTACCTACCTCACAGTAGTAAGACAACAATCATATTATCTGTAAAATTTTCTAAGAAAAACAGATTTATCTCCCTGAATATATTTTCAAGTCAACCTTCTTGTCTTTGAGAGTATGTTCCTAGCATATTGAACCTAATGAGACTGAGTTAACAAGTTACTGGACGCTTTTTAGAATGGCTTTATAAAGAGTACAAACCTACTGCTTGTTAGCTGAACTATGCTAGCTTCGACCATGAGGGATGACCTCAGGTTTTAACACTGTCAGTGGCCATGGTCACATGATGCAGAAGTTAACAGTTTCAGTAGCAAGTCAGAGTAATAATTTATATATATATATATAAATTGAATAAACAGAATAAACAGAATGAATATTTGCTTTATATTCTAGCACAGCAAACAATAAAGCTGAACCTTCTACCTACATTATAGTACAATCTTTGCATATTGCCTTCTCTGAAAGGATTGGAGGGCCCTGGTTCCCTGACACTCTGGCTCCCCTGTATAGGGGGCTCTTATAAAAGCAGTTTCACTATTTGGTTACATATAGGGTAGACCTAATGAGAAGGTGACAGTTCTTACTCAGGATTGTCCTGCTGTTTCTGTCTTGCCTTATAGCTTCTTGTCTATGGGACAAGAATTAGTCGAGCTGTGTGTGGGAGGCTGTTGATTAGGGCTGAAGCTCAGGGTCAAATGGGATGAGGCAATCCCTTGGTAAAAGCTAAATACCCCACTGTATCTATGGATAGTTTTAGAGTGACTTCCTAATGAGCTTATATGGTGAGAAGGATTTGAACCATATACAGAAAAAGCCTGAATGCTGGGAGACCACCCAGCATATCAGCTATCCAAAATAAAACAAATTAAAACAATCAACAGCAATTTTCGATAGCATGTTATTTCAAGTGTTGATTAGAATTTTTATCCTCTTAGTTAACCCTGAATAGGAAGCAAAGTTTTTGAGAGTGCCCTGTATTTCCTTATTGGAGGAAGGCACCATGGAAGTACCAGGCCCTATCCTGCCTTCTGCTTCGTGAACACCCACAAATGGGAGCCACTAATGCAGCGTTGAATGTTTGTACTGCTTTTTCATTCAGTTTGCTGAGGAACTAGATCTACAAGCAGTGTGAGTGGACTGAAATGCGTGGTTTAGAACAACCAGGAATCCTGGCTGTTTAACAGCAAATGGTGGCGCTGGTGAGTCTCAGTGCAGTTCAAAATGTGACTTCTTACAGAGGCAAAGCATATATTCTACATACTAATTATACTGTGGGCTATGATCTTTTCAAAACTTGCAGAAAGGTCTATAATCTTTTCCAAGACACCGAACTCCGGTCCGTGCCCATCCAGTCTGTTCAGCCATACTTTAAATAAATAAATAAAGCAAATGAAGAATCCCAAGGGGAGCTGCTTCAGGAACAAGAGATTGGCAGCACGTCCAGCTTTTCTGCTCTTCTTCCTGTCTTTCTCACTTTTAGATTTAGCGGGGTGCTGATATCTTTGGTGTTAACATTAACATGAAGTTTGTGCGTTTAGGTGAATGTAACCGTTTTGCATTAAAAGGGAAAACACAGGAGTAAAGAATTACTAAATCAAAATCAAATGTATGCTTAAACAATGTGAATGAGCTGCTGCTGGGTCCACCATAAGTTTGATGATACTTTTGTTTGTTTCTCCATTCTCTTTGCTTGCTGGATCGTGCCTCACCTTACCTATTGATATAAGACTGTTTTGTGCTCTTGGTTTTTTATCACCTTAGGAAATTTTAAAAGCGATTTAAAAAAAAAAGCTTGAAAAAAGATTACTGTGCAAAATGACTCCTGAGGTTCACTGTAGCTAAGGCATACCCACAACCTTGAATCAGATTCCCGAAAATTCCTTCTTCCTGTGCCTGAAGCAAATAAAGATCTTGCAGAATGGTAAAATATGGTATATATAGAAAAAAATAAGTGAGAAACAGGAATAATAGAAAATATCTGTACTATGTGTGAAAGTACAGTGGGTCATCTTGCCTGTTAAAGGGTATATCTGAGCAAGATTATTTGAAGCTGCAGGTTTGTGAAATAAATAATTGAAAAATTTGAATGTTAGGTGATTTTGCTTCGTAAGACATTTTGCTTTTAACCATGTATGTTGAATGTATCAGCTTAATTCTACAGTGCACTCTTATGGGTTTGGGAGCATGGGATGTTGGACATTTCTTGAAAAAATTCAGAGGTATTTTTGCTCTACCTTCTATTCTGAGATACATGCTGTCTCAAGATGAGTATCTGCAGTGATATCCAGAAAATGCTCAGTCCCTATGCTCTTGATATTGGCAGCCTTTCAGTGTCTTGGGATGTCTATCCAGAAGTTGTATGTCACTTCTGGAAATAGTCCTTTGCTTTTTGTTTCTTTGTTTTTGCTTTTAGGTTAATCTAGATTTTAGCTCCCTTATCATGAAATTTTGATTATGAATTCTTACAAGTTCTGGCAAAGAAGGCAGTAGGGGTGGGGGACCCAGCTGTGAAGCCTTTCAACAAATCTTGATATTATTCACATTATTCATAGACTTTTGCCCTTTGCAGCATTAAATCAGTAAAAATACTGTAAAGAGTTCATTCAGAGAAACAAGAGGTTAAGAACAGCCTGTGGACCCCTCTTCTTTCCTTGTGATTTTTTAAAATATCTTATGTTTTGTTTACCTGAAAAACTCTCAGAAATGCATAAGTTGTATGTGTGAAGGGGGACAGGTAGGCATTTTTTTTTCAGATGTAAATAAGTAACAAACCGTTTGAGAAAATTGGACTGTAATTGCACGCAGGAAGATAAAATGCAGTAAATTACTCTTTTATCCAATCTTACCTTTTTCTTCCTGCTTTGAAAATCAGCAAATTATAATTATAGTATTATAGATTATATCGGTACCATTCAGCAGGAAGTATTGTGCGAATAAAGAAAATGCACAGGTAACTCTTGATCGGTTATTTAATTCAAGATGTGAGATTAAACAGTCACCAAGTGTAAGTGCTCATGGTTATTTTCTTAATAGCACTGAGTAGATCGACCTGGATGAAGGCACAGAGTGCTCCCTCAGCAAGTTTGCAGATGATACGAAGCTGGGAGGAGTAGCGGATACTCCAGAGGGCTGCGCTGCCATCCAGAGGGACCTGGACAGACTAGACAACTGGGCGGTCAAAAACCTCATGAAATTCAACAAGGCCAAGTGCACGGTCCTGCACCTGGGGAGAAATAACCCCAGACACCAGTACAGGCTGGGGACCGACCTGCTGGAGAGCAGCTCTGCTGAGAAGGACCTGGGCGTCATGGTGGACGACAGGTTGACCATGAGGCAGCAGTGTGCCCTCGTGGCCAAGAAGGCCAATGGGGTCCTGGGATGCATTAAGAGGAGCATCTCCAGCAGGTCGAGGGAGGTGATCTTACCCCTCTACTCAGCCCTGGTAAGGCCACATCTGGAGTACTGTGTCCAGTTCTGGGCCCCACAGGACAAGAGGGATGTGGAGCTGCTGGAGAGAGTCCAGCGCAGGGCGACTAGGATGATCAGGGGCCTGGAACATCTGCCCTATGAGGAGAGGCTGAGGGAGCTGGGCTTGTTCAGCCTGGAGAAGAGAAGGCTGAGAGGGGACCTGATCTGTGTCTATAAGTGCCTCAAGGGAGGCAGTGAGGAGGATGGGGCTGGCCTCTTTTCAGTAGTGGTCACTGACAGAACCAGAGGAAATGGCCACAAACTGAGGCATCAAAAGTTCCACATGAACTTAAGGGGGAACTTCTTGATGGTGAGGGTGACAGAGCCCTGGAACAGGCTGCCCAGAGAGGTTGTGGAGTCTCCTTCTCTGGAGATCTTCAAGACCCGCTTGGATGCTGTCCTGTGCCACGTGCTCTAGGTGGCCCTGCGTGTGCAGGGGGGTTGGACTAGATGACCTCTAGAGGTCCCTTCCAACCTTAGGCATTCTGTGATTCTATGATTCTATGGTTAATGAAGACGGTAACTGGGTGGGCTCCTTCCTCCGAGGTGGCGTCGCTTCCGTGCTCAAATCTCGCTGAAGATTCCCATTACTTTCAGCAGTCTTAGCCTGTGCTTTGCATCGTCCGCCCATTAACTAGCAAGGTGCTTCTCTCGGAATAAAGGTACCTCCGAGGTAAAATGGGGAATCCCTGTATTTTTGAGATAATAAAAGACGTTGCGGAACTTGCCAGGCAAATTCAACACGTACGTACTTCATGCACTTGCTTAAAATCATTGCCTGCTTTTTTTTTTTTTTTTTGTCATCTTCTTCTCAGGACGCTGTTAAGTGGCTTCCCAAGTCTCCCAGACTGTACGGTGGCCACACGTGGGGCTCGCAGGGCTCTCGCTGGGCCTCGTTAAAAGGGAAGGAAGGTTTCCACGGTGGCCACCTCTTCAAGCTCAGCTCCGCTAATGGAAAGTGGAGGGAAGGAAGGATCAGCCCTGAGCAGGAGGCAGAGGAGCTGGAGGATCCCGATGAGGACGTAGGTAGTTTTCTTTGCAGCCAGGAGAGACAAGCTGGTTTAATCATTATTATTTTTATTTTTACTTCTCCTTCTACCTCCAACAAGCAACACCTCTCGTGCGCATTCAGGTAAGTGGCTTGTCAGCAGGCCCACAGCTCGGCGGCTGCCCAGCGCCGGCTGCAAGGACTGTGGCTCCCCGGGGACCCGCTCAAGCCAGGCCCTGTGCCCCCTGGGGGAAGGACAAGCCAGTACGGAGAACGGCCTCTTGGAGAGCGAGGGACAGCGAACGTCCCGGTTAACAGGGTGACGCAAATCCCTCTGCGTAGCTGGCACAGCCGCCTCCAAATGCTGTGAGCTGAGCCAGTGGCGGCTGTAACACCAACTTCAGCCTTTGTAGCACTTCCCAGGCCTGCAGCAGCACTCGTGCCTAATGTGGAGTTTATAGTCCCTATCACATGGCTAGATCTCTGCTCTGCCACTCTGAGGATAGGAGGACCTGGGGAGTTGCTAACTTTTCAGTCCATATGTGCCCTTGCTATCTGTTCCGCTGCGTTTATAGGATTTGCAGTATGGTTCTGTTCAGGGCGAGGCTGCTCTTTGCTGTGCTCCCCCGGGGCAAGTTTGTTTTTTATGACCTGTGCACTAAGGCAGTTACTCTTGCTCATTGCTCCTCAGCCAGGGGGGTTAATTGGCTGGGATTGGGTTATAATTTGTTGCTACTTAAATTTCCCTTTATTTTTAAATGAGAATAGGAGGCAATCATGGCTTGTTTGCTCTCCCTGGATGATTCTTTCCATCTCCACCAGAGAGACATTGTAAAGAAGCTCCAATTTAAGCTTAAAAATAAAGTATCCCATGGGATTTCTGGACAGCTGTTCATAATAACAGCTATTGCTTTTGTATTATTGCTATTAGACTTCCAGGATTTGGGAAGACATTTATAGGGTTTATATTCAAAGGCACTGACCTTTGTTTGGTGCATCATTTTACTGCCAACAGAAGATAAAAGATTAGAAGATTTGCTTTGATTCAACCTTTCCTAACAAATTAAAAGGAAAAAAAAGCAGCTCCCTAAAATACTAGTAGATTTAGGAGAGATCACAGCTCAGTTTCATTTAACCACCCTGCCAAGCAAAAATGGAAACTGGAAAATGTCATTTTCTTTTACAGTCAAACCCTTCTGAAGCTCAGATTATTTGGTGGATGTGTTTTAATTCTATACTTCTCTTTTCAAGCCCTTTGAGTTGACTAAGAATAGGGTGATGTTGTCACTCCCTGTGCCCCCTATATCACAGAATGGTTGAGGTGGGAAGGGACCTCTAGAGATCATCAAGTCCAACCCCCCTGCTCCAGCAGGGTCACCTACAGCATGTGGCACAGGGTGTCATCCAGATGGGTTTGGAAGATCTCCAGGGAAGGAGACTCCACAGCCTCTCTGGGCAGCCTGTTCCAGGGCTCTGTCACCCTCACAGGAAAGTTCTTCCTCACATGGAGGTGAAACTTCCTATGTTTCAACTTGTACCCATTACCCCTTGTCCTGTCACTGACCACCACTGAGAATTTTGGCCCCATCCTCCCTACCTTCTCCCCTGAGGTACTTAATACATATTGATCAGATCCCCTCTCAATCATCTCTTCTCTAGGCTAAACATAGTCTTTCCTCATAGGATAGATGCTCCAGTCCCTTAGTCATCTTTGTGACTCTACACTGGACCTTCTGTAGTAGTTCCACATCCTTCCTGTATTGAGGAGCCCAGAACTGCCTATCTATCTACTGAAAAACTATATGGATTCTTGTGAATCCGAGATCGGGCTTTAGTCTGCTGTTAAGGACATGCCACCTCTGAGTCTCCAGTTGCAGCGAACCTCAAAAGCATTAGATTGTTGCCAAGTTTGCAAGTCTCCCCTCACTGCCACTTGCAGCTAAATAAAGTCAAATTACTTTTTTCAATAAAACACCTAAACAAAATCTTCCCTTAGACATATGTGTATGAAGTAGGGGCTAGCTTTCCTCTTACACCCAAGCTCCCAAATATAGATAAGCCTTACGAAAGCATGAGAAAGGTGTTATTTTCTACGTGGGAAGACCTTTCCTTTGCTGAATGTATGAGGCTTCCTTCCCTAAAACAGTGAATTCAGTGCCACTGAGCTTCTATTGATTGTCCAAAGTAATCTCATTTCCACAGTCCATGCAAAGTCACAGGATGTCATGGTATTCCATGAAGAAAGATGGGAATGAGTGTTAGAAGTGTGTGTGCCCCTATGTCAGGGGACATAGAGGAAAGCTGTACCACATCCCAGGGCTCTCCCTGTTCCCATGAATCGCTACCATTGTGATAGTCCATGCCAGAGAAATAACTATTAAAAAGTTAGTATATTTTGTACATATGCTTTCACATTGCAGTTGGGCTTGTGTCTTCAGTGAAATAAATCCTAACATACAGCACTGTGTTAGAGAAACAAATCCAATTTATGGCACAGTGTCATATAGATATTCTGATTGCCATTGCCTTGTTTACCTTTTCTATCTTTAACCCCTAGGAACCTATTTCCAAGTTTTCTGGCAGTCTTTTTGATACTGATGAGAACATAAGGGATCAAAGAAATATTAGAGCAGCCCTTCAAGAAAAGCACAAAGCAGCAATGAAAGGGAAAACTATCCCAAGGATGAACAGTAGGATGCAGCCACCTGTCTCCGCAGCAACAGAGACCAATAGGTTTCCAGAGGACACGAGAACTGCAGATGTGGCGCAGCCTCCGCTGAAGGTAAAGAACCACCACGCACACAAGATCTGCATGCTTATGAGAAACTCTGCCTCCTGTGCAGGGCAATTTATAACAGATATAAAGGAGAACATCACACAGTAGTTGTTATGGGATTTAATGTTCACAGAACGTAAGCTGAGGGTTGTCCCTGCCCCATGGCTTCTATTGGAATAGAAACAGAATTTGTTCCTTAAGGGAGAAAGAAAAAAAAAAATCTCGTTAGCTCTTTTCTTTCATTTTTCTCTTGTTTGATTTGGAATGTCATAAAGTTCACCAAAATCTATGCAGGAGGGCACTCAGCTGAGTCTTTGCATATAAATGCATAAGTTGTGATTTAGGAACATGGCCTTTAGACATATTATCATAGGTATTATCATATGTAGAGCCTTACAGCTCCAAAAAAGTCCAATGAAAATGAATGTTCAGGTGAAAATTTATTAGTGAGAATTGCAGGATTTGGAATGAGATTTATAGCGGAAGCTACCTCCTGAATTCAATGGATAAATCACATCCTGGTACACTTCGCAGCAGATGGTGAAATGTGCCTTCTGGGCGGGCTCCCCAGAGCCCTGTCCACACCAGTAGCAAATCCCAGTTCACATCTCTGTGCAAGTGGCTAGGAGTGGGGCAGGCAGGGAGTGTTTGGACAGGCTCCATCATTTGCCATGTTTAGAGAGAGAGAAGAGCAGAAATGGCAAGTGTTGCGGCTTGCTTGGGGTACTGCATGGGAGGGGATGGCTCACCTGGTGTGGCACCCGTGCGGGGACCCTGTCACTAAAACACTGCTTGCAAGAACAGGCCTGTGAATTCTTTGGCATGCGGGTAATGTTAAATATAAGCTACATGCTACATTTTGCAGTAGTTTTCATTTGGGTAATATGGTATTTTCATGCCTATATAGAAATTAGGAATTTCAGATGAATGTGCTAAGAGTAACTGCATGTATTTGTCAGGTTGTGAAACACCAGCCATACTGAAATGTTCTTAATGGAAAATAACAAAAGTTATTCAGACATGAATAATCTTAGAAATGTGAACCAAATCAATAAAAGTAACAGTGTTTTCCTTATGTGATCAGGTGAAATGTGCTTTGCATTCAAATGCAACTGCACTGGAATATGTTCCTTAAATTCAGTGTGATTATTATTTTATGTATTTGCAAATGAGTTAAATTTAATAGCAAGAATATAACAAGAATATAAGAAAATAAGAATATATAAATAATGTAAAAAAAGAGTAAGAATATATATAAAAAAATCAATTCTTAAATGTAAACTTTCTTCAGAACTTGAAAATACTTTCAGTTTGCTTATGCTGTACGGTATGTAAATTCGAAGGATTATCCAAGATGCTGGGCAGATGAACTAAATTTTTGGCAGTATTAGTAGAAAGAAAACAAATTAGATGGCTTCCAATTTCTATTTCTTTTTTAAAAAAAGACTTCCTGGCATTTTTACTCTTAAGTCAATAGTTGCAGTACTGTCAGATGTTTTGACAGAGCAGTGCATACACAGAGACAGAAATAAAAAATGGTAACAAGTATTTTTTTAAAAGCTACTACAATATTGCTCAAGTTCAGCTATCTAGTTTTAAGAAAGTTCTTCCCGAAGTCTGAAAACAAATGTACTTCCTAAGTTTATCCAAAAATAATTACTTTTCCCTGCTGATGTATACTGGTGTTGCCATGACAAATGCTCAGTTAATTATGGGTTTTATGTAATATCTGATTTGTTCACTTATTTTTCCAGCATATGCACTTGGTGCTGCCAGTGTGGAGCCAGGCGGTTCTGTGGCACTGGCTGGAGTGGTGACATTGCTGGGTCCAGCTGGAGTTTTGCCACTGCCTTACGGCTTGAATACACCCACTGGTAGTAGCTGGCTCCTGTTTGTTTCCTCTAAAAACAATGGAGCTGGTCAGAGGCAAAACTCAGGAAGAAGAAGCTGGGCAAAATAAAGTGCACATGATAAACAGCCTTTTAAAGCTTTGGCATGACTATAAAACCTGTAGTTTAGAAAAAGTGCATTCTAAATGTTAGTAAAGAGTAAAGCCTAGTCTTGCATGCAATAGTATAGCACCGTTTTTCTCTGTGTGAGCTGTATAAGGGAAAATGTGCTTCCCCTATAGATAGACTTTCATTACTCATGTATTTCATAGGTAATGTTTTTGATTAATCAGCCCATTTATTATAATTCTCTTCCAGATAACCATTACTGTGTGCAGTCAAATGGGGAGTCTTGGTATTAGCATTGCTGGTGGAAAGGGCTCATCTCCATATAAAGACAATGATGAGGTGCATTTCATTACTCAAAACTTATCTAGTAATCATTAGAAAGAGACTGACAAGAAGTTCTTTGAGAATATTATGTTTTGTTGTTTTCTTTTTGAGGTCATCCTCAATGTAATGTCGCTGTATTACTAATAGAGTTGGCAAGGGAGAAAAATGGGTACCTTATTTCCCAAGAAAGATATTGGCAGTAGATTTTAATGGAGAAGCTCCTAGAGTAATGATTTTGAAAAGAAAACCAGATGATTTCCCAACAACAGCCGTGAGGCTGAAGCACCACTGGCTTTCATTTTCCACCTGCATTCAAGGTCACTCGGTTTTCAGTCCTCACAATCCTCATGCCTCTCCTATCCCATTTGCTCATTCCCAGGAGCTCGCTGGACTTGAGAGAAGCATTTCTCACATCTTCTCCCTTAATTATCCTTTAAATAAAACCTTTTTTCCCAGTCTGCTCCCTATGGCACAGTGTAAACAATTAATGGCTTATGCTCATTGTTGTATGTGTCAGTCAGCCAAGGGGCCTTTTCTCCTGCTAATGTGCTAAGACACTTAATTTTTATTTTAATAGAGGCAGCAGAACAAGTTTTGAAACTTAATTACTTCCCCTGTGCTTTTTACATCTGAGGACAATGGGGGAAACTGCGTTAGGTCTGCAGCTTGTGTTTTATGTTTCCAGGGGATCTTGATTGCACGGCTACCCAGGGATGGTCCTGCAGACTTGGCTGGGGTACAAGCAGGAGACAGAGGCGTGGAGGTGGGTGCTTTGTCTGTTAACAGAAAATCTGTTTCCTTGTTAAAGTCTTTCATCCAAATTTGAGATGTGGAGAGTCTGGGATCTATATTTAAGCTTAGCTATTTAGATAGTTGCCAAATCACGTTCATTCTCTCTCTCTTTCTGTATATGCATATATATAAAATACAGTGACATTAAATCTTTGTATTCCTTTTTATTATATTCTGGTTTTCAGATCTTTGTTTAAAGTGCTTTTCAAAATAGCCTGCACTTTAATGGCTGGTTTATAAATGAAAATAATGGTCTTAGTAAGCAGTTCTGCAACCAAGAACTTGGTTGTATTTGGTCAAGGAAGGTGACTTATGGCATTGCCTTAGATTTACTAGACAAGCTCATTGCAGTTGTTACAAAGAAATATAAATTCCATCAGCTTGTTTCTCCAAAATATTTTTGGGTTGTGAAGGAACAGCTCGGCATAAATCCACTTGGATGGAGGCTTACAGTGCCAAGGAGCAAATGCGTCTTTTGTGCTCTTCCGCTTCAGGCCTAATGTCTTCCAGCATGATCCTTCCTGGAGAGTCTGATAGTTCCCAAGAGGTTCTCTGCAGTTGTGGAGATCACAGGTGGTTTTGTGCCCCTGTGACCTACTCTCTGACTGTTTGTTGTTGTTGTTGTTTGTTTGTTTGTTTTTCACTTACTGGGAAAGGTAAAATGGGAGGAGAGTCTCTACATTTATTTGGAGATGAAACTGGTCAATGATTTTTTTTTTTGTCCAGCTCTTGTTCTCTTAAACTGTCACTATGCTAGAATTAATAGCATTTACTGTGGCATACTTCTTGTAGTGTATGTTGGATAAAACCAAATTCACTGTAATTGAATCACTTATTTTTTAAATTCTGCTATAGTCATAATAAAGGATTATGAACCTACATTTGCATATGCAAGTTAATTAAAAAAGGGTAATTACTCATTAAATTATGTAGGATTTTACTTTTTTCCTTTAATAAAGGCCTGTAGATACCTTTTTTCTTTTTCTTAACAAATGTAAGGGATACATTAAATATTTCATATCACCAGATTATCTACAAAAACTAAATAAAAAAAAGTCAGGATTTCTGGTTGTTGAGCAGAGTTTCTGGTAAAGTCAGTCTTAGAAATCAAACAATTTGCTCCTGTGCCTTCACGAAACTGCAATTTATTCCTCTTTCTAGAGTTATCTGAAACATATCAGCTGCTAAGGTCTGTTAATTTAACAAACATGTGAGATAAGTAAAAAGAGAAGAAATTTTGGGACTGTTTAAGTCATGCTGTTGTCAGGGAATAGATCTGTTTTCTCCTTCTCCCACAAGATGGCAGAATCACTCGTCTACTTAAAGAACGTGGAAGGTGCACGGCTGGGAGCTCAGGAGGAGTTACTGCGCTCGTGTGGGCTGTGGGAGCTTTGGTGCTTTCACCACAGGACTGATCTGTGGGCAAATAACCAGTATTTTCCCTAGATATTAAGTATTATGAGTTCTTATTCCGGAACGGACCATTTTGATAGTTTAAATACACACTGTATTCGGCAAAAATGAGTAACAGCAAGAGGAACAGCTGTTCTGGTTGCTGCCATCCTCATGCAACCTTATACAGCAGTAGGGCTAGACATTCATTCAACTCACTCAAGAGGGAGGGAATCGCGCTCTCTCTCTTTTTTTTTTTTCTTTTTTCTATTGTTTTTAAATCTTTTTTTAAAACAGTGTTCTGAATAAGCAAAAAAAGCAATTATGCTCCTTTGTTTTTAAAGGGGTCCCTCCTTTCAGAACCAAACATCCCTGATGATGGTCCTGCTGAAGCTTCTCCTAAGAGCAGCACCTTCCCCACAGCAAACCACGCCATAACGGTAAGTAAGATGGCCAAGCACACAAGGACTCGTGCTTAGCTGTATAGGATGGAGGATGTGAACTGCTATGTGGGAGGAATCGTCTTTATCTTTTGACGTGGGAGGAACGGCCATGACAAGCTAAAAAAGCACATCCATGCTATAGGTGACTGATGTGAGACAAGGTGAAGCCTCCCATAGAGGTTGTAGAAGGCAGGGGCTGAGCTTACAGAGTATTTTTAAGAATGCTGATCCAGCTGTATGTGCTTCTGTAAAAAGAAACCTTCCGAAGATCTGCCCCGGTCGTGGGTGTCTGCCTGCACAGCTGCAGTTCTGGCAGGGGTACCAGGCAGTAGGGCCTGCCTGGACAACAGGACCAAGGTATCTAAAACAATTACAGTGACAAATGGAGCCAAAAAAGTGTCCTGCTTGCTCCAGGCGGAGCAAGCCTGAGGTAGCAGGTAGCAACAACAGTTTCTCTTATGGGAAATGCCAGAGAAATGCTTTGTTTGATTTCTTCTGCCAGCCTTTCTTTTGTTGCTTTTTCTTTTTTTTTTTTTTTAAATTTTCCAGGAATAGTCACTCACAACTCAACTAATGGCAAAAAATGAAGGTTCGGTACTTTAGTGTATGTTGTATGGCTTTAATTGTAGGACTGCATTCAGTTTTTTTAACCATCTGATTTTTTTTAAAAAAAAATATGATTTGTTAGTTAACTGAAAATAAGTAAGTGACCATGTGAGTCTGATTTCCTGTGAAGTTGTACCTTCTGGGTTGCTGTTTAAGAAGGAGAGGGAGCTAAGCTGCAGGTTTTTTTCCAAGTGAGAGATTAATAATGTTTTTCTCTACCCAATTACTTATTTGCATGAAACTTAGATAAACTTGTTTCTGAGACCTCTGGTCCCCAACACCCTGTTGTGAACCATTTTGATAAGCTTAATTTTCCTGTTGAAATGCCTCCATTAATTTCTTTTTTCCCCCTTTTTCATGTTGTTGAATTCTACTTTGTTTTCTTTATGGTTTTGAGGCGTGTTGCAGGAAACGGGAGGCTTCCCATCAGGTGGATTGCTGTTGAAAAGGTTGATTACTACTAGTTCTAGGAGTCTGAATCTTTTGCTTGAATATCTGACTTCTGGTGTTTTCCTTCCAAGAAGAGGAAATGACCATTTTCTATGTTGTGTTGTTGGGGATTAAGGCAACTGGTTTCCCTGCTTCCCTCCAAATCCCTGCAGCTGTGAGAAAGAGGCAGATCAGACCAAGCGAATGTTACCTTGAGCAAGATGCACAGAGGGCATCAAGGTTTCAAGCAGGGACAGAAGCCAGTGCAGTAATTCATAATTAGAGTGGGTTTTTATGTTTGTTTTTTTGTTTGTTTTTCTGTTTTTCACAAGAATATCCTTATTTGCAGGACAGAATTTTCTCCTTTACTAAAAACTAGAAAAATAGTTTCCTTTATATTTTTGACTGGACTTCAGGAGAAGGTGGGTGCATCTGCCTGAAGGGAGGGTGGGAAGGGCAGGAGGAAGGCATGGTGGAAAAGGAGGTGTCTGACTTCTGCTTCCTGCACAAGCTGAACTGTGTGCTGTAGGAGTTGCTGCAGTGCCCATCTTCCTTCTCCCCTCTTCCATGTCATGATTCCTTCCAGGGAATCTTTCTTCATCTATTTATTTTTACTGAATTTTAATAAACATCTTCTTTGCACATGCTATTTGTGGTGATTTCTCTCTTACTTGCCAGCCACACACCTCTGGCCAGCTCTTGCCATGGGCCATACTGTCTCCAAGTGGTGTCAGAGGATGATGTCACTGCCTTATTTTGGTTTTCTTCTCTATTTTCAGAGGCCTGATTGCTCCAGATTCCTTTGAAAGGCTCATTTGAATTGTTAATTAGTCCAGCTAAATCAAAATCCTCATCCTTTGTGCCAACCTTAAGGTTTCATGAAGATTTCATGACAGTTTGAGTGAGCAGTAATTAGTTGGACAAACAATGAAAAGTACTTTCAGTCCGAGTCATTGTTTTACAAGGGAAAAATTAGAACTGCCCTCACTTTTAATTATGGTTGAGCATTTTATTGAAATGCAAAGGACACAAAACTCTAACTGTAATTACATATATTTTAATTATCATATTTTACAGACTTGTGCCAGTTATATTAGTCACACATCAGCATCAGTGTATATAGTCTGCAACTTCTTTAAAAATAAAATCGTTTAGATTTAAAGGTAGTCTTTAGATTTTAAAATGATAATCTTAAAAATTAGAGTATTTACATAAAGACATACATCAAAATAGAAAGGACTAAAGCAAAAATGGGTACAGCTATTTACATTCCGTGTTTTGTCTTTTATGTCTAACTGAATTAAAAAAAAAAGAAAAATTCAAAATACAACAGAATGTTATTCATAGTGACTTGGTTTGACTTTAACAGAAGGCATGTTACTCTAACTAACTTGGATTTTGGAGTCTATTGCAAGTTCTCATTTTTTCTATTATTCTGCGTCTTATTTCCCACTCTTCTTTTCAAAGGTAGAACTGCCCGGATATAATCCTTCTCCATTTTTTATTTTTTAAAGCTCTCTCAAAGTTTTCCTGGCTCTGGTGGAAAAAAAAGACAGAAGAAATACTTCAGCATTAGCAGAACCTATAATATATATGAAGGTTTGTGCAGTGAAATGTCCCAGTGTCTGCAGTAGATTGATAAGCATACATTGTAATCCCAGAATAGGGAGGCACTTTTGTGCCTTCATGGATTAGATGCAAGTCATGAAAGACCTTAAATAGGTGGGAATCAAAATAGATACATCATCTTCATTCCTAGTTGATATAGGCTTTCCAGGGAAAAAGTCTGGTGCACTTCTACCAGTTAAGAATCTTCTGCAATGTAACTATCAAAACCTTTCTCTATGCATCTGAGTATTTTTGTTCTAGCCATATCAGAAAATTTTGATTGAATAGTTTACATGTGATTAAATCATCTTCTTTCGTTAGTCATTGTCTTATCCTACTTGAATATGAAAGCAAAATAGTAGAATAATAGCTCAGAGAATTTTAAGTGAAGACAATTGAAGGGTGATACCCAATGTCTATGTCATCTTCAAAGACAGATTTCTTGCTAAAACTGTTAAAAAAATGTTGTTCGTAGGTAGTACTCTTGATTTGGTCACATAAGATTTTTTTCCATCCTGTTTTAGTAAGGTTGTTTTAAAAGTTGGTATGGGAATCCCCATTGCCTTGCATCTTGTGCAAACTTCTACCTTCTTGCGGAACCTTTTTGGTTTAGCTAAACCTGCCCATGTAATGTAAACTTCAGGAGATTTAAGTATGATGCTAAAATAACACTGTTTTTCTAAAATCGTAATTATCTGCTGTCTAAACTAGTAAGTTTTGGGTAGGAGGAATGAGCAATGCCACCTCAGTTCTGATGTCACCGCTCTACTTGATATATGATATCCTCCTCAGTTTCTCCTGCCATTGCAGTTCCACTTATACATAATTGATCTTGCTAAATAGCATAAATAGACCCCTCCCCCCTTTTTTTAATCATTAACCGATCTTTTCAAGATCCGTTTCATTTGCGTATGTAAGTATTATAGGTAAGAAGATCTACAAAGTGAAACTATCACATAGAAGGCAATATAAACAAAAACAGAGATAAGAGATAAACAGACTCAAGCAGGGCACCAAGAGTGATGGGTAGGACTTAGCATATGATTTGAGAATAAAATAGGACATATACATGCAACTGTCTGACCTACCACACTAACACAAATGATTAGCAATATCTCATTTTTTGAAAGAGGGAGGATTTTGTACTAGTTGTCTTCATGGATTTTGTGGGAATTCAGCAGGAAAAGAGACTGTCGATGAATTCATCAACAGTCTGCAGATGTTCAGGTGTGACCACTTCGCTCCACTGTGTTGATAAGCATTCAAAAAATGAACAAGTGGTAACTTGAGGTGTGGGTACGAATGTATCATTGCTCATGTAGGCAGTATCTTTTCAGTTACTTGGACTCCTAGTTCGGTCAAGGCTACGAATTTTCTTAAATGTTTTTATAGTACCTGGCCATAAATGTTTATATGGGAAGCAAGTAAATGTAATAAATAGGAAAAAAAGTCAGGTTCCAAAGCATCAGAGAAGTCAGCATGCAGTGGCACACCAGAAGATGAAAGAAATGGGATGAGGACAATTTTCAGTTTGAGAAAAATAGAGGTCTTTTGTGTCCAAGGGAAGTACAGTTACAATGTGACGCATCATTCTTTGATTTTTGTCTGTTACAGAATGTGATGATAGATTTGACTTTACCTTCTTTGCCTTGTGCCCTTGGGAGGCACTAGATATACCATAGAAAAAGAAGAGAAGGGAGCTTAGCTTTAAATATGGCAGGCCCAAATAATGTGACACGCTGAGAGATAGATAAAACATTCAAAGTGTTCTCTTACTATCCCAATAATAAGTGAAGAAAATACTCGCCTTTTAAACCTGGGCTCTGAGAGATATCGATCTCTAGAAAATTCCCACAGAGTAAATTTTAGGGGAAAGCGACCTGGCATGAGCACTTGTCTGGTGCATCAGCCCTACAGGAAACCATGCTGAGCTAAATTAGATTTTAGAGAAAACCATCAAGCACAGTGTGGGGTGAAGGATGGGCTCGTGGAAGAGGGACAGGTTCACACCACAGCATCTGCATGGGGCCCTCGCCGGCCTGCTCAAGCAAAAATTATATAGTGAGTTCAAAAATACAGGGCCAGAGCTGTGCTTGAGCATAGTGTTGCTGCTGGATGCAAGAGCTTGCTTTGATATGTGGAAATCAGTGTGTCCTCAATAACATTATATAAAAGGGAGGCTGTGTCAAATGCCTAGATTACATTTGCAAATTCATATGGTTTTGTAAACCCGGTTGTATATTAGCTGGTTTTCATTATCTGGAAGGCAGCAGATGTCGAGCTGGTCTGCTCTAACCACTGTATTTTATGCCACAGCCATTCTTTTACCTGCTTCAGTTGGGAAGGTAAAATTACTCTGGAGTAATAAATTCAAAAATGCATTAATTAGATCTTTATTTTGTCTTTCATTGTTATTCCCTAATGCTTTCTTTTGGAGAGAAGGCTGCTTTCATCCATTGTTTCTGTCTTCATTAACAAAGCATTGTATTTTTTAATTAAGAAAACAGCAGATTGCAAATTTATCTAAACAGAGCAAGAGTGTAATGATTAGCCTATTTTCTGCTTTTCTTACTGGATATATTTTGGCATCTTTTAAAACTCTTATTTAAAAGCCCAGCTTTGTGTAATGTGTGTTTCTTAGGAATGACTAAATGCCGTCCTTCACTGAGGGCCAAGGAAGGAAATTTAATTTAGAAAGTTCCTCCTATAAATATAGTCACTATCAAAAGCAACCTTTTACATCCAGCAATGACATGTTTTCTCTGTTTAGTGAGAAATCCAGATTTCCTTCCCTTAAAGTCTAAAACATTATTGCTGTCACCAGTGATTGTAAAGAATAGTAGTAGTAGTAATAATTTAGGTATGAAACAGCAAAGTAATTCATGAAGTTCATGCAAACCCCTATAAAACCCCTAGGGAGCTTTTTTTTTTTTTTTGGCCTGTTTTCATTAGCTGAAATATAGAAATAACAGCCTGACTGCATTGGTGTCAGGGAAGATCTGTTGCTAATCCAAAGTTTAAAAATATTGTACTGTTTAGGCATCTGGAGTCCAACTAGGCAGATTTCCTTCCTAGAGCTGTTTCCTAGCTGGGGGATATTTTCTTTAAAAAGTGATCTCTTTGAAATTGGGTTAAAAGTATGACTGCTTTTCTTTCAAAAGGCTAATCCGAATCCCTTTTCCTTGCCCCGAACTTCCAAATTTTAGCCCTTCATGTGACCTGCCACTTTGCAATTTGTAGTGCATCTCCCCAGAGGCTGGCCTGGCTCTCTGCTTTGCTTTGACCTATCACTTCTGATTAAATCTTTCATGTGAGACTGGTGTTTTGGCTGTGACCCTTGTCTTTGTGGCTTTCTCATCCTGCTAAGACTGGAATTTGGAAATCTGGAGGAGGAGGTCAGAGGATAGCAGATTTCTGAAAGAGAATAAAGATGAGGAGCTTTGTTCTATTTTGTTTTTTAAAGATTAGAAAAAGCTCATAAACTGGATTTATGGACTGTTCTGTAACCTTTTGGACAAACATTTAATTAGAAGTGGAAAAGGAAAATGTACATGCACAGTTAGAATTTAAAAACTAAGCAGATTTTAGCATATTTGCCAGTCATTTCAATTACCGTGTTTTAAAAAGATATCACTTCCCAACTGAAGCATCATCTCTGGTTGTGTGTTTTTTCTATCCTGTTTCAATCTGTGCTTCTTATTTAGCCTGGTTAGTTTTACTTCCCTTGTGGGCCAGAGGTGCACACAGCCTGGGACTGTGCTTCAGCTGAAGGACTTCAACTTTCGAAGGAGGAGGATTACTGTATAAAGTGAGATGCTCTGAAATAATCTGATTTATAGCCTGCCAAATTATAAACAGAAATCAAATAGATCTATTTTTGCTATTTGATGTCTTAGTTTTTAGATGTCTTAGCTTTGTATTTCTTATAAAATGTAAGAAATAAGCAAATACAGTAATTAGGGAAATTCTTGTACTGAAGAAAATTTAAAAGTTTTTTTAAAGATTTTTTTAGACATTGAAAATATACTCTCAGTGAAAAGGGAAAATAGTAACCTATTTCAGATTATATATTATGCATTTTTCTGAAAAAAAATGTTTTGTTGGTTTTATATTGACTGATGCTTTGGGTGTTGTTTTAATAATGACTTCATGATGATGGAAAGTAGTAGGAGGACTCCGGAATTTCAACAGAATACTTTAAACAAGTTTAGGCATTATTTTTTAAAACTAATGTAGTAAAGCATTAGCATAAAGCAACACAGAGTCCTAAATAATCTATCCTACACTGAAATGAACTTTTCTAAAAAAGGTAGCTGGTAGAAGGAAAACGCCTTGTTTAGGGACACTATTCTAAGGCTCACCTGTCTGTGTTAGAAAGACTTTTCTTATTTCCATCCTAAGTGTCTCTTTCTTGCCCCATCCATACTGGGTTATGAATATAGTTTACTCTTTGCTGTGACTTATTTTATTTGAGCAATATGGATTTAAATGTGTATCCTGAAAAGTACTCCAAAAGCAATACTTACCTATTAAAAACCTTACCTATTAAAAAGCTGTGGTCAATAACAATAAACATAAAAATCAGAAAGCGCAGATAAGGAAGTATCCAACTGGGATTTGGGGAAGAGAATTGGTGGGTATGAGGAAGGAACTGAGCAACAGACAAAAGAACATAATGGAAATTCAGAGGTGTTAAGTTTTCTTGTTTAGAATGAAAAAAGGGGGGAACATGTAAGAAAGTCAGCAAAACATAAATACTGATTTTCTTGCAAGCAATCTCAATTTGAAGACAGTGATAAAGAGTACTGGGTTGTTAAGGGATAGTGAGTAAGGAAAGGTGCTCTAGTTAAAACTATGATGATGTGCACATTTCTTCCATTCCTTGCTTTTTTTTTCTTTTGTTTTTTGACATAATCACTAACTTTCTGAAGAGTAGAGGCCTGAGTCTCCTTTCCCTGTAACAGATCTTGCAAAATGCAAACCTGATTTCTGAATTGGGTTTGTCCTCAGCTTGCTGTTGTGTAGGTGGCCCAATCCATAACCAAGAGTTGTCAAGTCAAGGACACCTCTGAGGCAACCCTGATGAAAAGCAGCTGTTCAGTCTGGGCTGTAGAGGGCAAGTTGGGCTTATGATGTTGGTTGCTCTCCATTTGCGGCAGTGTGGAAGGTCAGGTCCCAAAATCGAGCAACTTGCAGCAAGGAAACAGTATTATAAGCAATTGAATTGTGTGGTGTCAACATTGAACATTCTTAAAAAGTTGAAGAAATGCAAAAAAAAAACCCATTATCTCTGGTACATAAGAAATGCCATTTTTCTTTATTTTTTTCAAAGTGCTAGGGAAATGGGCTGTTGCACATTGTTATATACTTGTTAGATATATAAACTTTATTTTTATTGTTATTGTTATGTCCTAGGCTTTGAGAGTATTGGGAAAAGTAGGAGTTTGCACATCAGAGTTAAATTTGCAGTAAGCCACTGGTCAATGCAAATCCTTCCTGGTGCATTATTTTAGTATGCTGACATTCTGTTCTTTTATCATTCAACTCGGTATTAGTTAAAGGACATTGCAACATAATTCTCAAAGAATGCAAAGGTCTTGGCAAAGAGTTTGATTGTATTTATCAACTCTATGCAGAATATTTATTAAGCTAATGAATTGATATATTGATTTTTTTTCTTAACATTTCCTTATAAAACTTTTGGTCCATAGCAAGGCTGGAATATATCATTTTTAGAGCCAAGTAATTATGCTATCCTAAATGATGTTTGCACTTGCTTAAGTGCTGATGTTTTATGGTCCTCAATTAATTTGTGTCTCTTTAAAGGGCATGCATTTTGTAAATAGTGAAGTTGAAAAAAAAAAGGTACTTGTATAATTTGTATGAATTCCATATTTACCTGTCTTTATTTTGCTAAACATCATTATATTTTGCAAGTTTTAAAAGCTATGTAAGTTATAAACAATTTAGCTTCCTTAGAAGAAGGAATGCAGATTGTTTAAATCTTGGTTTAATTAGTAATATAATTTTTGGTGTAGAGCAGTTCACCTGGTAGAAAGCTCTTCCATTGCATGCTTTTACTTTTGTTTGCTTTCTCTGTGTCTTCAAAATACTTCTTGACTTCCTGTTCTTGACCTCGGTCTTGTCTCTGCAATTTCTCACATCTTCCCAAAGATACCTCGGATAATCCTCACGCGCCCATCAACTTCCGATGAAGATACCGACCAGTTGCCACCAGATCCAGAGGACTTTGAGCCCGAGGAAGCCGACAGTGCGGAGGGCCCTGCCTATTTGGACTGTCTGAACAATGCTTTTTACCCTCCCTAATAAAGTACATTTCTGGAAAGAGGTTTTTTTTTGTTATTCTTTTTCTTCTGTTGTTTGATTAAATATAATGTAGTACTTGAACCACTATGCCTTATTTGTAGGTAAAAACTATTACACAGAGGATGCATTTTGAACAGGGGGTGAGGGGAACAGAACCTGTGATCACATTGATTTGCCTTGAGCTTTCCTTCAGCTGGAGCTTGTGCACTTGAAATGGGATGTTCTGAGAATGTCATCAAATGGTTCAATGTCCACTCTTTAAGTGCATTTTACAGCAGCTAAATGCAATGATGAAGGAGACAGTTTTTTTTTTTTTTTTTCTGCAGAGGGTACTCTACGCATTTGGCACCATGGTGAAAGCAATTGTATAAGTTTTTTTTTTTTTTTTTAATCTGGTGTCTGTGTTTTGTCAATAGATCCTACCCTTTGTTCTACCAGTGGTTTCCTTTGAATTGCTCCCTTTCATAATGTTTTTTATCGGAATAAAAATTCATTTTCTGTCTTATAAATTGTCCTGGTATTTTTTTTCCACAGAGAAATATTGTTTACATTAGAATGAGCTACACAATTCTGTGTAATAAAGAACAAGTTCTGCAAGCACCGACTGAATTGGAATAGGGCTTGTAAGTTACATTTGATTATATCCAAACGGCTGAGATGTGGACAGCATCTTATGTAGCTGGGCACCTGAGAATGAGCTGAGAAGCTATTTCTTATACTACAGTTGTTGTCTGAAGCATTTTTATTTCTCCTCCTCGCTTGAATTAAACAGAACACCTTAACTGCCTTACTGGGACGTACCAATATTTCATGTATAAATATATACCAAAGCTGAGGATTTTAAGAGCAAATGTTCTTACATGTCCACTAAAACTGTTACATCTTTTCACTGCTCTTCTGGTTTCTAACATATTTTAAGGTACTTCAGAGTAGCATTTTGGACCTTATTTTTATTTGGGGTTTTACAGTGCTGCCTTAATTCAGAGAGAGTCTTGTCCTGCTAGACTGGGAGATAATGACTTTTTTTTTCTCTTTCCATGCGTATCTTTCCCTGTGAATATAATATAACTTAATAAGCCTCATCTTTTATTCAAATTCTGAATGATTTCCCAGATCATCATTCATGTATGACTTAACCGAGTGATGGTAACTGGCTTGTCAGGAATTAGGAAGCTCCTGAGAGAGTGTAGTTGTCACATAGTTAGAACAGTATCTCTTGCAGATGAAAGGGAGATTTTTTTTTTGGGGGGGAGAGAGGGGGAAGATTTGCAATAATAGTAGATGATATCAAGATTTTTCTTGACTCTCCAACTGTGTCTGCCGTAGCTTTTTCATTTACTTAATTGGAGATAATTTACCAGCAATATGAATATTAAACTAATTTTCATTCATTTTGGAAAATTAACATTACTTTAGAATGTTTTATTGCTATGATAATAGACTGTTGTGTGTGTAAACATTTCAGTTTGAATTCTCTTAGATGACATCAATAAAAGAACTTCTGCTAAGGAAATATGCTTCCCATCCTTTCTCCTCCTCCAAAATAAACAATGTTTCCCCATTATAACGTTAGATCAATGTGTACTGTGAGAGTATTATCAAGCTCAACCCTTACATGCTTTGGCAATCCAGCAATAGTATTATACGCAGTTCTTTAACACTGAATTATTTCTTACTAGATAGCAGAAAAGTAATATACTCATGTAAACCAGCCATTGGTTACAGAATGAGTTGTAGTTGAGATTTAAAGTGAAATAAAGTAACAATACTGTTGAGAACAACTTCTTTTTCCATTTCATGTGAGTTTTTATTTAGTGAGTTTTAGGAGTTTTATGCTCCACTAAACCTACATTCACATGTTACAGCTTCACACAGGCAACTAATTCTGCCTATTTCAATGCAAGTTCCTTGTGTCCATGATGACGTTTCACGTTTGTTCATCACAAGGGTGACGTAGGTGGAGGTCATGTTTTGATACCCTTATCTGTGTTGAGTAATGTCTCTCTCTTTTTTTATACATATGTAGATAGGAATGGGTAGAGACAGAATTTGAATAAAGGCACTATAGGAGTTGCTCTATTAGACATAAATCAAATTCTGTTCTTTTATCTCCAAGGTGACTCATATAGAGGTACCTAGAAATGGCCCATTGACTGTGGAGCAGCTGTTTGATTTCCATGAGGAATTGCCTTCTCCTTGTTCATAGCCACCACGTTTGTGAAAAGAGAAGAGAAGAGAAGAAAAGAGAAAAGAAAAGAAAAAAGAAAAGAAAAGAAAAGAAAAGAAAAGAAAAGAAAAGAAAAGAAAAGAAAAGAAAAGAAAAGAAAAGAAAAGAGAAAAAAGAGCGTTTAATGCTTTCCTAAGGTCGTGTGTCCTTAGCCAGAAATCACTGCCATGAATTCACAGCTGTGGAGGAAGGCAAGATAGACAGCACCACTGAAGACAGGAGCGGAGATTGTTTTGTGGTGTGTCTATGGAAATACATGTTACACTGTGGAATAATCTGGATTATTAGGGTATAGCAGGATTATTCTAGGGACATAACATATCTATATGCTTGAAGAAATAGACATTTAATAAGAGCAAAATAAAACTTCAGGTGCACCCAAGCTGTCTTTAGTGATGGAGAATAGCAGATCTGCCACCTTACCAGCACAATGTAGTTGACTGAAAAGACCCTTAAAAGAAGGGTCATTTCCATGAAATTCAATGTCAGAGAGGGTGCCATTTTTAGCATAATACTAAAAATGACTTTCCTTGGGTTTGTCCTGAAATTAATGCTTTCAAAGTTGTCCTGGAAGAAGGTTTGTGCAGGAAATTCCTGTGCCAGTACCTGTCCCATAGGTCTTGGATAATTGCTGCCCATTACACTAAGCAGCAGCTTACTCTGCATGTAACATTTCCCTCTTTTCCATGCCTGTAATCTCCTGCTCCTCGAGTATTTACCGAGTAAGCTGGGTGGACCGAGAAGCGACAGCAGCAGCTGCTGGGCGCTGCAGCAGGAATGTGGACTGACCTCCCAACGGGATCAGCTTCCCACTCCCAGATCCGTGTCGTTTGAGAGGTGAGTGATCTTAAGACATAAGGGCAGCAGCGATTCCAGCATGCTTTTCGTTTCTGCTCTGAGCATGCTATGGAATATCAGCTAGAAAAGCTTCTGAAGTCCTGACGTTTCCAGACATGTGCATGTGACCTTGGAGAGACATGCCGGAGTAGCGCTCAGAGCCCGACTGGTTTGTCGTCCTGGGGCTGAGATAAGGGTGGGCATCAGAGGGAAGCTGGAAAACTCAACCTGTATTTTCTTCATGACTGGCAGTTAAAAAGCAGTGAGAGAGCCTGCATCTTCTAGGCTCTTTTTTTTTCTTCTTTTTTTCTTTTTTTGATTTATTCTTTCGTATACGTGACAGAAACATATTAGAGGTGTATAATTTCTGTACTGGTCATAGTCCTTTTAATTGATATCTGTGATTTAAGTAAGTGGCTTTCAACTGAGTAAAATAAGGTTGAAGACCTCAGGTTCAGAATTTGTACTTATTAGAACAAACTTTTTAGTACTTATGAAGTGTTTGACACTGAGCAAATGAAAGATACTAGGGGTGCAGTGATGTCATTTTGAGAATGAAAATGTGTGAAGCAAAAGAACTGCAGTAGCTAACGTGAGTGAAAAAATATCTTAGAGTAACCCACAGCCTTTATACTATTGCTTGTTTCTTTTTGCAAGGATGGGAGAATAATGAGCATAGAAAATATATCTACTTAAATTGTTTCTTTACACAAGCTACTGTTTTGGATTTTCAACACTTTCTACTTACCAAAAAAACTGCAAAACAATTCCCCTATTGACTTCATCTCTTGGCCTCTTGTTAGGTCTTACTCTGAAAAGAAAAAACAGCTGTGAAGAGACCAGTGCCTGTAATATGAGGAAATCATTGAAAATAGCACAGGAGTTTAGGCAATGAACTGTTTATAGCATGTATTTTACTTAGCATTCATTTAGTATGTTTTTTTTTTCTTGCAAAGTAGAATAGGAAATATAAAGTTAGTTACCAACAATGTATTAGATGGTCCTCTGAATAAAATAACCATTATTTATATACTATATATATTATCCCCCTCATGTGGGAGTAAAAGGTGTCCCCCTAAAATGATTTAAACCCGTATTCTCGTATGGCTAGTACTGTGGTCTTCCTTCAGGTTTCATGTTCAAGTGTCATGCTCTGTAAGGTGTGGGGAGCAGCAGAAGGGTGTCAGCCTTTCTGTCTCTATCAATTCATGCTATCTCCAGGGTCCTTACTTAGGAGCACAGGGATAGGAGCATGTTCCTGAGCTCCCCATTTTCAGTCATGGTGTCACAGTCTGCTGTGATTAGAGTTATTTGCCCCCATTTCTATCACCAGTATATTCTGCTCCCACTACCTAGTACTTGGACAGACAACAGCATGATGTATCTGTAATATGCATTTTCAGTCATAAGAAATGGAGCAATTAATGTCTTTACCTAGTTTTCACTAAAGACTTTTTTTTTTCTGTGTTATTAGACACCATTACAGGAATGGTAATGAAAAAGGATCTTGTAAAAAGTGAATACTCTCATAAGGATCTTATGTTGGTAATATTATTAGTAAGCTTGCTTACTCATAGGAATGTAGGAACATTCTTGATTCATTCTGTGGAGATCTGTAACATCCACATGGGTGAGCTGATATGCAAAAACAACATAGGTCGCCGAAAGCAGAAAGTAGGAAATTTGAGGAAAGTAGGAAACTCAAACTGATTTGACTTTCTGCATAGTTAGTATGACGACTAAGTAGCATAAACTCCAGATAAACCCCACCAGTGCTGGTCTAAGTCTTTATGGATTTGCATGTGATTTAATCCTAAATTGTTAACATGTTGTGCTGCTGACAGTTCACTTTTAGCCAGCTGAAGTGTTTATTTCCCAGCACAAATAAGGAGTAACTTTCCCAAAGCTACTGTGTTAAAGCTTACTAAAAGTCAAAGGATATTCAAGTCACCTATGTTATAAGGCCGGAGAAGGTGCACTGACGAGTAGTCCTGAGCTGGAGCCAGCTGCAGGCAACTCCTGTCCATACTGTGCTCCAATGGATGCTCCTTCTCCATGCTCACCGTAACCGTGAACCTCAGTGACTGCTGCTTCTCCATATGCAGACAGGTTGGGTTTTGAACACATTCCTAGCTTCCACAGTGGCATCGAGAATGCTGCAGCATGGTAAATTCCAGTCCCAGGAAGAGCTTATAGTAAATTGCTACACACTAATTTTCTGTGCAACACATCTGTGTGTTTCTACGCAAGGTGCTGTAGTCCTTTCTGGTGATTTGCAGCTGCTGCAGAAGCGGCAGGTTTTCACCGGCTGGGGTGCTTCGGTGTCACAGGAGCGCTATGCTAGTTGTCAACAACCAGGTGGCACGCGTGCCTAATGCTCTCGGTTTGCGCCTGCCTAGGCTGGGGAAGGGCTTGGGGGAGAACAGGGAACATCTTTGTTCTTGCACCCCTTGGGGAACCCGCGGGGCTAATGCCGGCTCTCGCCTCAGCAGCAGGGCAATGTAAGCTGCGGCTTGAATCCCGCGTAAGACCGATTTTGAGAGCACAATGGTACAAAGGCGTTGTGCAAGCCCTCCCCCTCACTGCATGGATATATTTCAGCCTCTCAGAGATTTTGGAGATATGAACTTCTTACTACTGTTTATGTTCCTGCTGAAGAGCAAAGCAGTGCTGTACCTTTCCTCTGGGTATTATGTCCCTTTTCTTCTTCCCTTTTTTTTTTTTTTCTCCAGCACTTCCAGGAGACTCAGTGAGGTGCCTTTTTCATCTTGTGACATCAAACACACAGGCCTTGTAGATTTGACTGGTTTTTCATATTTGCCCCTCCTCTCTTCTGCTGTCTGATTTAAATTCTTACAACCAAAGGCAGAAGAGAGGCCAAGGAAAAAAACTGTCATCCCTGGAGTAACTTTTTCTTTTTTCTGAGCAAAGTCTCAGTGGGGGCAACACAAGCTGCTTTTTTTGTCAGCTTTTTATATATAAATTGCTTTGGCTGTTGTATGATGGCTTCTTCAGTTGCTTTTCTTTCTCTTTGAGGTTCCAAAGATCACCTGAGTGGAGTCTCCATAAAAAGCCATGTGGAGCAGAAAGGAATGTGCCTAGTTTGGGCTGTCATTTCCATATGCAGTTGAAAAATGATAAATGAAAAAGGTCCCAGTGTGCTAGGAGGAAGAGAGGGAAGGGGAGTGTCTTTAGGAGCAGGGGAAATTTTCTGGGATTTAAGAAGATGCTCAAGCTGCCAGCTTTCTAAAGGAATATGCATTTCTTAATAAGCTGAGAAGTAGACTGATGATATTGAGAAAAGAGCACTTCTCATATAAGAGTAGCAGATATTTTCTGTGTAACTCCATAGTGAGCTTTTTCCTGTGCCTTGCTGGTAAGCACGGAAGGTGCTGTATGTGTGAATCACTCCTAGGATAACATTGTCCAGCGGAGGTGGCACCAGTGGGTGGGAAACAAGCCTGGAATTTGCAGCCAGACCAGGAGCAGCTCCCTCCCGCTGTGGTTTCTAATATGAGATGCCTGACTTTATCTTACAAGCCAGAGATGAGTTATTCTTCTGCGGGTAACTAACAGCCAAACGCCGCAACCATCGTCTTTGCGGCTCGTAGTTGGATTTTAGGTGCCCAGTGATCACTTCTGTTTCTTATGGGTACTTCCACTGAATGGAAGCTTTGCAATTCTTTCAACATTTCAATGAAAAAAAGAAAAAGAAAAAGAGCAAAACATACTGAAATATGTTGTCCTGTTTTAGAAAAGGAGGCTATACACTGCATGAGGATAAATTCGGATCGTTCAGTTCCAAACCCTCAACAGGGAAAGATCAATATCTATTTTAAAATAGTGTTCTGTGTATTTTCTGTCTGTGTAATGTCAGGTGGTACCGAGCCACTTTTCTTACTTAATAACCTCTGAACATGGGTTAGTGCAAACGTGACATAGCCACAGGTGACAGCAGGCTATTACTTTTCATGGAGTTTTAAAACACAACTTTTTGGAGGCAGGAGAAACAGGGTGGTGGCAGGGAGGCAGTAACAAAATCCTTATTAAACAATTTGCTTTGATGCCAAAATAAGGTTTATTGTTATCTGAGGCCAGCTGCCTGCCTTCTTTCCAGGCTTCTATTTGTGAGTTTTCGAGGGCTATAAATGGAAACACGAGCTAACCAGAAATTATCACCGGCCCTGCCTGACACTTCTGCCTCACGACTTGAAAAGTACAGTGGTATCTAACATGTAGCCACATTAAATCACTTCTGCGCAGGACTTGAGGGATATTTTTTTGTTCCCCTGGGAAATGGATTTAGGAAAACACCAAGTACAAGTCTCAGGAAGAGAAGGCATAAAAGAAGAGCAAACGGTAAGATATGCTGAGAAATGTTAGACTTCTTTTATCAATTTTATGATAAGAAGGAAGGGCACATCAGCTGTTACACCTTATAGGAATATTTCCATGCTTCCTTTAACCAATGACCTTGAAGATTAACACTTAATTCATGTGTGTTAAATTAATTATAGTGATATCTTTCAGTGGAAATGACAGAGTTTTGTTAAATTTATGTACATATGAAATGCAATAGCAAAGATCCAGTTCAATGGCATTTTTAAAACATTACCCTGATCTTTAGCTAATAGTCTGTATTTCCTCGGTTTATTTTGAGGAGTGTTTGTATCTTTGTACCTTTTTTTTCATAAGTTTAAATCAGGAAACAGCAGATCACCCTTGGACATTATTTGCCCAGTGTCTGGAACTCACTGAAAACAGATATAACCAAACCAAATTATTAACAGAAAGTGAAAGCAGTCAAAACATGACTTAGGCTTATTAACATAGGTTTGAAACAGAATTTCTGATGTGCCTTACATTAAACAACAAGGTTATTTTACTTATATTGTGCAAAGGAGAGTTTATTCTTGACTTTGCAAAGCTGTGAGGAAAGGTGACCATCATTTTTGTTAAGAAACAAATTAGCATTGATATTTTTAGCCCTTATCTTAAGTAATGGTGTAGCTGCATTGTTTTGGTTTCATGGCACACCCGCAGTTATTCTTGTAGAGTGGTGGCATATAACACTAGCAGCCTCATTTAAGTGACACTTTTGGGAAGCTTATGTGTTAGATAATATTTTTAAATATAACCTCCTAAGGTTACGTGCTTTGGGAAGGAACTCCAAGAAGTTCTGGAACAACAACAAAAGAAAGAGTTAGGCTTAAAATACTTTTTCTCTTTTAAGAAAGGATGTACTTATTTAAAGAATAATATGAGAGAGTATTGCCCAAGCTTCAGCATGAAGTCATAATGTGAATGTTATCTAACATTTTATGTATTCATATTCTCATGAATAAGTTAATTCTTCGGACAACGAAAAAGATCTCGTTCTGAATTAATTTGTGGTGGATAGGTAAAATATAAGAAAAACTTGTCAAAAGTAAAAGCAGTTATTCAATAAGGCTTGAAGAAAAGTGTCAAAGAAAATCTTTGAAATTTTGTTCTAATTTCTGCGTGGGGAAAATGTGTGACAATGTCATTAAATAGTATGACTAGGTAACTGGAGACTGCACAAAGAACCGAGAGTGCAATCTTAATTAAGGTTTTACCCAAGATGCAGAGAACTTCATTTGGGACCATGAGATCTCTGTGTGTGTGTAATTTTCTAAATTTACAACAGGAAACTGGAGAAAACAGGAACTCCACTGGTTGGATCCATATTAGCAACCATGCCAGGTCATACTTGGAGTTGGTCGGTTGCTTCAAAACTTGTAATCCGTGGAGCTAAGAGACCGCTGACGGCGGTACAGGCCGCTTCCCCAGGTGGATTGGGCATGAAGGAGGCATGCTCAGTCCTTGGTGGGTAGGGCAGCTCTCCAGTGACAGAGGACGATTGCTGTGGCTCTGGCAGCTTTGTCCCATGCCAGTGTCAGTGGTCATGCTTGTGCTATCAGCGCCTTTGTCTCCTTTTGGCCTAATTTTATCCTGGCTTCCATTCCCTCTTTCTTTTACACTATTTTGCCTTTGTAAGTGCTATTCTTTCAGGTTGTTAGATGAATTATGTTTTTCCCACACCTTTTTCTGGTTCTGTCCCTCCAGGACTCATATTGGTCATGATCTTTTTGTTATGTGCAGGTCAGTTCAGTATTTAAATATTGTGTGGGAGAAATGTCAATTTTTAGCTCCCACATGCAAGACCCCATATTTTTACTTTTTTTTTTTTTTTTTTGGTTCTGCTGTTTCCTGTAGACCCTGTCTAGGACCTCCAGCCTGTCTCGGGCCCCCCTGCCCTCAAACATGTCAACCTAGTTTCCTCCCGGTCTGATGTCATCCAAACAGCAGAGGAGAGTGCTCTTCTCAGGTTATTGATGAAGATATTAAACAGGACTGATCCCAGGACAGAGCCCCGCAGTACTCCACGTGTTACAGTCCTCCAAGCAGAGCATAATCCCTTAACCATGACCCTCTGAGTCCAGTCAGCTTTTTAACAACTTACTTGTCCAGGCAGTCAGGCTATAAAGTCTTAAGTTGGGTATAAGAATATTATGGAATCAAGGTAAATCAAGATAAATGGCATTAACTGCTCTCCCCTCTCTCCCTCCGTCCCAAATCCACTTATTTTATCACAAAAGGCAGTTAGGTTGATCGGTTATGAGTTAACCTCTTCAGCGTGACAAAAATGCATTTGGTCAGATGGGCATGAGCCAACTCTCTCAGCACCCTCAGACGCAGCCCATCTGGTCTCATTGATGTGTATGGGTCATGTTCTCTCAAGTCATTCCTGCCTTGAATCTTACACACTATTACTCATTCTCCTCCTGCTTGATGCTTGCCACTAACAGAGACCTGGAAGATCTTGTTGGTGAAGACAGAGGCAAAGATGGCAAACAACAGCCTTATCTGTGCCTGCTAATGCTAAATCATTGCCTTGCATCCTTGGCAAAGGACCCAGTTTTTCCTTGTTCAGTCTTCACTAAGGTAGTGGAAAAATCTTGTGTTGCCTTTGACATCCTTTGAATACAATAGCTTTAAGTGAGCTTTGGCTTTGCAAATGCCATCCTTTTATGCATCTGAATTCCTCCTTCTTTTGCCTCTCCCTGCTTCTACCTTCTATACTGCTTCATGCTGGAGCTCAGTCATAAACTCTGTTTGTCCAAGATGGTCTCCTTATAAGTCTGCTTGTCTCCTGAATATCAGGATAGAGAATCGTTGTGGTTGGAGGAGGTTATACCTACAGATATGCCAGCTCTCCTGAGCTCCTTTGCCCTTTAGAGCTGCTTCCCATGGGATTCCAGCTCTGTGATAAGCCAAATTCTGTTCTCCTGAAGTCCAGGATTCATACCGTGGTACTTTCCTTCGTCACACCACACAGTATTTTCATTTCTGCTATTTCGTTTGTGCAGTACAGTCAAGTCTGTCACTATCACATCCTCAAGCACGTCTTCCTATTTTTGTGACTAGTGTATCACCTGTATCAAAAGGCTATTCCTGACAGAAATCTCCATTACTATGTTGCCCTATCAGTATATGTCAGGGAGATTAAAGTCTCCTATAAGAATCAGGTCTGTGATCCAGAAACTTTGAGCTCTTTGAAGAAAATTTCATCTACTTCCTTACTCCAGCGGTTTGTAACAACCTTTAACCGTAACACCGTAATGCCATCAGCACTAGTCTGTTCTCTGACCTTGGCTCATGTGTTCTCACCCAGCCTGTGGAAATTCTGAAAACATTCTGTTTGCAGATTGTCCATTAAAAGAGACCGTTCATGCTCAGGTTATATCCTCACTAACAGTTTTATTGTTAGTTTTATTGACAGAAGGTACTGTATGCTCCCCCCCAAGTTCACTGCTTAATGTTAGTTAAGTAATAAAAAATTCTCTAGCACATCAGGATATTTCACTTACTTAAATGTTGTGAAATTTACTATTAAAAAATCCTTGTCTTTGCTTATTGAAGTAAGACTTCCGGTGTTAAGAGTTCTCTAAAGGTATTTTCTGTTGAACTGGTTGTAGAAAAGGAAGATAATGGAGGTCCCATTTTGTGATGGGAAAAATAAAAGACTCTTAATATAAAATGGATTGAACTAAGCAGATAAATAGAATTTTCTTTTAATAGTTTTGATTTTAGAAGAGCTCAGAAGGAGTCTGTATTTCTAGCATTTCCTTATTGAAATGATGGCTATGCTCAAAATAGGCTGTTTACGTTCTGAAGTCTTCATTCATTGATGCTATTGCCTCCCTTGGTTGAAATATTTTTTATTATATTTCATACATGTCTTTTTCCTATTTGATCTCTGCTCTCCTCTATTTTGTAGGAAAATACAGTACATGAAGCATGGTGTTTAAAGTAATTTTGCATTGGTATCTTTATCAGGAATGCTCGGTCTCTGTGCTTTGGTTAGTATTATAAGGTATTTTTTCTTTCTTGTTGCATGAAATAATGGCAAAGGAAAGAACAGTCATCAAGCGAAAATAAATTAAACCAAATGAACATATGGTTCAGAAAAAATGCCGTGTATTGATTGAAATGACATTGAGAATGATTTTCAGATGACAGGATGTACTCTGTAAGAAAGCACTGCAGGATTGAATTCAGGGAATTACTGTTTGCTGTTCGCAAATAATATGTGGAAGCCAGCTCATACAAATTGAGACAGCCCGAGTCAAATCCACCAAAGTAAAACAATGATTCATCTTTGCTCAATGGTAGTAAGATCAAGGCTCCTGTCAAGGTGAGGCTCTGCAGTAAGTGCAGTGACAAATTACTCTGAAAAGGCAACCCATTTTCTGAAGTATGTCACCTAAAGGAACCCAAACTGGAGAAAGAACGGTAAATAAGGAGTGGGTAATATGATGATGGCAGGCGGCCTAGTGAGCAACGGGGCAACAGCACAGCTTGAGGACACACAGCGAAAGCTCTTGGTGCAAAGTAGAGGTAAAGGAGCGTGTCTGGAGGGAAGGGCTCTTGCCCACAGCTAGTGCCTGATCTTCAGCAGTTCTAGCACAGCTACTTTTCTGACTTTTTTTTTTATGCTTAGAGAAAGCTAACATTCTCCAAGCTAACCCCACGGATGCAGGGTGCCTGGACAGCAGAATCCCCTTAGACAACAGCAGTACAGTCTTCCACAGAGTAGAGGGGAACTCCAGGCCACAGTGCTGGAGGGGAGTCGCGCCTTTAGTGCATAATTCCAGCCTCGGAGCCTCTCTTGGCAGCCATCAGCAAATAACCGCCCTTTGGGACCATGGTGACAGCTGGGGAAGCCAGACTGAGAAAGTCAGGACAGGAGGGAGGTGATTGCAGCTCCAGAAAAGCAGCTTGCTTCGAGTCAGTAAGAGGGACAGACCTGTAGCTCCCTTGTGTATTAGGTGTCTCATGGCTGTGTTTGGTTTTGGGCCTGTGTGCTTGTGCTTGTCTGGTTAGGATGACTATGTAAGATGAATTTAAAATTACAGAGCAGCACTGCTGAGGTCAGGTAGGCCCTGGCTTTTTCCTATGACAGAGAAAGAGAAAACTCTGCAAATGGCAAAGATTCAGAATGTATTTCATTATACATACAGAAATATAGCTGGCAGTGTAGAACACATAGGTGCTATAGCAGGTGACGTGTGTGCAACAGGCTATCACATACAAAACCTTTGCGCCCTTCATCTGGTCTCTCTCCTCTAGCAGGGGACAGGCTTGCTGCTGCTGAGATTAAAATAAGATGGCAAAGGTGAGACATAAAGTCAGGAAAATTATTGAAATCCTCCTTCTTAGGTGGCTGATTTTTTTCTCTAGCCTTTCTACCCCTATCTTCTGGGACAGAGAAGTTCCTGGAAATATGCTGCCTGCCTGTATCTGGTCCTCAGTTTAATAGTTTTAGTTAAGTGTGAGCATCATGCCTACCTTGAGCATAGTATGTGAAACTAAATGAGCACACACAGTGTGTACTATAGAGTCAGAGAAGGTTTTGTGTGCATATATGTTTAAATAATTCCTGTTTAGATAAGAGGGAAGCTTTGTTTCTTGTTCTAAACACGACCTTACTTGGGAGCTTTTGCTATACAACTGAAATCACTTCTTAAACTGAAGGCTTTTTGAGCTACTTTGTTATAAATTACACAGTCTAAATTAAAAAGAAATGCCATAAGAGTCACTTTCAAATATCCCTGGGCTTTGAAGATCAGGACTGAAGTGATCTCTTTGTAGTGGCTACAGGAAGGGCCTGATAAGATCACCAAAGAGGAAGGAATAAACTTGGAAGCTGCAAGCAGCAGAGTATTTGTATTACTATTGATGTAACATTAAACAGGATCACTGCAAGTGTGAAACAGAGAATCCTTTTGGCCTCCTTTTTATTCCCCATTAGTCCTTGCCTCACCTGAGCTTATGCTAACTCTTCTTTAACCTAAAAGCTGTCATACATAGCTCTTGTTTTGCTGTAAAGTTTGAGGTAGTTTTTAGTTGCTCCAGTCAAGAAGATATTTTGGAGAGATGTCATTGCCACCTTTTCGGCAGGAGGTTGTTTGAAACATTACTACCTAATATTATGCAATGATTCAAAAGGAGAGGGCAACAGATCCTTACAGGGACCTGTATGTGATAGCAAAAGAGACTTTTTAGGAACAAGTAACAGTTACAAATTTTAACTCTTTTAGATGAAGAAGGATCAGAGTCACCATAAAATCTGTGTCATCTCCTGCAGCAAAGCCATGCAGAACAATTCTAATGACTGCATTCTGGGGGAGGTGGCAAAGGGATAAGTATATGTCTCTGCTGTGCTGATGAATTAGAACAGTTCTGGAGAATGTTTTCAGGCACTGTAGCTCTCTTGTTTCCAATTAAATTGTAAGAGTCGTCTGTAGCGTGACATTGATTTGGTACTTGCCTAAATTTTGCTCAGGTGTCACTCGACAATTAGAGGGGCCAGAGACACTTCCCAGGAATCAGTCTGGGTATAGAGGCCTTTACAGAGAAAAAGGTTTTTGTAGTTTCAAAAGATATTCCTCAGCTGTGTGAGAGTAGGGTGTAAGTGATGCTTGGGAAGATGTTCACTATCTGCTGCTGATGATTACACTTAAGTCCAAGAGGGACATTAGGAAACACTTTCTCATGAGGAGAATTATGGAACACTGGAACAACCAGGGAATTTCTGGAATCTCCTTTCTTGGAGGTTTTTAGACTCAGCTAGAGAAGGCCACAGATGACCTTATGTGGATAAAGTCTTCCTTTGTGTGGGATATTGCATCTCCAGAGGACAACCTTCCAATCAACATTCCTGCCATTCTTTGACTTACAAGCTGAACTACTGCATTTAATAAGAAAGATGGTCAGTCCCTTTTTCTATCTGCAAGATACTTTCCACATAATTAACACTGATACACTAGAAGACTGCGTTTATCATTTCTCTTCCTTGCTTAAAAAAACTACTGCCTTCAATTTGCTGCCCTTTGAATTCTAAAAGCACCGAGCAGTACAGCAGTGTCATTATGTGTGATGCTTTTATATGAATTCTTGAAAATAGAGCTACTTGACAAAGAACAAGAGAAAAGGAAAGTCATGATTAATGAGAAAGGGAGAAAGAAGGTGAGCCTTCAATGAACTATAAGATCTTTTCATGTTTACTTTGTATCAACTGTGAGATGCATAATATTTCAGTCCATTTTGCCCATATTGTCTCTTTGGATAGACAATACAATATTCAATTATCTTTAAAGACCAAGAGTAAACGGCTACTTCTCAAAATAAGTTTTCTAAATTAATTTTAGAAGGTGAGTCTAAACTCCTTATGGACTGATTTATTGAGAAAAGGAAGTCTTTTCTAGAAGTAAAAGATTGAAATATCAAGGCATCCTTTTTTTTTTTCTGGTTGCCTCTGAAGTAATGCTGATTTTGTGGCAGTGGTGATGTAGTAACTTGATTGATGTTTCTCCAAAAAGTGAATAGATTAACTTTATCAAGAAAGTCTATGACAAATCTCCCAAGGAAGGCAGTGAGTAATTTTTTGTTTGTTTTGTTTTCCTCACATTGTACTGATAACTATTAAAAGAACTCTGAATAATGCACCAAATCTCTGCCAGGTAATGCTTGCCTTTTTTCCCATCTCTTCATAAGAAGAGGATTTTATCAGATAAGGAGAGAAAAGCAGGTAAACTGATTTGTTTGTCCAACAGTTGTACTATGCTGCTGTGCATTTCTGTTAGAGAAACACAACCTGTGTGTGGAATGTGTTTCGGCTGCTGGCAAATGATGAGGCCGCTAATGAGACCCTGCTCAAGTACCCACCACCTCCTAACAGCATTACAAGTTCAGGAACCTTTGGTAGTCCTCAGTTGCTCGGATGATCTGAAACCTTTAACCACTGCTGTTTCTCCACACAGCGAGTTGGGTACTATCCTCATTGCCTAAATTCTGTTGTATTAAGGGACTAGAATCATATCTCCTCTTTCCTAAGTAAGTGGTCTGTTAGACATCTGCTGTGGAGGCCATTGTGTTCACTGATGATCAAGTTATGATCTTTTGCTTGAATGAAAATTTGAAGAAAGCCTAGGGAATGCTGTTATGCTTTTGTGGTTTTCCTTGCAGCTGAATCAGTCTGTTATAGGATATCATTATATAGCCATTATTAATTTATTATGAATGAATTTAAGCACAAAAATTGAGCAAAAAGACAAGTGGAATGAGTACTGTCATTCTCTTTTTATGTTGTTATCAACCCATAGTACTGTTAGGATAGTCTTCTATAGACTGGGACTGGCTGGGACTGCTGTTGGAGCTGTCATCCCTGTAACACAGGTATCTGTTATGGTATTACACGTCCTAGAATCACTTAATAGCACAAGAATGTCAACATTCATTAAAAAAAAAACACAATATTTTCACCTCAGTGGTGGCGAAGAGATGATTCAGACTGAAACTAAGTGTGAGTGCTGTAGCGAAGCCACCTGCAGCTGCAAGGTGCTTGGCATATAGTGGCTCTGAAAAGTGTGAGCTGTCGGGGCTATCTCCGTGCAGTGATGAGTCAGGCTATGGATAAGACGGTAGTTCCTTTCTGCAACAGTTTTCAAGATTTCAAAACTTCTTTTTTTATTTTTACTGAAAATGGAATTTTGCCTGCCAGTCCAGAGAGTGTTGAACTATGATGCCAGGAGGAGCTGGGATACAGACTGTTTCTGGCATCTGCAGGCAGAATGGCCAATGTCCTGGTTTGGGAAGGGAGACTAATGAAGAACAAAGATCATCGCTTCTGATCATTGGAGGAGAACAGGGAACTGGACCTGTACACTTTCTTTGTCTCCCTGCCTCCTGCAAAAGATAAAACAGAGGAAAGCCTCTCCTTTTCTTCCTGTGAAGTTAGCATAGATACTCGCATGAGTTCAAGCAAAATTGTGACTTCTCTGACACAACAGGTTCCAGTGAAAGTTTTGTTTTTTTCTTTTTTTTTTTCAAAAATATTTCAAAGACACTTATTTTTTCAGTTTAACTGACACTGGCTTTATGGTTTTGACCATGAAAGCTGACCAGAAGGCTATTTATGACAAGAAGAAAAAAAAAAGACGTGCTAGCTTATCAACCCTCTATATTACAAGGTAAGTACTGTAGTAAGCACTCTGCATACCTAAAAAATCATACGAGCATATTGCATAACAAGATCTGCAGGCCAAAGTCCGTTCAGAAGAAGCAAGCTTTCCATGATAGTCCTCAATTTTGACCAGAATTTTTTGTTGACTTTTTTTTTTGTGTATTTATTTTATCATGAGATAACTGGCCAAACTATCAGATGTCCTATTCAGTAGCAAAAACTGCATCATATAGCAGTGTCATCAGATTTCAGACTAGGTCAAGGCAAGACCTCGCCTTGCTGTAAGGCGTTAAGGCAAGATTTGACTGTCTGAATGAAATGGTTCTTCTGAAAACCTTTCCACATTAAATACTTCATTGTTGAGAGCTAACTGGTAGCAAAGAGCTGCAGTACATACTGCAGTATATTTTCTAATGGGTTTTTTCAATGTGTCCTTCCCTATCCTCCTTCCCGATAGGCTTAAAAGGATTAATTAAATATAAGTTGAACTAATGAAGACCCATTCTTGATGAAAGAGACAAAGGTAGATTTGCTGAATTTAGATGAAAAATTAACTCTGCACCTTGGCTTTTAGGCTGTTCAGATTTCTGAAAGGTGAAAGCAACAGATTGAAGCTTTTCATATCTTGACTTGTACACAAATGAATGCATTAATACTCCAGAACTGACATTTACAGAAAACTGAAAAAAATGATTTCACATTTCCCTCTACAGAACAGAGATTGGAGCATTAGCAGTCTGTTTTTGCTCTTTTGTGTTTTCTGTCTTGATCATGAAACAGCATTTGGAAATCAAACGTGGGGAAAATGACAGGGATTTTGAAGTGCTATGCTTTTAAATTATGTGAAATAAATCAATTGGATTCATTTGAACTGCTTGCAATTATAGATTCTGGAAAGAGCCATCAAAACTTGTTTCCCTATAGGATAGGTTGAAAATTGCTTTCATAGAGGCTCCATACATCTCACAAAAAATTACTGACAGCACATTTATCACCATTTTACTGCTACTTACGAAAGTAGCTGTTGGTGGTGATTTTACATAATTAACTTGCTGCAAAAATTCATTAGATTTTCAACCACAAGCGGTATCTAAATCATGTCATATTCTTCTGTAGAAAAGACACCTTGAAATATATCCAAATCAAAATCTAGGCATCAGCAGACCTCTATGATAATCAAACAAAGAGGTTATTCCTGTCAAAATTCCTAAGCCAAAGCTATTTTCTCTCTGTCATTCTCAGACAATGGTAGCAAAATGCAAAGATAAGTATTTGTGTTAGAAATAAGCAAGAAAAATGGACGTTATTTGTCCCTCTCTGCTTAATAGATAATCTTTTCACTAACATTAGTGAAACCAATCTCAGCTGAAAATGCAGAAGATTTCATCTAGTTATTTGTCATTTACACCCTGTTAGGTAAACTGACACTGGTATTTGCAAATAATAAAAATACCAAGGAAATTTCAATAGTTTATTTGTTGGGAGGGGAGCAGTTAAGAAAGATTTTTGTGAGTGTGTGTGTATTTACAGCACAGCATCTGAATTTTGTTGCAAGCTGTCCTCATCTATAGCATCCTTCCTGGAGCAGAAAGTCTGTTTGCTGAAGAATTACAGGGATTAATTATGTTGTAATCACATCAACCAGTGGTTCTTCTCCAGCTTCTAAGGAGCAGAGGTCTGTGCTCTGGGTCTAAGGTTTGCCGCCTTGCCAATGACCAGTGGTGACTCAGTGCTGTGTTGTGTGTTGTGTTGTGTGTTGAGGGTTTTCAGGAGCTCAAGTATTTACAGCTTCCAAGAATCTGAATCTGAAGAATTGTGCCTTAAGGTCTGGTAATTAGGATTATGTGGACTAATTTAATTTTCTTTTCATTTAATGTGTAATAATGTGTTAATAAGAGGTATATTGAGGTATATTGGTATATTTCCTCCTTTTAAAATAACTGTTGTGGGTTTGCTTTTGAAGTCATGACCACCAGCTACATCAGGATAGGATTTGAGTAGAACAAAGCAGCTGTTACCCTCAGTGATTTCATAAAAAATATAGATATCCAAACAAAAGGAAATGTGGCTTTTCCACCCTCCCACACAACTACGTTCAAAGAAGGGATGAGTTTAGAAAAATGGTTCTGCACACTACAAAGTGGTCTAACACAGCCACTGGCAAGAAGGGGCATAGGTGGCACTCTACTAAGTAGTAAATTAGGAACATATGAGGAATAAGCTTTTTCAAAATTTGTGGCTATTACTAATTTTTACCTTAGATTTTAGTCTAAAAAATAGAAACGATCAGACCACTTGACTTCATAGGAGCACTGTGTAACAGTTTTTGTGGAAAAAATGTAGATGTGAGCATCATGAAAAAGTCTGGAAATAAATTCCATGATCATCTATGTGTGTGTTGGATTGTGTGTGAAATCAGGCATTTTAATACTGGGATGTACTTTGATCACTGATGTTGAATTGTCAGAATATACTGTGTTGTAACAATTAATATTACAAATTTCTTAAAAATAGAACATCATTTAAAATTTTGACCCTAGTGTTCTGAAAGCATTGTTTTTTCATATGTATATGCAAAACATTTTTGTTAAAAATAGACTTAGATAGCCTATTGTTATTATATATTGTATCTTGCAAACCATTTATCTTTCTTTGAAACTGTTTATTGCAATTTTACAACTGACATTCCTGAGTTCCAACTTTATTATTATTTCTCATACAAAATCTTAAAAATTTAAATTTATCTCCTTAATGAGAAGAAGATTGAAATATTTCACTTGTCTTTCAGACTTCTTGGTCATAATGAACAAAAAAATATTGTCCTTATGGAAGAATTATCTTCAGAATAATGGTATTTGAATAAAGTGCCAAGTAATCAGTAGTTGTTTTACTGAGATATCCAAGGCACTCTCTAACCCATTCCATAGCTGCATGTCTTTCCTTCTAAGTGCAGAGATAGTATGGTCTTATAATAGCTATCTTATTGTTAATGTCTGTGAGAGGGTACAATTTCTAAATAGCCTTCCCAAAGCAAATATGAATTCCAACAGCTTATCAAATATTCATTGAAGTGCTTTAGATGTTTAGTTAATGAATCCCCCAAATTTAACTCCTCTCAAAAGCACATAACTCATTTCAGCTAATGTCTGAGTGGATGATAATTTTCCAGTAAATCTGATATTGTCTCTATATATACATTTCCTTTTGCATATAGACTGTATTAGGTAAACTCATGATGGGGCACAAGCCTGAAATACTGCCTTCCAGTAGAATACAGACAGAAACCCATAAAAATATTTTTATTGCATTTACTTGTATAGACTTAGAGCCACATTTATGGAAGAAAGTGTGAGTAGGGCTGACAAGCTCTCTTATGAACCACTTCTCAATATGTAAACAGAACTGAAAAGTATTTTGCAATATTGTTAGAAGCTTCTGATGGCAGCACCATAGCGTTAGCATTCAGAAAAGACCATGTCACTGCAGAGTGTGACTGTGAGGTCTTCTGAAGGAACCTTGTCACACTGGGACACATTCTACCTGTTGTCCTTTTTATCTAGAAGTCGCAGTATAGTGTAACCTATACGGTAATATTCTTAATGTCATCGTTATCATTATCATTATTGTAATTCTGTGTAATGCATGTTGCAATTTCACCCATGAATCACCTGCACCAGGACCTGTTTGCTCAAGAATATGAGCAAATATGTAACCAGTGACTACTCTTGTCTCCAAAATGCACTGTACATGCTACAGTAGATTTATTCCTTTGCATACATTTTTGTAGTTGTCTTTCAAATCAAGTTCACATGTTTACTGAATCCTCTTTTGCATATATAGAAAAAGCACTCTTTCATGTGATCTTGAATCAGTCTTCAGAACATTGTAAATAGATTTTGTTCACTCTGATTCATGACCAAACATCCCTGCATTTGTTATATTCTTATCCCCAAGACATAGTTGTCTAATTTATTTTTAAGATATGGATATAAGTGTTTTAGATGTATTTATGCATATATTTAAAAAAATAGAATTTTATAAACAAAGTACTAACAGAAATTGCAATTTCTTTATGTTTTTGTGCTGGAAAATGAAGCATTATGTTTTAATTCAGTTTTAATGAAGGATTTTAAGATAAGTTAAAAATGCTGCCTGCCTATTTTCATGCTGAAAAGGACTGAATATATCTCACTTAGGGAAAAATGTTTGCAAAGTGCGTTTAGGTCTGTTAGTTGTACACTGAAATCAGTGGTTTATGAAGTGTTTGAAGTGACCTGGTAAGTACATAAGGTCTTTGGAACAATTAAACCGCAAAAAACCTTCGATCAACTTTTTAACATTGAAAAATAGAGAAAGCACAACCATTTATTTCTTAGTGGAGATAATTTGTAACAGTCTGTTATTTTTTGCATTTGCTCCACTATATTCTCTATATGTTAAGTTTATGATTTTGGTCCATTATTGTAAAGTTTTATCAAGCTCGGACATTCTCCAGCTGAACATCAAGGACATTTTAGAAAAATGCCTCGGGCTTCTAGGCGTTTCTGCCAACACCTGGTTTCATGGTGTGACACACACTCTTTGGCAGCTGCGAGATCCCTGATATTGCCTATGCGGAGATGTGGCTCTGAGACCCTTGATCAATAAATCATGGCAAGAGTTAATCACCTTGGTGGTGAGCTGAGCCAAAGCGGGAGCACCTTCAGATGAGCACTGCTGCTAGTGCAGGTACCTAGGGAAGTTTTAGCCCACAAATTTAGGCTCTTGTGGGGGCTCCAGTGTGGAGTCTCAAAGGTTCCGGGCAATGAAGGCAGGAGGATGGATAAGAAAGCTGAACCTCGGAGCACTTTGGAAGTGTAAATGCCTTTTTAGAACTGCTGAATTCTTTCTGGTGGGAGTTTCAAAGCTTGTTTGCTTCTGGAAGCAACAGTGGTGGGCCAAACAGCTTTACCGCTTCCCTGTGTCAGCCAGCAAAGTCAGTACTGTGTGGAGAAGGACTGGTGATGTAGGAATGGCTTGAGTCTGGGGCAGCAGTGCTGTGGCACGACAGGAAAACTCCAGTGCTAGTGGATGAATTAATCTGGTTGAAAAGTGCCGCATAGTATGCTAGTGGCAGTGGTTTTTAGCACTGCACTGCACTTTGCAGACAGATTTGTATTGCAAACATGAGGTGAGGCAAGGGCAAAATCGAAGAAATGAAAACAAAAGTAATGTTTAAAAATACAGTAAAAACATTAAAAGAGCAAAAGGGACGATTAAATAGGCAACAGTGAAGAAAATAATCAAGAAATGTGTGGGAAAAAGAATAAAAGTAGGGGATTGAGTAGGCTGAATATTCCACAGCCTTATTCTTTATCATAACTGGCATGTGTGAGGTCAATTAACAATTGATCTATTACCTCACCATTCGTACTTAGTATTAGATTTCCTCTCACATTTTAAAAATAATTTTGTAGAATTCACAAATTAATTGCCATAAAGGTTAGGTTAAGCATGGCTTGACATCACCTAGTACCTCATTCCACTAATGTGTTTATACCAACCTTACAATGCCTGTTAAAGCCCCACTAGACACCTGGAGCCCACTTACAAGTGAAAGTGTAACTGAGAAGCGCAGCCAGCTCTACTTTCATACCTCACAAGATGGGTCTTCATGCAGTTGAATCTGCAGGAATTTGCTGCTGGCTTCATTAGCACAGCTTTCCGCGTGGGCGGATACTGATACTAGAGACAACTTTTTTCCTTCCAAACGAACAAGTTTTGCCATTGACGCTCGTAGCTGAATTGTAAACAAGATTCCCCTCCTTTCCCTCTGGCACTTTCATATAAAACGCTTGACTGCACTTGTTACTCAGTCTTCAGGATCTTTTTAGACAGAAATGATTTTATATTGATACATATGTCTGTAGCTAAAGATAGATATAAAGAAGACTTCTACATCCCAGGATGGCTGTATAACTAGAAGACGTATTTCTACTCAGGAAGTCAGCAGTGAAACTTTCCATCGTATCTTCAAGTGAGAATGCTTCGCTTCGGCTCTTTGCTTGATTTATTCTGCTTTTGCTATTCCCATGCCTAATCTCTCGCTGGCATCAGGACACAATCCACATTTGTTACTCTTCTTTCAGTGTTGAACTTGCCTTCTCACTCATCAGCACATCAGCACAAGGAAATATGTCACATTTTCAGTTGACTTCTTGTTCCTCTGTGTCTTCTGAAGTGTTTACAGGATTTTGTGGCATAGAGCTGGTATTGCCCAGTCTGTGCATAATAACACTCCGAATTGTCCTCTTACAGCTTTGCAGCTCTCTTCAGATCAGTGGTCTGCCTTCTATTTTAGTTTAGAGATAACCTTACTTTTTCAGCATAAACAAACCTGGCGTAATATCAGATAACATAAATTAAATTGTACAGTTACCCTGTTTGTGGGATCTTGCAAGAATATATTTTTACTCTCCTTCATCTTGCTTTCAGGTTTCTGCTATCTTTTGCAATAGTGACAAACTGGTTAGTTTGAAAGAGTCTTTAATTTCTGATATTTTATTTATTTTATTTTATTTTATTTTATTTTATTTTATTTTATTTTATTTTATTTTATTTTAATTTATTTATTTTGTGTGTGTGTGTCTGGTTACTGACATGACTGCTGCCTGATAACTACTCAGGGCAAAGACTTTGCACAGGTCTGTGCACACGCTTAATTTGAAGCACTCCACTGATTTTGTTTGGATTGCTTCTATGATTTAATCTCTGTAGGGATCAGAGTTGGTGGCTGAGAAATTTGATAACTCCATGGTAATGCTTGTTGTAACCGCTGTGTGATGGTTGCTAATAGAGAAATGAATGAGTGCTCTGACTGCATTTGTCACTGGAAATGGTGCTCTCACTGTTAGCTACTGGTGCTCAGCTTTATGTTTCCCTTTTTACCAAGGCAACCAAGGCAACTGAGACACTTGTGGTCTGTTTTGATAAAAACAGCCCAAACTTCCAATATTCTTCCAAAGTGTACCATTATGAACACAGGTTTACCCATTAGCCACCTTGCATATCCAAATTTAACTGCTCTCTTTGCTGTCTATCCTAATGGGCAGAAAAGAACTATCTTTGGTTTTGTTTTGAAGGATTTTCTTGTAATCTGCTATAACTAGTTCCACTTTTGGGAGCACTGGAACTTTCCTTATCTTTTTGAGGAGAGGAAGGGAGGGAGTTAGTCACTTATGGTCATCCAGCCACATACACTGATCATGCCCGAAGTCAATAGTAGTTTATTGCTTTCTGGATGAGTATGTGATGAATGAAAAGAAAATTACTTAGTGCAAAATATTGTTATGATTCCTAAGCTTGTTTTATTTTTTTCATTATTAGTATTTCTTCCTTTGATCACTTCTCTCTGTCATCTAGAAGAAATATTTAATGTGAAAAAATACAATCCATTTCAGTTTGTCATAAATGTTCACACTTGGTTATGCATAACAATAGTCAGTGCTATTACAGAGTAGTAAATCTGATGGCTAATTTAAAAGAAAGGCAGGAAATGGAGTCGGGGGAAGAATATACAAAACATGCTTTGTGCTGTTTTGTTTTGTGGTGATAGCTCACCACTGAGCTCCACAATTTCACTGGAAAACCCCCATGTGTCTGATTCTTCGAAAAAAAAATCCTGCAGGAGATTTAGGAGGGGGTTTGGATAATGATGTCATTGCCTTGAAGTGGAAGGATGGGGACAACACAGAGCACAGTAAGAAGCCACCTTCTCTCTTGCTGTTTGTATCCTTCGCTAACAAGATGGAGGCAAAAATGTAATTAGTAGCATTAGTCACACTGTGAGAACTGAGATCCTCAGAAAAACACTCTGCAGTCAAGTTATGTTGCTATTCTTAGCAATTCTTCAGCCTTGCCCAAACAGATAGAAGATGAGACTGCTGCTGGTGAGTCACATTGATGACAAACAGAATAGATAATGTCAAGTAGGTGTTTGGCTCCCACAGTGTCCTCACAAGTAAATATCTACACCAAAATAATATGCCGAGCGAAAAGAATTAGAACCCCAAAAAGGGTTTGGAAATAAGACTGTAAAATAGGTGGGATGATGGCTTGCATTTTTTGTTTGGGATTTTCATGTCTTTCTTACTTCTAAAACTAAGACTTAACCCACATTCGGCATTCATAGGAAAAATGGTAGGTGAGAGGCAGAGTTAATAATACTCCTTCCTGGGCTCTCTGGCATAGGGAATGTGTCAGCAATATGAGGTCAGAAAACACGAATGGACCTACTGACTTAATGGAGTCCATCTAGCCCAGTGTCTTGTCCTCAAGTCACCAGCTGCTCATAGTTGAGGAAAAAGGCATAGAAAACAGATACTCCTATGCCTTCCTCCTATATCCTCCCAGGGTTATGACAGTGGCTAAGGTCTTTCTAAGTTGGAGGTTGGATCTGGGCTGCTGTTTTAACTTGAACCTATTCTCTATGTATGTGTTTTCTTGCTTTTGACTTTAGATATTTCTCTGGCACCTGAAACTTCCTGAGGCAATGAGCCTCATAATTATGTGTAATACAAAAGCCTAAAAGTTTTTGTCTAATAAATTTTTGCGGTACCTCATGACAATTTTGGTCTTATACCTATAGCTCATGGTATCAAAGTGAAAACTGTGGTTTATAAAGCTATGTTTTTCTACAAAATGTTGCAGTAGGCATAGCCTTGTCCTAGGTATTGCAGGCTAATGTTTACATGGAATCTTATGCATGAATTGTGCAATTAATGATGGTTAGACTGGAATTAATTTCCCCTATTTTACATTTCTGAGCAAGTCACCTTAGGTTTATTTTATAGTCAGTTAAAACAAAACAAAACAAAAAAAAAACACAAAACAAACCCCCCACAAATTTTAGAGCATAATTCATCTGATCTCTTTTAGACCTGTACCTTGGGTAGGATGAAGTGGGCCTCAGAAGTGCCTATGTCTCTGTGCTGCCTGTGAAGAGAGCATAGCTCAGATGTAGATATCCACTGACCTTTAGCTTGGTTAAGTGAATATCGGTCTTCCTGTGGTCAGTCACTAGGGATGAAGAAAGATGCATAAACCCATGAAATGATTGGGCTTTAGGAAAATACTCACCAGAAAATAAGCTACAGTGTATTTTACTCATTGTCCTTACTCTGAGATTGTTTAGGTAAATGGGTGGGTGTTAGTGCAGTAGCAAGAAAAATGGGAAGGAGAGTTCATTTTTTTTATCCAATTCACTCGTAAAACTAGATTTTTTCTCTTAGTGCCTGACATCATCTGTGCCCATGATTTCTTTTTCCTTTGAGAGAGATTTATCTATAATTTCAAGAGATGCCATTTCTAAGATGATGCAAGTGTTTCATCTGGACTGTAAAGGAGGTTCTTAGCACTGCATCTCTTTAAAAGGTCACTCAGAACTTTATGATTAATGCTACCTTGCTTGTGCTTGGCAGACAACAAAAGGGAAGAAAACAGAGAAAAAAAAAGCCAAGGCAAGTTGAAAAAAATTATTTGCTTCTTTAACTGAAGTGATATGTTATCCTCACAAACACCTGCAGTGCAAAGGACTGGTGAATAAGAGATGAGCCCTGTAAGGGGGGAATTGGTTTCTGTACCCGTGAGATAGTGAGCATCAGCTTGCAAAAGCTCTGGTGACATTCTTTGAGCTTAGAGCTTGCCATCCTACATCCATTCCAAAAATTTGATCTCACTGGCAGCACAGGAATCTCTCACTGCCATGCCACATGTTGGCACAAACACACTGCCTTGCCATTGATTTTGTACTTTTGATGTCAAATCTTTGCTGATCCTGATGTCAAACCTTTAGTATATGACTCTGCTATGTAACTGGAAATGATATTTCGATTTTAGCTATTTTCCAGGGAAAAGATAGTAGAAAAAATTGATCCAAAGACATAAATCATCTTAGCTGAGCCTATGTGTAAGCATTAAAGACCTCTTGTTTTGCATTTTCCGTAACTAACATCAAATGCCTTTTTATTTCTAGCAGTGCCTTCTAGTATTCTTCTGCTACACTTCTTTCAAAACAAACATCAGGAATTCATGCTCATTCCTTGGTCATTCTATTTTTGTTTTAGCATTCCTTCCCTCAGAAATTTTAGACATAGATTTTAGAGATTTTAGACATAGGAACTAAATGCTTTAAGAAAAATAAAACTAGACTGCCATTTAAGCATAAATAAATACACCTATTCTATGAGCTACAGAGCTGGATGCCAAGTGTTTGAGACTTACAGCAGATTTCAATTTTTATTCTACTTAATTATGTATCATTCTTCAGAAATAATCAAAGAGGGAGCTGGTAGGCCAGGAGTTGCAGTCCTTTCTCTTCTGCTGCTTTATAGTTTGACCTTGCTCTATTTTACCTAATATTCAATTCCTTAAGGCTGGAATTTATTTTTTTTTCCATAGCATGGCTAAACAATAGGGAGTGATTCATCTCACTGAAGCTTCGACAGCTACAGTGTCATGTCTTACATCTGAACAGGTTGTCCGAACTGCCGCTATGACCAGTGGATGGAAATGGGTACTTTAATATACAAGCCCTGAGGTAGTTTAGATGCTCTTTCATGGTGAAATTATTTCTTTCTCTCTTCCTTGACTATAGAGGGAGCCTCAGACATGCTGAAATGTAGTCATGGTAAGTGCTTACATTTCCTTAACTACACCTAGTGTGCGCTGAACACAGGGAAACCACATCAATTTAAGTCAGCAGAAATTCTGCTGTTCAGACCATCGTGAAGCTCCTCTATTGCCTTTCAAATGCCTGCATTCACCACTCAGTCTTTGGTTTGGAACAGAGGTATCAGCTGACACACCAAATGTTCTATGTAGAAAGATTATGCACAAATACAAGTATAGGGAAAATGTAGACCGAAATCTGGGCCAAGTCCCAATGAAAAGGCAGTGATATTCCCACTTCTATGAAAAGTATTAGAATATTTTAATAGCCACACCACTTAATAGATGGCACAGGATTTTTGCTGAAAGAGAACTTTCAGCAAATTAAGTAAATTAGTGGAATTTATTATCTTACAGACTTTTGTTTTGCTTTTATGTCTTCTGAAATCATTCTTTCACACAACTTGGATACATTTTTGATCACATCCTGAGTATACTTCCCAATATATTTGGCAAACTAGCAAGGTTCTTCTTATGTCTCTCACTTGTACAGTAAAAGATAAGATGATTAGGAAAATCATTATAATAAAATGATTCAATTTATATTGTTAATAATGTAGATTTAATTACTGCAGTTCCATATTTCAATAACCATGGCCCTTCCTAGCAGGAAACATTGCTATTCAGGCACCATTGCTACAGTAGGATCCATCTGCATGGCTGATGTACTCCTTTTTATCTTTTCAAAGTGAATGCCCCCAAAAAGTTACTTTCTTTGCTGTCTTTATTAATGCAAGTTTTTGCCTGTAATTAAAAAATCTGAAGATGCATGATATACTCTGGAAGGGACAGTTCAGACTTTGTCACTAGTTTGACTAGTGATAAGGGAACTAGCTCTTTTCTCCTTGAAGCTGTAATCTGTTTCAGAGCATAGACTTAAGAAATATGGGGAAAAAGTCTTACTGCTAATGGCATGCATTTCATAAACTTCATATAAGCTTTTTTTCCTGATGATAGCAGTTTGTCAGAAGAGGCTTCAAAGTACTTAATGAATATATACTGACAGATCAGATTAGTCATACCATCTTCCTTCAAAGACTGAATGAAAACTGGGATCCAGGGAAGGTTTCTGTTCTTTTTTCATTCATCATTTTTTCATGAAAATGATGAACAGAAATATGGGGAAAAGTCTCACTCTCATTGCTTAAATATTAACTTCATAGCTGACTTCATGGATTTGGTGAAAAATTGAGGCAGTAAAATTGTGTGATAACTCTGCATAATTTCTGCATAATTTATTGTATGAATTTACTGGGATTTCAGCACCAGAGTAACTGGCTGATGGTTTTTGTTTAGATTTCTACCTCTGTTGGAAAAGTACAATGCAGAATAGTCCAATTCTTCAACCAAAATACATCTTGAGACATAAATCAGAGCAGAAAGAGTAGTTCTATATAATAATAATGATAATAATTTCACAAAAGATACTTTTTACAAACAGTCAAGTAAGGAAATTCCTTTGTGAGAAGCCAGGAAGGGAGAGGGACTGGGTTGCATCTCACCTGATAGACCTTGTTAATGCATGTAGTCAGGGCATGTGCTATGAGCAAGGCTTCAGCGCGCTCCATAGATCTGAAACCTCCCCAACAAGCACCTGAAACATGTTATGAGCAGGAGTAATGAGTTACGAGCTAAGTAAGCAAGCTAGCGTGTGGCCTGCCCAAGCTTCTTACCCAAGGGAAGAGACAAATACGAAATCCAAGAGACCTGACTCCTGACGGCTGGGCCGTCACACCCAGAGCGCACGAACCCATTTAGTCCTCATATTAGGATGTATCAGCTTTCCTTTTCAGTTTCTTCCTTTATAGGGAAATCTGGAGTATCTGACAGTACTCTTTAGACAGGTTGCTTTGTACAGAGGGAACCTGCTTCTTAGAGGGAAAATCCGTATTGTTTCACGATTTAATTCTGTGAAGGCCGCACACTGGACAGGAGCACAAAGAGCACAGGGTGCTTCATCTGCACACAGTGGGGTCAACAGGAGGGAGCTGCGTGTGAAGGCTCGGCTTGCTTTCTGGAGAGAAAGATTGTTCTCTTCTCTCAACCACAAGCTTGCTCCCTCAGTGCTCGCTGGCTTACCAGCACCTACAAATCAAGGTCACTCAGTCAAGTAATTGCCTGAGGATAAGGAGGATGAGGTGGGAATGTAAATATATACATATATATATATGTATAGCCTCAGTTTGCTTAAGTCAAAACCTATTAAAAATTGATGAAATCTGTTGTGGAAATACTCTGCAGAAAATTTTGGGGACACATTAGGAGAAAGAAACATATAAGAGATGAGAGGGCAACACTGCAGCAGCAGATTCATACTCATATCAGATCTGACATTTCAAACCAAACTGCAAACGTATAAGTGCTCACCCGACAGCTGCAAAAGTGGCCCTCGGTGACTATGCTTGAACTCACTTCTTTAGACATACACGTAGAATAAGGAACTCTGGCATCCTTTGGAGGGGAGATTCTTAGGCATGCAAAATCTCCTGGCAAACCTGCACAGGTAAAGAAGATGCAAATAGCATTAAATGCTGTTTATTAGCCTAGGCTGGCTGAGCACGTTTTCTGCTTCCCCTTCCCCTGCACAGGGCTTTGAGATCAGCTGTGCCAGGGCAGAAACACAGGAGCATTTAAATTGGGGTATACACGGGTTTTCTAATGGGCACAAAGTACTGACCTTCTCCTCGATCTGTTGTACTGCAGCACCCAGAAGTGCTCCATGCTTCTCACATCAGACTGTGTCCACAGACTGATTTGCTGCAGAGATCAATTTTCTTTCTCTCTCTCTTTTTTTTTTTTAAGATGAGAATATTATTCTGAAGATTATAAACTTCAGCATAATGTATCAGCAATTTATCAAAGAAGCCCCCATGATAGGTAGGCAGAATATGTTTAGTCTGTTTATTCTAAAACAAACCTAGTGCCTTCCTGTTTATTTTCAATTCTTTAATTAGCAATGGTGAAAGACAGAAATGTAAACGGCTTTTACTAACACATAGTTGTGAGCTGACTTATTGTAGAGCAAGGCAAGAAATTCTCTCTTACTCAGGACCCAAGCCGAAAAGCCTTTCAAATGTAAAGTAAGATTTACATAGAATTTAAATGTCTCAGTCCTGATTCTGGAAAAATTAATTTTTAGTCCTTCTCAAGCCCTGGAGTGCTTTCAACAGAGGTAAATTCAGGACATTTTCATATTAAAAAATTCCAATCATTGCATCAATTTTTGCTTCAATGATTCAGTTTTATAGTCCTGATTATTTTGGAACTAATTTGAAACAACAGATCCATTGCGACTGCAGAAAGTATGACTTATTTTGATGTGTTTGATCTGATCTTACAGGTATATGGTGTAAACCTGCCTTACAGAAAGGCAATGCGTCAGGGGGCCATTTCCATTCAACACAAAGGGGAGCAAGATGCTATTGCCCCCTTTCAGTAGATCACAGGGAGGTCTCCTCCATGGTGCTGGAGACCCGGTCATTTGAATAAATTGTATGAAGATTTGCTAAGATCCATCCTGAAGATTCATCCTGAAACCCAGATCTCACCTCTTACTGATAATATGTCAGGGGACGGTGAAGTTCTGAATATTTCCTAAATGCTAAATTATTTTCTGGACTATCAAGTGCCTCCTCTAGGAGAAGGAACAAGATCTACCTCTCCCTAGAACAGCCTCTTGCCTGGTTCTTGGATGTGTACAAGTTTCAGGTTCTTCAGGAAGAATTAACTCCTAAAGCCTGTTTTAAGAGAAAATCAACTTCCTTTATCACAACATCTGTCTTAATGTTTAGCACTGCAACCTTTATACTGCCAGCCTTGTCCTTGGCACAATAGAAAGAATACTTGAGAGCTACCAATACTTGTGCAATCAAACAAGATATAGGTAGTTTATGAAGGGTATGTATTGTATGCTAACTAAGATTTTGGATGGTATTTAGAAATAGGATATAAAGGAAAACATTTTAAGAAATAAGTGATAGCCCTCACTGTAGATTTGTGGAGGTCCGATATAAAAAAGTACCTATTTGATTCTTACCTCTTTTCCTACGTTACTAAAAAACTGATCCCTGTGGCCTGGGTTTAGATTATTTTAGCACAGCATTTGTACTACTCTACTGAGAGATTGTTTCAAGGAGTGATAGGTGTCATTGCTGGGAAATGTTTCCTGATACCCAGCTGAACTATTTTCCTGCTCAACTGGAAAATTATTTGTTGTTTCTGTGACGTGGAGCAGTGAAATCACACTGAGGCAAGCGGAGCAGTGCTGGTTCCCCCAGCTGAGGCAGCTGTAGTATCTCTATCCTGCCTTGGTTGAATTTTCTCTTTTTTCATGAATCTCTCCTCAGATGCCTTAGCTATTTATGCCTTTCTGAAGTCTTAGAAATCACTGAGTCCAACTACACACTTGTAGTTCTCATAAACTCTGTCCCATCAAAATTTTAATGCTTTCTTCTAATAAAACTACTATCAATCAGATTTATTTTTTTGCTTACTGCTAGTATATCAGGAGAGCTTTAAGGGAGGAGTAAGAGGCTTGCAATGTTTTATAAGATCCTGAATTTCTGCTCTATAATGTGGCTTTGTACAGGAATGGTGCACTATGGTATATGATCATGTGTATGGGACCTCATATCACTTCATAGCGTAGAAAGTTAAAAAAAAAAAAAATGTTCGCCAGGTGATCAGTAGCTTAACATTGACCCTCATCAGATATTCTTAGTGATTTGTGTTAATGATGGGTGTCTTTCTTTTGGGACTTATCCATCCCAGAGGGGTTGATACTGCAGGGTTATTTTTTGTTTAGATTCTTTTTTGCCACTTCCTTTCTTATCATATATTTGATATATAGTTTAGGAATTTCCTATAGATTATGGTGCCTGAATAGAAGAATACAGTGTCATTAGCATTTCCCTTCTTCAGCATCACAGGGTCATTCATTAGTTTTAGGGTTATTTGGTTTAATTCAAAGTTTTGTGTTGTTGTGATACTTATTTCATGGACCAAGTACAATTTCTGGAAATGATTTTAAAGAATTAGGGTTCATAACATGTGGTAATATGAACATACATATATAAATACATTTGCATATAAATAAACATTAAATTCCTTCTGTTTGGATATGATGGTCAGTTGGATCCCCTTTATGCCATTGGCATCTTATGTCACCAGGACTGAACTTGGATGCCTGGCATCAGAAATACTTCTATAATAGGAAGGGAAATGTAATTGTTTTTGCAGTATAGCATGCATTAAGCTCAAGGGCTCTCAGTAGATTTATTACAATTGCAGATGACTGACAGAGATTAACCTTATGCTAATCACTATAAATGCAAAACCCCATCTTAGATGGCACTTAGTATAAAGATTAGTGATGTAATTAATTTGTACAAGCCTAATAAGTGATTTTTGTAGTGGTTGCTTAAGCAGCATCTGACAAATTAATCCATTACTTCTGACCATCTATGATACTTACGGTGCACTTTCAGCTGCCATGAGGCATGGTACTCCTGATTTTGGACAGCCTAGAGAAAGTGTCTTGAAAATTGGCTCAAGTTAAACACTTTAAAGCACCAACTTCTTGAAGCAATAACATTGTTAAAATCTTTGCTGATAATACATCAAATCTTGTAGCATTCTGTAAGGTTTGCTTATGTGACATCCAGGAAAATCCATGAAAAAGAGAGAAAAAAAAAAAGAAGAAAACCTTATCCTGCAGTCTCTGGCAAAGAACAAGATATAATGTATATCTGTATATACTATAATCAGTACCGATTATTACTTAATAATAATAATATTAATATTAGTAATGTCTAGCTTTTTTTAGGTGTAGTCTTCTCTTTCATGATTTGGGAGGATATTGCTCATGACTTGACTAGGTTTCTATTAGAAGTTCCCACTAGGATAATTTGACAGTTAAAGAAAGCTTAATATGTCAGCAGGGAGAAATTGCACCAGTGAGCACAGCCCAAGTCTACTCTTATTTTTTCACTCTTATTGGAGAAAGAACAATAGGTCTCTATCAGACCTTGCATGAACATTTCCTCAAAGCACTTTGGGGACATGGCTTTCTTTATTAAAATCATTACCAAAAATTTCAGAGGCACTTCTGATCCTAGCATTTTTGTACCACCTCTCTACCATCTTACAACTCACTCGCAGATTTTGGAACATCCGTAGCTTTCCCTCTGAGACAGTAATATGGTGTTCAGTGACCATGACATGGGTGTCAGTCACCACCACTAGTCAAAGGTCATTGCAGCAGCTTTAAGTAGAAGTGAGATAGCCAGGAGTATTTCTGAATTTTTAAAGAGGGTTTTTAAATTCAAATAATTTAGAGACTAGTATTTTTTGAAGGTGAATCTTCGGTTCAGAAAAGGTATATTGGTTCTTTAAATGACTTGTCTATTTTTATAAAGAAATGCTATAAGGAAATTATTAAAGCTGTCACAGCTGGAAACCAGAGTTAAGCTAGAATGATAGCTCAAAAGGCAGCATCTCTTTTACTCACAAAAATGAAACGTGTCTCCTGGATGCTTCTGCTGGGATTCTTTAACTTTTAAAAAACTTCATAAGGACAAACCTATAAAATGATTTCAAGATTCTTTTGTACATAATCAAATATTACTACTACAGTGCCATTTTGAATTTTATGACAGTAATAAATACTATATATATTACCACAAAGCTGAGGTTTTTTTTGTAATATAAAAATGATCTGAATGTCTTACTCACATCATTACTAGTCTTTTATAATATCTGAAATTGGCAAAACCTTGGTTTGTTTGCAGTCCTTCAAGTCTAGAGAGCTTTTTATTTATTTATTTATTTGTTTGTTTGTTTGTTTGTCATCTTCTTAATTTAGATAATCCAAGTAACTGTTTTTAGAAAAGCACACTGGCAAGTGTTTTCTAGAAAGACTTGACATGAGTTAGGCTGATGTTGGCAGAGAGTTGGATAGCATATGTACTACATTATCACTTTGCATTTTAGCTGTTGACAGTGACAGAAGCAAACTGACATTAATGCAACTTGATAAGTGATCCTGCAATTACTAGTGTCATTTTTATCATCAATTACTCAAAACATGACCTAGAACTCTTGAATTAATGTTGTAATAAATTTAGTATGTATTAATGTACATTCCACATTGATTTCTTCATGATGTATTCCTTAACAGTAAGAGGATTATTGTACAGTGCATTGCTATAATTCACTTTTTGGCATGGCCCTCAATATCTATATCGGAAGGCAAGAGTGTGATGCTTATTAATTTATTTATTTTTAAATAATAGCAGTGACATTTATTGGTTTGGATATGAAGTGCTTCGTGGTTAACCTTTTCTTATGAGAATGCCATATAATTAATTGCCGACAGTTCAAAACGTTACAAACAGATTCAACAGTCAAGGCTTCCTGTTCCTCCAAAGAACTGAAAAACAATTCCAGGAGTTTATATCTGAATTAGGTTTAAATAGCTGGAAAAGTATAATTATTTAAGAACATTGGAATTGCAGTATTACTTATAAGTACATAAATAAGTATAAGTAAAATAAGTAGTGAGAACTTATGTGTCTTCAAAATGTGCTAGGCATTCAATAGCAGTTTAAAATTAATTAGGAAATGCTACCTTGTAAAGCTGAATATCCCTTATCAAAATAGCAGGCTGAATTAAGAGGGACATTCTGAAAAAAAATGCACTGCAAACTGAAATTCTTTGGACATAGATTTTAAACTTATTTCCACTTGGTTGCTGTTACGGAAAAGTAAAATAAATATGAGATTTTCTTAAGAGCAGTATGATGTTGGAGCACAAGAAGTTTGAACAGAGAAGATCTATGAGTGCTGGAAGGTGCCCAGAGGCACGTGTGCTCCTAGGTCACTGGGGGCAGAACCACCCTAGGTCACTGCTGCTTTGCCTTTGCAGCATGAACTTTTGGGAGCTTTGGAGTCCCAAGGCACATGGAGCCACAGGGGCAGTGGTCTTTGAAAGGACGGGTGCAAGCACTTCTGTCCACGCTGCACAGCCTTTGAATGTGAGCCAGTCTGGACTGCCAGGTGGATGGTTTTGTTCACACAGTGCTCTGCCCTACTTGCTAAAGTGACTCATTACATGATTTGAGTTTCATCTGTCTCCTGAGCTCAGCCTAGATATGACTCACTCACATCTGGCTGCAGGAGACAGCAAGGAAGGCTTCCCCCATGGAGCAGTGATAGGAGCTTCTTCAGCCAGCCTGTAGGGAACCCTTAGGAGATGCCAACTCCTAAGACAGGACAGGAGACAAAATCCTATCCGGTAATGTCCACCTTTGGGCCAAGGGGAAGCGGTTCACCCTCTTTGGCATTCATTGCTATGATTCCTTCCAGATTTAGGGATCTAAAATAGATACCAGTTTTCTAAGAAAATAAAAACTGCCATACGGGATCAACCAGAGGAGTGCTTTGTCCTGTGTCCTATCATCTCAGATGGTGGTCAAAAGCTAAAGCTTAGAGAAAAGTATGAGAATAGGGCAAGCATATGGGGACATGAAGTCAGATCTCTCAATTTTCATAATTAGAGTCTCTTATTATTAGGCCTAGGGTATCTTTCATATTTTTAAATAATAGATACTGGATACACATACTCTTCAGAAATGCTGTGTCTTTATTGTCTTTCAGGCTTAATTTCTCTGTAATCTCACATTGTTATTTTCTAAGGAAAAGGCTTAATATCTGTGCACGGAGACAGCACTGTTTAGTTTTCCAGAAGGTCTCCGTGTGAAGACTAAGTTCACAAACATTGCACACATGCTATAGAGGGGTGAATTTAATATGAACAGAAAAAAAAAAAAGAACCACAAAGCTTCATCAGAGGGTTTGTTTACCTTGATAAGAAGTGATTACGGAATATGCAGCATACAGATATCCTTGCAGAAAGTATATTTTCCAAATGTGCGTTTGCACACCATATATCTGAAAGTGGTGAAAAACAGCAAAAAAGCCAAACATATTAAAGTCAATGCAGGGTTGATGGTTGGTGTTGCTGTCTGAGAAACCTGGCAAGAAAGTCCTTCATGATGTTTCAGATTTGCTTTAGAAGCTACAAGAGGTCACAAGATTGAAAGTGCTCAATGGACATGTTCTAAGGAGCTTCCTTGAAAGTGTGCTACCTTGAGGTGTGGAGACACACTTTTAACCTTCCTATGGCAGAAGTAAACATAGGCTATTTAAACACACTTATTTTCATTCCATGATTTTTTTTTTTGCAACTGCGCATGTCCAAAAATACATAGATGGTGAGTTCCCTATCTGTCCCTCAGCTGACAGATAAAAATATTTCAAAATAAACTCATTCACTCACAGTCATGAGAACTTGCTCCAAGATAGCTAAGCTGAATTTGGATGACAAAAGTGACTTCTAAAGTGTGCTGTTTAGGTAATTATATAAGTTGAAACATATGAGTCACTTCTTAGAATTGGGTCTTTTGACATGAATTGGTATATTTATTGTAGGGCTGTGTCCTTAATTTGTCTTCCTGGAATGAAGAGCGTATTTCAAGCAGGCAGGTGCAAACATTTTTGCCTTCGCGTTTTTTTTTTTGTATGAACTCAAAAACTTCATAAAAATGGGCTCAAAATCTAAGCGTCAATTTGGTAATTAAAAAATAAAACCCAAAACTCTAGAGTTTCATGTTAGCTAAGCCTATTTTATTTTAATAAGACTTCCTATGAATGCACAGTCTGCTGATGTGGTTTTAGCAAATTCTTGACACTTTCCCTCTTTTAGCACTCTCCTGCCTTCATTTTAGGTACACATATACAGTCACACACACATATACACATAATCCTGCATGCGCTGATGAATGCTTGAGGTTCTAGTAATCCATGGGGAAAACGCAATGAATAAGAAATTGTTTGTGTCCTGCTTAGCTGACAAAGAGCTCTGAAGCAGACGTGTTTTTCTTTTCATTGCATAAATCCCTGTACAACCTTTTTTTTCTTTTTCTTTTTTTTTTTTTTCCTTTCTGCTGGATTCCGCCAGAACAGCTAAGGGTATGTACAGCCTTAACTTTCGTGTTTATTTATCACGAGTAAGAAGCAAAACAAAAGTCCCCTGATAGTTACTTTCAATCAGTCTGTGACAATATGTGTTCCTCATACGCATTGTTTCGCAGGAAGAATAAAGCTGTAGCGGGCTGATGACAGCTTCTCAGTTCAAACACTTCAGCTGCTGCCGTCTCATTTGTGAGCTCTGGGTGCTCTGCTGGGTCTCAGCTGTATGTGGTACAAGGTGGGCGCCAGTTAGTGCTGCAGAACAAAAGATGTCCTTTTGAGAGAGCTGTAAAGCTCCTTGATTGCTGCTCAAATGTGCATCTTCCACCCAAGGCCTCAGTTTAAAGATTTCTGCGCTGAGTGCTTCCCCAGCCTCCGAGGTCATACTGCCATTGTAATAGTGGCTGGATTTGATATTTTGAGCTAGGGTAAGAATTTTATATCACCAGAAATGTTCAACCTTTGTTAATTTGTTTTCTGATATTCAGGATGAGGTCTTTTACAACTTACTTTGAAAAACACCTCTGAAAAAGGGACATCCACAAACGTCTGATTACCAAGTAGTGGGGTGTCCATCTACCCTGTAGGAATGGACATACCCCTTTGGGCATGTTTCCTCCTATTTTTCAAATGGAGGCATATTCAGAAGTAGTTATTTCTGTCTGTCTCTCCTCCTACCCAGTCCCAGCTAGTCAGTCCATCCTATATTCAAGTATTCTTCCATGTAAAAAATGAGTAAAAACAGATATATCCTGTTAAGAGACTGATGTCCAAGAAAACAGACTTTTTATGTGGAAGAAAATACTTAAATGAAAAATTCTTGGTTCAGTTCAGTACTGCAAGGGAGATGAAATTTTCTACATATAATGACAATACAGAGTCAGCTGAGGCAATATTGCATACAGCGAACACATCATTTGACTTCTTTTACTGAAATTAAAAGCAATCTTCGAAATGTTTGAAATGATGCAAGCTACTTGTATATTCAGTAATTTTGTACAAGGATCTTTTCTGGGAAGCAGAAGGAAAATAACTACTTGGTGCAAAAAGGCTTTTGATTCGCATCCAAAAATAACATGTTTAATTTCCTTAATTTTCAAACTTTTTTATCAGTTCTAATTTCTGGCTGTTCAACAAACAAGACCTAAAAAACAAGGCCATATTAAATCGGAAACTATAGTTGTAAAGACCTATCAATATGAGGTGCTTTTATGGTAATCTACAGTGGCCATTTATTACATTTCCTTTAAAATTTAGAGAAAGGGCATTTCAGAGAAAATGACTGATCCTGTGCCTTTTGCTTTTCTTGAGTGGCTGAGCTCTCCCATTACTTTTGCTGTGAATGGTACCTCAGCTGGGTAAAGTGTGCAAGACTGAGCTCCTAATTACGTTTTTTCCCCCAAGGAAACAGTTATAATCAGAAGGAATGTAAAATCTACTACCGTGAAAAAGACAGCATTTGTTAGAAACAGTATACCAAAGCCCTTTTCTTAAAAGCTAAGAAAGATAATTTTAAATAACCTGAAACTTTAGCACAAAGCATACATAAATATAATTACATTGAATTGACAATACTTTACTGCTAAGATGTTCTTAATGCATGACTTACAGTTTTACGGGTCTTTTTATTACTTATTCTTTGAGCCTGGACGTTGTGTAAACCTTCAGAAGCTCTTTCACAAGGCATTGATTATGGAGCTTTTAGACTACATGATACTTTGTGCATACAGATGGGAAAACATTATTACAAGCATTTATGATTTTTTAATATTGTTTATAGGTCTTATATAATATCTGGGAGAAAGAATTCCAGCAAGAGTTCTTGGCTGAAACACAGGAAGGAGAATTTTATTAAATCTAAATACATTTATTATCTGTAAATCTGAGTTTTCAGAAGACTGGATGAGAAAATAATATATGAGTTATAGGGTCTTTTCTCTTGAATTTAAATGAAGGATTTATTTTCGATGTCTAGTTTAATGATCCGTGCTAATGGCAATTACAAACTTTGAATAATGGCTCAAAATAACAAATGGATAACGGAAAGATTTGAAGTTTTCTTAATATTTGACTTTACCTCTTAAGTTCTACTCTTTGAATTACAATCTTTATTTCCATCTAAAACATGATTTTCAAGAGATGGATGAAAAATAGCGAGCTATTTTTTTTGGCAACAAAGTGTGCAAATATGATGTCATTTTTCAGAGCTTTTGAAGTTGACTCTTCCTTAAAGTTGAGGTTGTTACTTGATCTTCAATCAAATCAAACCCTTATTGAAATAAAGTGCATGTAATTGTGAGCATACTGATAAATGGCACTTCTGTCTTTCTAATGTGACAGAAATAATGTCTAGTTGGCAGCCGAGATATATTTCTTTCCTTTCTAAGGCTAAAGCTAAGCTCAGAAATCATATCCATTTTTACTCAGTTCTCAGGTAAAATTTGCCTTACTGCAAGTAACTCTTAGCCAAGAACTATCCCGAGCGGTAAGAACTTGATGCTTCTGAGGTTTGGTAGGACTTTGTTTTTCGACAGACAGAGGCAGAAGGTGCCTTCAATTTCTTATGACCACAAGATCATCCACTACTGAAGCGAAAGGAATAAATGTGTGAGAGGCTGCAGAATTTTGGAATATAAAAATTACAATATGAAGCACAGGATATTTGTCTTTGGCTTCAGCTAATACAAAGAAATAGCCCAAGAATGACTTGAAAAACACATCTGAAAGAATGAAAATGCTAAATAGGATGAAAAAAAGGCTTCCTCCCATGTGATACATGTGGCAATGCACAACTTGAAGGCAACAAGCTTTTCCTGGTGATGAAAGTAGATTAAAGACCTGTATGGATCAGACTAGAATTGCTTTCAGAGTCTGCTTGGGTAGCACTAGGTTTATTTTGGACTATTACATCAAATCTGAAATCTTTAATCAGATGAAAATGCTTATAAAATCTCTCAAATAGCAGTGTTGGTAATAAATGAACAAAATTTCTTCTCTAATTTAAAACTGATTATTCTGTCCATGATTTGTTTCACATGCTTAGAGTGAATATGCTACACTGAGGTTTAAATACATAGGAATTATTAAGCACAGAATCCTTCTTTGTTCCTACATGAAAAAGTGTTTTCTGCTATATTGTCCACTGCATGCTTATGCCAAAAACTTTAGAAGAAAATCTGGGTAGGAGTTGAATGATGATGTATGTGTAGTTTTTGTTCATTAAAAGCAGGTCATCTGCCCTTTTTATAATGCTGTGATCCTTTTTATTATTTTGTAGTATCTATTGGGACAATGTTACTTGTACGTTTTTGTCTGAAAGTCCTTTAGCTATAATAATACTTTGAAAGATAACTGTGACTGGATTTTACTCAAATTTGGAGGACTCTTCTTTAGGAGGCTGGCATTAGCATTATCATGAAAATGAGTATGAATATTCTGTATGTTTTCACTTTCAGGTCTGTTTTAGACACTGCAAACTTTAGATGCTGCAATGTAAATGTAGTTTGCAAAGTGGAAACGATAAGTGACCAGAGGAAACCTGGGTAATAAGAGATAAGGAGAGATGGCATTAAAAGAGAAATGAAATAATTAGTGGTAAGTGGCCTTGTTAACTGACAGAGAAATACAAGAACAAGAGTGTTAGGCTAGACAGAAGAAAAACCCAATTATGAAAGTAAACAAAATCATTTACACTTCTGTTTTTGCAGGAATATGACTTGAAGGGTCAAACCAGAACTTGAAAAAGCTACAGAAGACAATTGTAACGGAATTGACCTAGTTCTGAAGGCCTTTGTATTCAAAAAGGGATATGAGAGATGCCATATGTCATTCTTAGATAAGGAAACAGGAGAGGCGAAGGTTGTTCTAAGCTGTAAGGCTAGCACTTCCCTAAGGTGTATTATATATTCAGCTAAAGTTATCAAAAAAACGTTATGTGAGTTTAGGATATTCAGGAATAGATGATGAAAACTGACATTGCTGTTAACTGTGGATTGCTGAAATATTTTAATATAGACAAGGCTATAGGCACTCGCTCAGAATTGCCCAGGAAGTCAGAGGCAGAGCTGAGTATACAAGCCAGTTCGCAGGCTGCTCAGATTTATCGACTAAGGACATTATTCTTGTTCCTGGCACAAAATGTACAATCTCCTGTGGAAAATCTGCTTCTATTCTTTCTCCTACGCTCTAAAATATCTGAGGAATGGTGTGTGATTGTATTTAGCTGCCTGATTATTCCACTGTTCAAAACTGAAAATATTTTTTGAAGAGACAAAGTCAAGTTTGTAAAATGACAATTCTTCACACAACTGCTTTTGTTGAAAAAAAAAAAAAGAAAAAGGACTTAATTAGAACAAGTGTAGTTATTCTTCCAAGTAGATGTGAATTCCTGTGAAAATGACCCTAGCACTGGTAAACATGCAGCATATTTGGTATCTGGGAAAATTAAAGTTCAGGTTAAATGTTTAGAGAAAGCTACTTTTTAATGATTATCAGACAGAAGAAAACACAATCCTAAGTTTATCATACCCATCCTGTGAACATATGGAAGAAGCAAACAGCAAGAAGCAATGGAAGAAGCAAGCAACAATATTTACAATTCTGTATGATCGTAGCTGAGTGCTTGAATAATTACTCTTTGTAGCCAGCATTCTTCAGGGCCCACACAGACCTACTCAGAAAATAGCTTCATAAAAGGTCTTCTGAAAAATCATTGCTGAGGGGGGAAAAATAGGACCTCTTCTTCAGTTTTGTCACACACACATTTCTACACTCCTTAAAAAGTTCATTTCTCATTTTCCTCCAAGCTGCACTCTACACATTGCAGAGAGCAGGCACAGGAAAGACAGATCCATACTATCAACCCACTGAGAGAACAGGTAAGAAGAGGCTCCTATCAACCCCTTGTGAAATCCCTTGGACAGATAACTCAAAGGTGTGAATTGTGGGTTGTCATATGAAGCCTATTCCTGTTTATTCAGGGATGATAACCCATTTCTTAACAGAGAAAAATACCAGCTGTCTCCACCAATGGTCAGTTAAAGAACAGGAAATTTATTCACTGATATTTCTGCAAATATTCCCCAAATCTCCAATACAATGTCAATGAGAACATCTCCTGGTTCAGTCTTCTTCATGAAGTGGATTCTCAGGACCTGGGCTAGCTGATGCTGTAGGGTTGCCTGGTGGGACAGTGGAAGTAAACTGAACTCCTTAATCATGTCATCTAAGAATGCATAAAGATTAAAGTTTTAATTTGCATTTTATGAAATCTCTTTAAGCATCTAATTTCTTTTTAATGCTATTTTCTCATTGATTAAGGGCTAAAACATCCAGATACCAGCTTTCTTGAAAATCATATCTGAGAGTATGTCATGACCAACTAGGGAGATATAACTTGTAAATGTAAAAGCTGTACTATTACCCATCATAGATATGTGGGTGTTAAATACATCACCTTTGAACATATAAACTATTCAGCTGTATCTTTTTATTTATATCCCTTGCTCCAAGCTCCAAGCTCCTTAGCAAGAAAAATGCTCAGATGCAAGCGGTAGCATTTTGGGATGGGAGTATTGGAGGCATGACATTGAAAATGTCACACTTCAGAGGGTTAAAAGAAATGAAAATGCAAGTTTTGCATTAGTGGAAGAATCTGAATGCAGGAGACAACCTGATAGATTCTGCGCTGCCATGAGCAAATCACATCAACCTTATGTTTTCCCCTGTCTGATCACTTATTTTAAAATTAAAAATTTCTACAAAAATAGACCAAAATGATTTAGCTCTTAACTTTTTTTTTTTTTTTTTTTTTAATTTTCAAGAAAGGAAAGGTATTTTTTTTCAAATGGACCTAAGAAAGATATCCAAAAATTAAATATGTTTTTTCACTGTTTGGCTGAGAATAAGCAGAAATAATAAGAAATGAGAGAAAAGGGAAAATTTCAGGACATGAGACAGCTAAAATATAGGAGGATTGTGCTGTAAATGGAAAGCACATGCATAAGCATCTACAGGATGGACAGGAGTAACAGGATCTCTCTGTTTTTTTATTTTTTTTTTGTGCTCACTTAGCTAAGCACAGGTGGAGCTGTGGGTTTGTTTTTGGGGGTGTGTGTGTATATGTTTTGAAGTTGCAGGCAATGACATAAACTATTAATCTGGTGCAGAGAGAACAGGTCACCTGGAGGCAGTGACCCCAGTGGGAGGAGCGCGTTTACCTGTTTTTTAAACCCTGCCTTGCATCCCCTCCTGGAGAAGGGCAGTTGGCTTTGCTGACAGCCCTGTGACAGTGAAAGTGACCCCAGTCTCTGGTCCTTCAGGTCTGAGAAGAATCTTTTTTTGGATAAGAGCTACTGTGCCAGGTGATGGTGGCATGATGGACCATGACTGGTGGTTTCTTCTGGAAAATGCAGACTTGGATCACAGCAAATCTGTGCTGAGGGATGGCAGAGAGGTTTATATCTGGAGAAATCAGGGACCATCAGTGCAGTCTAAACTCACTACAGTCTAAAACCGTTAAAGAGTTTGTGCTAGCAATGAGCTCACTGTAATTCATATCTTGGGGAGAGACCTCTGTATCTCAGTACGTCTTCATCAAAGTCCCTGATGGATTTCACACATCATTTTCAACCTGGCGTTATTTATAGTACCCTTCATATCTGCACCATTCCGATTAGTATCGAGCCTCCAAGGTGGGATACAAGAGCAGAGGTCTTGCACAGTTCAGGCGGGCTAGAGAAGCTGTGTGTTAGGGCAGGACCACCTCACACTTGTGGGGGCAAGTGCTGTGGTCTGCTCTACTGAATCCCACAGGCATTCAACCCCTTGGGCTTGTTTAGAGACCAGAAGGTGTGTGCTGGTGAGTACTGCTTGATTTGGTAATTAGATCTGCTTACTGAAAAAGGCGGCTTTGAGGAAAGGAAAATTGTCATACACATTTGACGCATTTATGGGACTGCTCAGAGATGTCTTTGAATAGGAGAGAAACAGTCTGGGACTCTTGTGGGACTGAATTCACAAGCAGCTCTTATAGCAGAATCATTATTTCAGATTAATGTTAGATTTCTCACTGCATAATTGAGGTGGATTTATCTTCCAAAGGAATAGGAACATTAGATCACTTGCACCTTGCTGCTACTTGGCTTGCTAAGCAGGCTGCAGTCCTTTGGATCGCCAGAAGAATATCACCGTGTTGTACAAGCATAAACTGTGTATACCTACCTGACTGTGTGTGAGGTGTTGCTGCAGAGCTGTTTTTAGCTTGCAAGATGTTGCTTCCTAGAAGCAATATCTTTTGGGGAGACTATAACAACTAAGGGCTTTAAGCACCTTGGTGGTACTGAAAACATATATTCAGGTCCCCTTAGGATCTGCTGTTGTACAAGCGTGTAGTCAAGCTGCACTTCATTAAGTTAATTAAATGTGACAGTCTGGATATTTTACTTCCCCACCGCAAAAGAGGAAATTAAAGGTTATATTTGCTTACTTTATACCATGCTTACTTGCATCTCTGCAGGCTAGTATGAAAGAGCAATTATGGTTGTATGAAGTCTGTTGTGCTGAAGAGATAATTGAAATGATTCTTCAAAAGAAGGATTTCATTGCATGAACTCTTGCAATTCAAATAACAAATTACATTTTTATACTACATTTCATGGTCTCTTTCTAGAACTTTATACATATTAATTTGCAAAAGAATATTTTTCTGTGTGTTTCAGTGTGTTCTGCTGTATGAAAAGAGGCTAAAAGTGATTTATTCAAGGTGATACAATATCTACGTAACCGAGTTAGGCAAGCGACTTGAGAAACATCCTGGATCACAGCTGTCAGTGGGAACTTTGGCACAAACTGTAGCAGATCTGTAATTTCATCCTGGACTTTTGGAATGGATTTAACTTTTCCACTGAACTTCCAGAGCTAGAAGACTGGTGTTTAGGTGGTCATCTGTGACTGTTTGCAGGAGGTTTGAGATAAACCAGAGCTCATATTATAATATATATTATATTAAAATAATCAACTAATTGGTGTGGTGTTACTATGAATAGCCGTGCTATGGTACGTCAGGATATGAAAATATGCTGAAGGCTCTCACAGTTCATTAACAGATGATTTTGTGTGTAATGGACTGGCCTCACTCTGGATCTGTTCTGTGGCTCACGTTGGCTTTGCAGCCGGTGAGGAGGCTGAGAGAAGGGTGGCAGGGCGGGACGTGCTTTGGGGGCTCCCCTCGCTGCCTCTGCGTGAGGATTTAGCTGTGCTCTGCGTGTCGGCGCTATGTTTAGCGCGCAGGAATTGCGAGCATGTGAACCTGAGCCCTGACCAGAGCCGCACGTCAGTCAGCACATTTCCATGTCATGATTCATGCACTTGTTATTTTGCTATTATTTATGCGTATATTCCCTTTTTGGTCCTTTAGGTAAGTGCATAAATAGCCTCAAAAGGAACACTTTGTATCCCAGTAGTAAGTTTTTTTCAGGGTGTTGTTTTATTAGTGAAATTACATGCATTAGCAAATCAGTGGAAGAAGCAGTAATGCGAACCAGCAGATCCAATTTCATGTGAACGATCTGTATTCCAGAAGGCAATCCATGCTAGGACCTCAGCTTCAATGACCAAACAGGCAGCATGCTGAGTGTATAAAGACTGAGCAAATTAAATAAAAGCATTCATTTGTCTTCATAAAGTACCCAAGACAATAAATGTGCTCTACAAATAAGGAGTTTAGATGCTACAGTAATAAAAATAACACTTAACCTAATTTTATTAGCTGCCTTCAGGCCAGTCGTAAATTGAAGGCATGAATTATACAACAAACCTGTTTGTAAATTGATGGCATAGGAAGTCATGGAAGTCATCTAGAATAAGCTTCTCCTGTTGAAATGCAAGAAGCATTTCATGCAGAAGTTTATATCCCCCTAATGGATATTCAAAAATTATTTATATTAATTCCTTTAATTGATAGTCTTCAAAGAAATAATAAGCTGAAAAGATAAAATTAAAGCCAAGCAGTTATTTCATTGTAGATAAAGAAGAACATATAACATAGAATAGGAGTCATTAATATTGACTTGAATAGACATACAGATTATATTTTCTAACCATAGTAAATCCATTGATTGAAGTGAATTACAACAGCAGGGAATCTCTGGCATTGCATCCTTTTGCTGTTGTTTCTCGATTCAGAAAGAGGAAAATTTTCAAGAAGGTCTCGCATAAATACATTGTTATAGTTGAAAGATATTAATGTACTATTTACACATATATGTCAGAGTAGCTATTTACGAGCATAATTAAATCCTGTAAGTCCACTCACATCATTTCTTTCACCCCTTCATGGGTAGAAGCACCGGTCTGTTTTAGCTTGGAACCAATTCTGATGACTGTTTCTATGGTGTGTTTAGGACAAAGGCAGTTAGAAGTTTTTCATTGTGCTCTTTCATTTTTTTTTCCACCAAAGCAATACAATTAGGCATTTTAGACTCTGGAAATCTGAGAGGGGTGTTGACATGATCTTCTCCTCTTAATAATGTGGGCCCACATAACTTGAGTTTCTTGTCTGCATTTCCTCATTACAAATATATAGATAAAGTACCATGAGTTTCGCTATACTAACATATTTGATTAGAATTGTCTGTTACTTTGTATGGAGGATTTACTATTTGTACACTTTTTCTACTCTATCTATCTTCCCTTTTTCAGTTGTAAGGAATCCTTTGTGCCCAGACATATTAGTCTCTGACACAAGAATACTCACTGGTACAAAATAGTTGATATCAAGCATCAAACAAGTGTGTGATAAGGAGGGTAAGGTGGGAAGGGAAAATGCTGGTGAAGACAACTGAGGTAATCAGAGTGGCTAGCTGCATTTCTTGACTGGAGCTGCAAGATGAAAGTCCAGCCACAGAGCTTCAGGAAAGTAAAGACCATCTCTAGCTGATGCCAGGGGAGACACAGATGTGACGTAAGACCACGATGGATGCTGTGAGCTGTACATAAATCATGCTAACATGAGCGATCATGCTGCCGGAGGGCAGGTAATCCTGCTTCTTCAGGATCACCTTTGGGGACAGCAGGTGCTGGGCGGTGTCTGTGGCCTGGGCTCTGTGCCAGGGACCTGCTTGTGCTAGTTATAAGGCATGTGCTGGAGTGCGTGCACATAAGATGCTCTGTCACCTAGCAGCATGAACAAGGTGATGAATTTACCATGCCAGCTTTGCATTGGGAAATTGTATCATTGCCTTATGAAAAATATGGTTGACTTGGGTACCTTGGCTGCTGAGAGAAGGACAGACCTATATATTGCTCCTCCCTTGACTAAAATGTCATCCAGTTTATCATGCGATCCCAATGCAATATGGAACAAACACTGCTCTGTTCAGGCTGAGCATCCTGTGCTCTCTTTCTTGGCCACCTGTGTGAAGTGATGGAAGTGAATCAGGAGTTATTATTTTCCCTCTGTCACTTTGAATATAGGGCCCAAGTTCAGAACTGAGATGTCTCCACTGATTCAGATATTTATTTCACTTTCAAGAATCATAACATAAATCATAACATTCTTTCAGAATTAGAAGCAGACACCTGGAAATTTGTTCTGGGAAATTTGCTCAGGAAAGAGGATTTTCTCATGAACTGTAGAGAAAATGTCCATGTGCAGGGTTTGTACAAACAACCTGCCTCTGTTTTGTACAGGCCCTCTGTGAGACAGCTTTCACATAGTGGAATTAACATGCACTTAACTTTTTAAAATTTGAAAATTTGTGCCTGTCATTTTTAGCATTCCAGTCACCACAAGACTGAATCATGTGAATGTATCTCATAATGTGCCCCATAATTGCTATTTGCTTATAGATGCAAATTACAAAGAAGCATAATGAGAGCCAGAGTTTTCAAATTTATTGTAGATTTTAAACAACAAGCAAACAAAATAGTCAAATCAATGGAGTCCTCTTGTAACACTGTAATTGAACCCAGTTCAAGAATCTGCATCTTAGAGGTTCTTGGAAAAGAAATTAGCAGTTACAAACTCAGCTGATGAAACAAGGAAAAATGATAAAAAATCAGTAGTTTTGACTTGGAAAGAGGATTTTATACTCCAACCAGTAGTGAGAAAATCAGTGGGTCTGGTTCAGTAGTCTGGAGTGGGCTGTGATTTGCCATACTAACCACTTTGTCCAACCCTTCACAGTTCCTTTCCCTCACAACTGGCAAAATACCTCAGAGGTTTTCCACTGACTTATTTTTCCAGTCTGATATCTTCTATGAAGGCAGTAGAAGTGATCGGAGCATGCTGTAAATGTTGACCTGAATGTCTAGATGAAGACACCTTCTCTTAGTCTCTCTCCTCCTCTGAGTATTCAGTGTCCTAAGGGGAAGGTAGGGTGAGGAAGGAAAAATGAGAAGACGGACACTTACATAGCTGGTTTATGGTGACTGAACAGCCTAAAGAAAACAGAGGGAAATCTTTTCCTCGAAGCAGAACATCATCCAGATATTGCTCAGAACTACTTGGGTTTACATAACAAGGCATAAACAAGTTTCCTTTCCTTTTGCTGGTGAAACGTTTTTCCAATTTGTTATAAGTTGTTAAGTAAAATGCTCAGTGTATTTGTATTTGTACAATGTAATACTACATTACTTCTAAACACAGCAGTAATGGTAAACTCCATGTTGGTCTCCTAAAGTGCAGTTAAACAATGATAAAAGCTGAGTGAAGTGCACAGAATTTGATTCTCTCTCTGATCAGGGAGATGTAAAGAATACCAAATTACTCAATAAATCTTCTCCTGTTCTCTGTACCAAGCTACTAGAATATATGCAGTATTGATGAATGTGATCAGGTATGACAAATATAGGTATTTTGGTCTAAGTAAAAAGGATCTTATGTTTTGTATAAAATATATATTGATCTGATGCAAAACCTGTTGACCTGTTGAGTTAATAATAGACTTGTAGGTTATGCAGATGAACTCCTTAATAAAAAAGCTGTATATTATTTCGTATTTCAAAAGTCTTTACCCATACAAAAAAAGTTTAATTAATTATGCGTTTTATAGATCTCTTCCCATGAATCTGGAACCAAGCCATTGACCTTCACATTTGTTCCATCCATTGGACAACTTCCAACTCATTTTGAAGTTGTAGATGTCTCCAAGTTCCTTGTGAGACTCCCAGAGGACCCAAAGGACTTGAGCTCTCAAGAAACTACATATAAGGTAGAATTTTACTTATATATATTTTCTTTACTTGTGTTTATTTTGCCACTCTCTGAAAAGATATGGAAAAAAATCTGTCCTAAGCAACCCTGAACCGATGCTCTCTACCTTGAACTAATTCTTGACTTGTGCTTTATTTTAATTTCCATGTGTACCAGAGATGCAGAAACATTGCCCAAGGGAGGGCTAATATCTGCTTAACACTTTGCTTTTCCTTTAGAAGAGGTTATATTGGAGGTGAAGCACATGCTACCCCCTTCCAATATTGTCCTTTGTCAGTCACGTAGTGCCATATTCTTGGCAGAGAGGGGGGATGGTTTCCTCCCCAGGTGCAAAGTCTTGTGCGGGGAGCAACGGGAATCCATCACAACTTAGTCACTGGATCCTGCAGCACTGTNTCTTGACTTGTGCTTTATTTTAATTTCCATGTGTACCAGAGATGCAGAAACATTGCCCAAGGAAGGGCTGATATCTACTTAACACTTTGCTTTTTCTTTAGGAGAGGTTATATTGGAGGTGAAGCACATGCTACCCCCTTCCAATATTGTCCTTTGTCAGTCACGTAGTTCCATATTCTTGGCAGAGAGGGGGGATGCTTTCCTCCTCTCCCCAGATGCAAAGTCTTGTGAGGGGAGCAACGGTAATCCATCACAACTTGGTCACTGGATCCTCCAGCACTGTGGCTGTCAGCTAAGGTGCCAATCCTTTTCATAACTGTGTAGAGATACATCAGTCAAAGGGAAAGCTTGTTTTTTTGTTTTGGAAAACATGTCCTGATGACTTCCTGTGACAGCGAAACCCAAGCCCGACAGCACCACATCACTGGTTCTCCTGCCTTTAGCCAGCTCACGGTGTTTGCTATGCCTCCATTCTCGTCTGTCTCACACCACATGACATGTTGTCTCCTATTTTATTCCATACTATTTAAAAGGAAACGGGAAGCCCTCAAGTTAATTTTAATGCATACGGTGTTCTTCTGCTCTTGTGTAACAGAGAGCTCCTTGCCTGGGATGTAGCTGGGGCTGCACACATATGGAGCTGCCCGAGAGCCTGTAGACACCAGATCTCAACCTGTTTCAGCACTTCCAGAGGCTAATCTTGCTAAGAAGGGATTAAGTCTGGGCAGAAAGTGGACATGTTTGAATAGACATACACTGAAGTATTATCCTCAGGATGAAAACATTCATTAGTTACATTACTGCTGCTCAGTATTAGCTTTGCTTTAAGCAGTGTCCCAGGTAACACAAAGGTGTTACTGACATTTGTCTTTCTTACATTTTTTGTTTTAGCAGGTAGCTGGGTAGAGAAAACTTGCTGAATGGGAAGTGCAGTACTGAGACCTTCAAAGCACCTTTTGCTCTCTTGTTTTAGACTGTCTAGAGCCTGGACAATATTTCAAAAAACAAACTAATGCAAAAAACAAAAACAATAAAAACAACAAAAACCCCACCCCCACAACAGCTAATGCAAATAACACCCCTCAAAACCCACCCTTGGGGTATTCACCTTTATGTACCCTTTTTTATTATTATTTAAATAGAACTAAGTTTCAGGAATTCCTGGGGCTGTCAATGGAAATTTGTCCTTATGATATGTCCTTCAAGCAGGATTCAAATACGAGCCCCATCTACGGGATTTCTTTTGCAGTACACACCTTTTCTTTTCCTTAGCTTGATTCCTCCTTCAAGAGAAATATTATTTGCCCTGGTATGTTCAATATCAAATGATTTGATGATACCTACTTGCACTACTCCTGCTCTTATTCTGAGTGTACTTGGGAAGTTCCATACTGGTGAGGGAAAGCACAAGGAGAAGTAGAACAAACATGGTTTGTGCTGCAGTGTTTGCTCTTAAGCATACATAACGCTCTCTGACCTCGGATTCTTTGTTTGCCCTTTGCAGAGAATGCCCTGGCTCCCAGGCCTTTGTTTCTTCATTAATATGTATAGGTTTTGCCCCAGATTTTTCCATCAGGCTCCTCTGAGGAGTATTGTCTGCCTCCGTGGATCCCACAGTGCGGGTTCCTTCCCATCGTGTCTGGTGTAGTCAGGTCTGACAGTTCCTTCAGCCTGATTGCACCCCTCTTTCAGCTCCAGCACCAGATTCGGGCTATCGTTTTGCTCCAAGCCTCCTGCTGCTGCAGCAGACAGAGGATCCCTCTGAAACGAACCCACAGCATTGGCATCCCAGGAGGGACAGAGGCCCTCTACACTGTTAGTCAGCCACCCCTGCAAGCCAAAATTACTACTCAGCTCATGAGAAATGCAGCTGATTTAGATTTTTGTCTTTACATCTTTTGCAGTCAAACACAGCCTCTGATGAGCCAGCCTTGAAGAGCGGAGCCAGGCAAGACAGTGCCCACAGGATTCTCCAGCCCCCAAGCTGCAACTCAAATAAAGCAGAAATGCAGGAGAATGACCTTTTTAAGGCTGAGTTTATCCTGATTACAGACTCTGGAGAGGAAGATGAAGTATCCGCTGCTTCACACAGCGCTCAGCAGGCTCCCAACGGCTACGGGCCCGTCAGCGCTCAGCTGCTGGCTCCGTCCCATGTGTCTGCCGGTGGCGAGGCCAGAAGAGCTCCCGGTGATACGCACGGCTCAAGTGCTTCCCACAGCACTGCCCAGAACCACAGACAGCAGGTAACCTACTCCTTAAACTCCACAGCTAACCTTTCCTCACCAAAGTTTTCAGAATATGGACACTGAGTCACTTTCTAAAGCAACTTTCATATTGTTTTTTTTAATTAGAAACCTCATTAGTCAATTCTTTAGTACAAAATAGAATAGTCCCTGCCCTTATGACATCTATAGTTCGGATGTATAGATGGAACAGGTAATGCAGATCTATTTTTCTTTCTTTCCTTTTTGACCAGCTCATCATGACAGAAAGTTAATCAGATGGTGTTAGATTCCTCACTAGAATAAATTGGCCCAAGTCATTTAAATCAATGGAGCCTAGAGATCAGCTGAATTATTAGCATCTGGCTTCCCACACCTACATTTTTCTCAGCACCAGGTGCAGCTCTTTACACTGGAGAAAGAGGCTGCAAAATCCTATTGTTTTAACTGCTAGTTAGCACTGATTTTGCACAAGTGTAAAGGACTAACGAAGAAAATCTATTTTATGTTGATCTATATTGGACACACAACCTCAGATTGACTGAAATTTCAAATCCCCAGAAGAGACGATTCAAAAAGCAGTCTTAGAAATGTTTCATTTGGAATATGTATGAATCTGATTACTTGTATAAAAAGCTAATGTCTCACATTTTGGAGAGGGCATTGATACCCTTTCCTTGGGGTTCATATGTGGTCGAAAAAAAAAAAAAACCTCTCTTAAGCAAAATAGAAGCATCTTTCTCACATGGAGCAGATTAGGGCATTTTCTTTGACCTCAGTGGAGTTTCCCTGGAGCTGAAAATGCAATTCTACAATGATATTTTAAGGAAAAACAAAGAAATTTACTTTGCCTCTGAAAATGAATATGACTTCCTGTCTTGTGTTCAAATGCTTGTGTTACTCAGTGTTTTTATCAAATTCAGTGTCAATTTTGATTGAGGAGACCCTGAGTGAGAAAGATGCTCTGTTCTCAGCTGCACAGGATTATGAAATAATCATATTTTCTTTCAAACTCCCAGCAAAGTCAGTAAGAATTTAGTAAAGGGAAGTATATCTGTTTAAGAGACGCAGCCTGTGAAAGAGTGATTGTCTCAGGGAAATACAAATTCTGCAGCTTTCAGGATGTAGGGTGATTTTTTAAAAGCTGCTATAACAATTCGGTGGATTTCTTTTTAAGACGTTATAGAAAAAAAAATGTGTCATATCTTAAGTTTTTGATGACTTGACAAGTAAACAGAGATTTTCTTGATTATGTAACAGAAAATACAGATACAATGGCACTGAACAAGGAATTAAAATCTGTATTTAGTAATGGTTCATCTGCAAGTGAAGTGCAGTAGCATACAATATAGCAGATGTATCACCTTTATTTATAAGTCATAAATCCCTAGGGCTTCCTCAGACTTTATTTTCTAAATATCTACAAGTGTATTCATAAGGCAAGGACATTTTTATGCTTGTCATTGATGTTCTTATTCACTGTTTTCTCAGTCATTACCTTTTTTGACTTACTTACTCTTTATTGAAATATCAGTATATTTATTTGTCCAGTGCCTGTCATCTGGTTTGACTTTTCCAGACAAACCAGTCAAGAACATCTACAAACTACTGCAGATCCCAGTAATTTGGTAAAATATAGACAATTATGGATGGCATCTATAATAACTGGGTCTCTACTCAGTCTGATTTACAGTGCTGTGCCCAGATATTTTATGATGATATTTATGAGTTCCCCAATCTCCAGCACTTTGTCTCTCTGGCTCTCAGTTTGCAGGTTCAGGTAGGAAAAATACCTTATTTTTCCCCTTCTATAATCAAATTCTACTGAGACCAAAACATGGATAACAGGCACCAGGATAGACTTCTTCAAGTCACATCCTCTCCAGCACATATTTTTCCCTTCTGGGCATCCACTTTTGCTAGTTTTATGCCCATTTCTTGTTTTACCAGCCCATTTCTTGTTTCATCAGCCCATCTCAGGAGCATTGCTGGTATAAATAGGCCTTTCTTCTGTGCCCTTCCATGTCTGTGAGAAGGCCCTTTACACCTGTGGCTGGGGAATGGGTATACAAAGAAGAAAAGAAGGAATTTGAGAAATAAGAGTCTTTTAAAAAGCCTAGTACTTTTTGTAAATGTAAAAATGTAGTTAAAAATACATGGAATAGTATGTATGTATTGCATGATGGGTAGAGGATGTAAAGATGGATGAGCAGGGATGAAGAGGAGGTAGAGTTGCACCTTGTGTTAGAACTCCATGACAACGTGGAGTTCCAGCTAGAAACAGGACATGTTCCTGTTGAAAGTCTCTGGGTCAAGATCAGAGGGAGAAGTAACACTGGGGATATTATAGACTGCCTGGTTAAGAGGAAGAAAAGGGACAAAAGAGGAAGAAAAGGGACAAAAGAGGAAGTTCTGGGAAAATGTGGCTCTTTTTTTTGGCTGGAGAAGGAAACCTATTGATCAATAATACTGAAAAAGCTGAAGTTACTCAATGGTCTTTCTTTGTGCCAGTCTTCACAGCCAAAGGTGGTTTCCAGCCCTCCTCATGTATCAGCCTGGAGCAGAGAGGAGAAACCAGCAGTGGGAGAGCAAGAGATTAGGGGACACTTAGAGAAGCTGGCTGTATTCAGATTTACGGGACTGGATGGGCTTCACCAAGGGTGCAGAGAATGTTGGCCAATATGATTGCTTTCCACCTCTGTGGATGAGAGGAGAGGGGCACTGAGAAATGGTTGAGCAGAACTCATGCAGTTCAGCAGTGAGAAGTATAAAGCTCTGCACCTGGACACAAAAATCCCATGCATCTGTACGGGGTGGGAAATCACGGGCTGTGCAGCAGCCCAGCTGAAAGGAACTTGGGAAGGCTGGAGGTGAACAGAAGCGAGCTGTCACCACCAATGAAGTAAATGGCTATCTGTGGAGAGTTGTGACTGGCAGATCATGGGAAGATATTATATCCCATCTGCTCATCATGGGTGAAGCCCCATCTGCAATACTGTGCCAGGTCTGCCCTTCTCTCTCCCAGTTCGAAGAACTATTGGGAATCAAGCACAAAGCTAACAAGATGCCCAGGAACATCTGTGAGCTAAGGCTGAGGGAGCTGGGCTTGTCTATTCTGGTAAAGAGGTAGCTAAAGAGGTATCTAGTCTGCAATGTCTTGAAGGAAGGAGAAATGGCAGAGCCAAAATCTCTTCCACAGTAGCAGGCAAGACAGCAGTGGTCATGAACTGAGGCCTGGGAAGTCCCATCTGGATATTAGGAAAAGCTTCCTCAGTAGGTGTCAGAGCAGCATGGATTTTTTTCTGGTAGGTGACCTCGCAGGCTGCCCCAAGGGATGGGGGAATCACCATCCTTAGGGGCTTCTGAGGCTTGGCTAGACGTGGCCATGCCCTGTTGGTATCAGTGATAGCGCTGCTCTGTGTAGGCTGGGCCAGGCTGAGGCTGGGCTAGATGAGTTTAGAAGTCACTTCAGACCAACATTGCTATGATTCTGTAAATAAGAGGACAATCACCCCCGGATGTAGTTAACATTGCAAAACAGTGGCAAAATCTTTTTAGAAGACTTGAATAACAGTTCAATTAGTTCAGCACATAAATGTTCAATTGTATTTAAATTAGAATAAAACTACATAAAAATGTTTCTCATACTTCCAGGAGCATAGTTATCATCTGCTACCATGAAATTTTTCCTAGCTGCTATTAAATCTTTCTTATTAAGTTTTATCCAATTATAAGTACATTCACCTTCTGTCTTTTCATTCTGGAAATTGATATTCATTCTCATTTTCTTTTAATCCATTGCCTTTATAAGGGAAATTTATCTATTCCATTTTCATATGCAGGAATTTCCTCCTCCAATTTTGTTTTGGTAGTTGATGACCTTCCAGAACTCAGTATTAAATTCAGCAGACTGCTCCAATTTGTCAAAAATATTACCTTTCTCCTTTTTAACTTGTTCAATAATTTTATACTTCACAACATAATTAATAATGCTTTTCCATAGTGGTTAAATATTGGATGATTACTTTCAAATAATTTCCAGTATTTCTCCTTATGCTTTATGAGTGTTTTTTTTCAACAGCAGTCATATTTTCTCAGTCTAGGAGAACATATATTATGATATATTTATTTTTATACAACCTTAATAGTTGCCTTGTGTCTATTCACTGGCTTAATACTTTAAATTTAAGACTCCTTATCAGAGATACAGATTGAGGAAGTCTGGCTTTTATTGCAATAAGTGAAGGCAATCCCTTGGCCTTTTTGATGGTGTCTTATAAAAACATCTTCTCAGTTTACAAGGGCTGCAATTTGTGTGGTATCATTCAGCAGGAAGAGCTCAGCTGTTGTAAGCTACAAGGGTTAACAGGTGTCTGCTGTGCATATTTAGGGTCTCCTGAAGCTTTTGGGTTTCCTTTAGCCCTTAAAAACCTGGATGTCTTGTTGTCATGGCTTCTTCCAGAGTGTTTGTGCTGTCACTTGAGAATTATAAATACATTTGGTACTTATTTTTGCTTTGTGACATGCTGATATCAAGTTATAACAATTCTTCACTCTGCTGAAGCAGATGCTTATGTTTAAAAATTAGGATTTATAACGTCAGCCAAAGGCATATGCAAGTCATGTATGTGGAAACTGGGTGGTATGATTTCATTTTACAGAGTGGCATCATCTTTACAGGGTGTTGAATAACAGATACTTTTCTATTCACATGAAGTTTGTAGGGAATAGAATCAATTTCCCTGCTTTCAAATTGCTCAGTCAAAAGCTGGGTAATAATTTGTAGCCTCTTATTTTTACAGTTCAACTTAGCACACTATTTCACATTGATATATTTTATTCAAATTGTGAATTCCCTAGTTTTTAACCTCAGTATTATAATAACTTGGAATATTTTGAGATAATTGCTTTCTTCAAAAGCATAAAACTGTGCAAAGGTTGATAATATACTTGCATACTATAATTAGTTTTGCCAAATCCTAATTAGAGCAGATATTAGAAAAAAAGGCACTCATGAAAGCGCTAATTACTGGTTTATTATTGTATTGTAAGACTGTTGGGAAGGGGACAAGGGCTTTTATGTGCCTGTAAACTGTCAAAAACTTTCTCGAATGAGAAGAATAAGAAGTAAACTGCATTTCCTGATTTAAGTTGCTTCTGAGAAAATTTCTCATTCTGATATCACGGTGCTGCAGAAGGTGTTGTTTATTGAATAAGAAAATGAGTACTTGAATTGAATCTCCTTTACAGAAGGGCTACTTTCTGCTGAATGGGTAGAATCAGATGGGATGATAGTACATAACTGAAGCTATGTTTACACAGTGTAAGTGGTATCAGAGTTCTGGACACTAATGGCACGGCTGCCTTGGGTTTCACTGAAAATAAAAAATACGGCAGCCTTGAACCTTTCTCCTATCATCAAAACAAAGATCTCGTAAAAACAAAGTGGCATGTAACTTTGCAGTGCTCAGTCAACTCCGTTGAGAGAATTATCCATCAGGCTGTATCACTTAGACTAAGACAGCCTTGTGCTTTTAACACACAGAACAATACTAATGAAAATGACCACAGAAGTGAGATGTGGGATGCTTAACAGTTTCACAGAGTCCATCTATGCTAACATTTTTGTTTTTCTTTTTTCTCTAGTTAATTTCTACTCTTTCTACCTCTGATCATCTTTCCTCTAAAACGCCTGCTCTCCACTTAATTTCTCCAACTAATCTGAAAGTAGCGTGTGGTGACATGGTTAATCTGAAACAAGTCTCTTCACTGGAAGACTCCTGTAAGAGCTGGCAGTCACCACCTGGGTCTTCTAAACAAGATTCATCTCTCTATTTTCAGTCTACTTTCCACAATCCACCTTCTCCCACGTCTAATATATCCTCCTCTGCATCAAACAGTTGTTACTCCAGTTCTTGGTTATATAATAACCTACAAACATCAAGACTCCCTACCTCTGCCTGTATTTATGAAACAAAGGAATTCACCAAATCCTCTGTTCCAGTAAAAAGTCCAAGTCCCTCCTCAGGTCATCCACGTTCAGCTGAAATTCAAGCATCGCCTGCTCAGCCTTTATCCCCTAGATCTTCCAAAAGATTGAATGCTTTGAGCCCCATCCCTGTACGTATAATAACACATTCATTATCCCCTAGCCCTAAACCTTTGTCCCCACCCTCTCTTTATGGTTCTTCTTCAACCATAGCTAGTGTCAATGAGTCATACACACAAATGTCACCTAGAGGAAATCCAGTAAAGTCAGGAGTTAAGCCCCCTCTGCCAACCAGACTGACTCTCCTAACAGCTATTTTGAGGTCAGGTTCTTCTCAGCAGAGACCACTCTCCCCTGCTTCCTGCCCTACATTTTCTCCTGGCTCCCTTGGTTCTTCAACACTCGCAATAGATCAGAAGTTCAAAACAACTCCACCAACCCCAAAGAAATACGTCTCAAGTCCTTCTATTGGGCCTGTTTCTCCAAGCAGGGAGGAGAGCTGGCTTTCAGGATTTGCTCACCACATGTCCTTATCCTCCCAGCCTCGCGCCACCCCTCAGGCTAGGTCAACATCTCCAAGAAAGCACCCTTCGCACAGAACACTTTCTCCAGACTCATTAAGTCCTCTGTCATCCCCTATCGTTTCCCACAGAAAATCAGCTGCATCTCCACATTTACAGCCTATGCTGTCTGCCTCTGCCATGCCTCCTCGTGCCCTGACACACTCATCTCCCTCTCCTCCAGAAGAGATGCTTTATCCCCTCCCCACACCCCAAGGACCTCAGAGGTCACAGAGGGTGCACACTTACTCACCCATTTTTACCTGCGAGTCGTATCCTCTGCTTGTTTCTCCCAGTCAGGGTGGCATGATCTCACCCGCTCTGGAGAAGCACTCATCTCCCTCCCCAAGTCTTTCACCTTCAACTTCCAGATCTAAATCAAATTCATCCCACAGATCTAATCAGGAGCTGAGTCCCTCATCTCCTACTCCTTCAAATATCTTCAAGCAGTCATCCCCCTCACGGCCTGATACTACTTCACCTATTCCCCAGAATTATAGTATTCATTCTCAGCCATTGCAGCTTAATTCCTCATCAAGACGCACAAATTATAGGTCTAATTCCTACTCTCCGAGACCTGAGCAGTCTGCCACTTCACCAGTACTAAAGTGCAGGTCTCCTGTCTCAGACGAGTCACCATGCACACTGCTATCAAGACCCAGAGAGCTGACTTCACCACAATCTTTTTCACTGCCTTCTGACCATGAAAACATCAGACCCAAGGTACTCTTAGTGCATGCTTATTTTCTAATAGTGCTTTGTCCCCATAGGAAAAAATGACACCCATGTTGCACAGTGATAGAAAAATGAATGAGCTGAGCAAAACTGTTAAAAAAGGAACCGTTGCTATCTTGATAGTGAAGACTTTAAATGCTACCGTACCAAGCTGCTAGCAACACATTCTGCATTATGGAGAAGAAACTGTAGGGATGATTTAGCATAAAAATAAAATACATAGTTGATCAGTGGAAGGAGCTATTAGTGTAGATGGATTTGTGTCCCGTGGCTTTAAATGCATTTCATGCACTTTATTTGAAGCTCACCTGATACCATGGTGTGCCAAAAAGAAAACCATAAAACATTTTCTGTATTCCCAAACTAATGTAAATCCATATGTGTTCCCACTGAAAAGAATAAAAATATGGTGATTTTTTAGGATCAGGGCTTAGTTAGAAGCAGCTTAAGCTGATTTATTTAAACTGGCTGCTATGATATCAGCTCCTGTAGTGGCAACCCATGCCCATTCTCCTCGGCACTGTCCCCTGTGTTGGAGGTGGTTTGAATGGGATCTCCCATCAGTTCTTCCTCTCCTGCCAAGCTCAGCCTCATCAGGTGCTCTGCTTTGCATCCCCAGCTTTTGCACCCGCTAGTCTTGTGTCCTGCTGCAGGAGGTGGCTGAGGCATCGCCGGCCGTGCTCTGAGCTGTCGGTCACCCTGCTCCAGCCACCTGACTGCCCCCCTTCTGCCCGCTCCTACACTATCTTGGCAGCCAAGTATAGACTTGCTTCAGTGCTGCTCTTGTGTTGTGCTAGAGAGAGAGCAAAAAAAAAAAACCCACCCAAACCACAAGCTTCCAATGACATGTACTACTGCAAATACGAAAGTCTCACACTTGGCAAATGAACCACACTCCTGCTGCTTGTCATCCACGAGGAATGGGGATGAGTCCCAGCCGGGTGAGAATAAGCAACGATAGCAACTGCTGCAGGAGGGCCCGGGCTCCAGCCATGTTTTAAACGCAAAGATAAAATTCAAGAATGTACAGGGGAAAGAAAGGGAAGCAGGTAAAATATGCAGCAGTTAGGTCCCTGTGAAAGCAAAAGAAACTGCTGTGCATGAAGGAGGGCATGGTGGCACGAGACAGCCGAGCTGCAGAAGCCCTCCAGCCTCTTCTGTCTTGCCTCTGCTTCCTTTACGTTTCCTCTTGCTGATATCTGAGCTCTCCTCTGGCAGACAGGGTGTACTACCCGGCCTATCATAGCTTATTGATTTATTTGGTAACAGCACAAATGTATAGCCTGGTCTGCCAGATCAAGTTGTGTCAGATGTGTTCCTAACAGCTTGGTCATGGTAGGAGTGACTTGAACTGCTTGGAAAATGTTAATTGAAAATGAGAGGCTTAAATCGGCACAAAGCAGCAATTGTCACAAATGGTTCTTTAAAATAAAATAACCCAAAGGGAAGCATTGTACCACGCACAGCTGCACCATGTCGCTACACCCAGTCAGTATTACTTAATGAAATAAAAAGAAATGAAATTGTAGAAATTCCAAGAAAAAAGAGTCTCTGAGACAAAACTGTGAGGCATGATTGGGCCTGCAGCATGCAAAGCAGTTACATTTTCTGCCACAGATAATGCATGGTGCCCTGCCAGACTCTGGTGAAGGAAGGTCTGAGTTGCTCCAGCCCCAGCTGTGGCACATAACACATGCATCGACTGCCTGCATTTATATTGGCAGAGCCACCCTTTCTGTCCTCCCTCCTGTCAGTTTTCCTGCTAGTTATGTTCTTTGGATGATACAGTGACACTCAAACCCACCCCACTATCCCTTTAAGACTGGGAGAACATCCAGTATTTTAATAGACTCGAATGGTTAGTCTGTTGCAATTTTTAATCATATGGCCAAAGCTGACACTACTGGGAATGTAAAAGATTTGAAACCTTTAAATCAAATGCAGCCAGGATAATCAGTTTAGAATAGGCCCCTTTTGGCTTTAGAATATGAGGCTGTGAGGTGATATAGTTTTTAACAGCATGCATTCAACACTCCCCTTTCCTTCTGCTCTCATTTATTTGCATGCGCAGTTTATGAAAGAGCACAACAGACTTCTGTTTTGCTCATTTGTTAATGTTAGCAGACTCTCTGCTTACTCTGCAATCACGAACCTCACTATATTCCTAGATGAAGAGCCAGTTGCTCCAGCAGATGGCTGTTGATGCATGACAAAATCTTTCTGTGTACAATATTGCCCAAGTGAATGTCAAGGGAAAAGTGTAACATCTAAAAGTGCTTGACTTTTGCATGTGTAATTTTGCAACCTTACTGTTGCTTTAGCTACTGTTGAGGCAACATTCAGAAGGCACCTATTAAATCAGAATCTTTCAAACCACAGTTTTGACATTGAATGTACATTTCAGCATTCACATAAACTGTTTGTTTCCTTAGCACAACGTCAAAGCAATTATGTTCTCGCATGGCTTGCAGAAAGGATTCTTTCATGGAGGGTTTTATATATGGATGTCTATGCCTGTGCCAGTTCATGGAAATCAAAGAATAGTCTATGAACTTATTCAAGTATTTGCATCCATGTATGTATTATAAATGCTTATACCTTCAGATGCTTTATATTTTAGGACATTTATGTTTACCAGTGTTGTACTTTTAAAAAATGGGATGTCATTCCTATATATTCTTTGATTTTTCCCATTAAATTTAACACAGGAGTCCATACAGAGCTGCTCAAACCAGCTTGCGAACAAACTAACTGTAGCAACAGCTCAGCACAGCTGCTAAACCTACCACAAAGCAGGAAAGATTAGTCATGAGGAGCTCGACCCTGCCATGGTTAGTTGCTGCTTTTAAGCCTTTATGGGTCTGTGTCTAGCACTCTGTACCAATGCCCTGTGGGTGTCATTAGTGCTCATTTGAACACAGCATATAGGACATTTTTGCATCAACTCTCCAGGTTGATATTTGCCCCAGATTTAGCTGTGGAATTGCTTGCTGCTCTTTGTGCCATAGTGCAGGTCGGCAGACATGACTGTCTGGCCATTTAAAAATTCTGCTGTATTCCTAGGAACGAGATTATTAGGTATATTTAGGCATTGAAGAATGCATAGGTTATTGGCTCCTGGGTCCTGAAAAGTATTTGCAGAGTGTTTTAACATTATATGCAGCATGCCTACTATTAAAGAATAGTATCAATGGATACATAAGTAATGTCTGTCTGTATTATGGATAGAATTGCAGGTTGAATTTTATTAGTTGAATATACTTACGTGCCAGTATTTAGGCTGCTGAAAGAGGTGAATGGAATACAGTTTCCATTTAATTGCATGTGCTGTAGTGGTTCCAAAAGTCAGTGCCAATCCACAAAGACAGTGTGAACAATTTTTAAAGGGTCTGATCTTCTGCTATTTGCAATAGTCAACATTTTTCAATTGATTGCCATGTGAATGTAACCAGGTTTGGGTTAATATACCAAAGTAAAGAAAAATAAATTATTGATGCTAATTGTTTCAAGTATGGCAGCATAATGTGTCAAGAAATAAATTGCTATAGAAGAGTTATTTAATTAATTATTTTACATTAATCTTAAACACCTTGATTTTGATAGCTGCATGTTGCTTACAGGTTCTACAGTACATGGAAGTACTAAGGCCAATTGAAGCAGCATACTAACATTTTAATACCTTAATATGTCTTAGTTTATTTCATAAACCAGTAAGATTAACATTAAAGTAGTGCAAAACCAAAGTTTTTCACTGGAATATTACTGAAAAGGGAGAATGTGTTGCAAATATATATTTAAATGTTTACAAGAGAAAGGTTTCCAGCAGTCATGTGATTAAGAGTCTTTGCTCTTGGACCCTTGCAAGTATAGAAATATCTCAATGTTCACTTAAACTGAATATATAACCTACGATTGCAAAGAAGAAAAGTATGATTTCTAAGAGTTAGAAATCACTGAGCAAATCAATATAGTCTGAAATATAATTTTTTTCAAATGAATAATTCTTAAACTTGATCTCAGATTTTTTGCATCTCAAAACATATACTTTATATGGTGTAGCTTGTCAGCTCTGGACACTCATTGCACTATAAAAAAGCTGTCTTGAAATATTTCTGGGGTAGATTTACTTATTCAGGAGGCAAAAGGCAGTACCATATGACTTAAATGATCTTTCCACTATACAGAAAAAATAATTCAGAAAAAATAATTCAGAAAAAAAGATCCTAATCACTCTCACTAAACTAGCCACAGAAAAACCTCTAACTTTGGCAGCCCAGGGACACCTGGTACAACAGCATTTCAAGGTGCAGGTAATGCCACAGGTAGCTTTGTGTTATCAAGTCACTTAGGAAAACCCTATAGCCTGTCCTGATTTTCCTTCAAGGAAAGGAAGAGATAGAAATAGTAGAAAGCAGTCCAAATCACTGAAAAAAAATTATAAACTGGTACAAAGATTTCACTTCATTCCTAAATACACAAGTTGTATGTTACAGGCCTTTAAATTCTGAACAGAAACCCTAGGCTGAAATAACCTTTCCAAGTAATCAGTAAGCATTGTATCACTGCAAGGTGCTTGTGAGACAATTACAATTGTCTTTCATTCTGTCATACCTTCCTCTTTCTTCTCTCTCTCCTGCCTCTTCTGTCCTTTTTTACTTCTTTTCCTGCTCTCTGGTTTACCCCTTTTAGCAGTACAAGATCAAGACAAGCTACAAGGCATTTGCAGCAATCCCTACAAACACATTACTAATGGAACAGAAGGTTAGTGTTTGCTCGGAGACATGGAAATTGCACTACGTATTTGAAGCTGTTCGACTTCTTTATGTACATACTCTGATGTTTCTGCTGGGAATATTGCGGAATACAAACGCTGTGAACTAACTGCTCAGGATTATAATTTGAATAATTTTTTAGGGTCAAGCATTTTTATTGGAGGTCAAAGTCTTCACTAATATGCATTTCTATTTTAAAGTATCAGTAAAATTTTCTCCTAAATGAGCTGTCATTTATGGTAATATCATGGGAGACTGGGATAATTCTGGCGTACAACCCCTTTCCTGCTCTCTCTCGTCTTGAAGACGATGGATTAATCTGTTGATTCACACTGACAGCTAATTAGACCACTCCTAAACTAATCCAATTGAGTTAGCTGATTTATCTTTATAGAACGGCTCTTAAAGGAAGTGTTAGGGCATCAAGGGCACACACAAGCTCCATTGTACCAAGCTTTAATAACCAAGTGTTCTGTTCAGGCATCAAGGGAGAGAACTGGGAAGGAACTCATGTCATACGGTAGCTCAATGACAGTAGCTGAATTGCTGACATTTTGTGCAAACACTGGATCAATGAAAGAGAGATTCCAGACAGATTTAACTACATAAATAATGATTTATTACCATGCAATTTTGGGATAAAGGCTATTCAGAGAAGAAGTTTTTAACTACGTTTCTTTTAGCAAGGAAGCCAGTTCTGCAATGCACAGATATTACTGAATCGCATGGTTAGGAATAGTATTGTGTCATGCAGCTGAACTGGAAACGCACATTCTCAGAAGTCAGTGCTTTCCTACTGCCTAAGTGGAAGAAGTGGTTTCTAATTGTTTCTCAGGGCCAGCTATACGAATTAATATAATAATAATAATTTGACTTGTATTGAGAAAAGATGAGAACTCTGATATGCAAGGTCAGGATGACAATTCTTTTGGAGTATGAATTAAATCACATAATAGAAAACTGACATTGATATCAACCAAAATCCTATTTATCCAATTTTGTTAAGCCATAATAAATTGTGTTTTTTTTTTTTTCAGTTGTGTTACCTTTAATAAGGAGACTTTAATTCTTCCTTAAAGCCAGCATAAATGGACACACATCTCTTATGTGTAGAGTAGAAATTGTGCATCTCCCTTGAGAAATTTCATACCTTTGGTCAATAAATGAATGTAACCTATTTCTTCATGTAAAATCAGAAAGAATTTAGGCTACACTCACTGATTAGGAAATTCTGTCCTAGAAATATGTCCTTGAAAAGATTTAATAGTTTTTATGGGTGAAGGGGATCTTGAAGTGTAGCTAAAAGGCCTATTTTGACTAACTCTGGTCTTAGGTCACAGAAGGATAAGATTATAATAATGAACACTTCAGCCCTGAAGGCAATAGGATCCACTGCTAGAAGAAGAATATGGAAAATTTTAATCAAGGAATAAAGGGAAAGAAATTAACCGAGAGGATTAATTAAACATTGTATTTTTTTTTAAAGACCAAAATGAGCTTTCTATCACAAACCTTGAAAAATCAAGACAGAACATTTTTCTGCCACTTCAGACAGTAATTCCAGGTAGTTCTCTGGTTTATAAAAAAGGTCAGACTAGGCAATCATTATGGAGCCTCTTGCGCTTGGTTATTGTTGGATCAGTGAGTCACCCCTCCACTGGCATTCACTCTTTACTGTCTTATTTAGTTATATATGTGTATATATATATACGTAAAATGACAAACTAATTTAAAATTCCAGTCCTAATGAGGTATTATTTCATTTTTCAAGAGTAATATATGTATCATCTAGGGAATGTATCTATCAAATGTCTGTAGAAATATCTTTCACTCAAAATGGATTATGATGAAGTATCTATTTCATGGAACTGAGATGAATTCCTAACTGTAAGTAGATGATCCCTTAACCAGCTCCTGCTTTGTCTTCAGAATTATGTCAGTTTTAAGGTGTGACCTCAAAACTGCACTGTGTGCTTCGGGGGGTTACAAATAGAAAAGTCTTTTCTGAACAGTTAATGTGAGGCCTGTGCAGGAGAACCAGGGACTGCTGCCCTTGTCCAGATATACGTCCCATCTGCCTTCTCATCTAGATGTTAAGAAAATCTGGGCATGTAGTGGGGGGAAATTGATGGTCTGCCAAAGCTCACCCGGATTTAGACTGTGGTAAAACCAGGATGATGCCGTGTACCACTTGATACACCTGACTTAAACCTTGGGCTTGCCCCAGGTGTATCAAGGCTCCTGAAAGCATTAGGTACCAGTAGCTATGGATGGAGGAGTCAAATGAAAGCACTGTTGGCTCCTTTGGCTTATATTTATTAACTAAAAACAAATAGATTACTATGATTTCAGGTTTATATAAAATGAAAAAAAAAATCTTTCTTAAAGAAGAAATATGTTACATCATTGATTTTGCTTCTCTGTGGCTGTACTTTATCTTTTCTCTTGTCAAATTACCTAACTTCAAGAAAGTCTAAAACAGTCTTGCCAGATGACTTTACATTTCCATAAAAGCTTCAAAGATATAGGAAATGCATCTCGTTATCTAAACAGAGGACTGGCTACTAGTTTGGTGTATTTTCCTCATCAAAATTGCAGAGGATCTGAAATGCATTTTCCTCCTTATGCTGGAGAAAAATTAATTATTTTTCACAAAAAGAGAGAAATGCATTTAGCTGAGCAAATGCGGCAGTGATCACTGTGTGTGTTGGACACCCGGCTTCAAGTTCCTGTCTTGAGGGAGTTTTTGTCTATTGTATTACTAAATACCTTTTGGTATAGGTCAAGTCAAATGCAGATGAAGTCCTTCCTTGAAACCAAACAGCAGGAACTTGGACACCAGGTTTGGCTCATCTCAGATAATATGGAGCACTACTGTACTGTTGTCTGTTATCAAGTATGTCAGGTTGATCATGGACTTGGAACCATTCCTGACAACATTTTGTAAAGAATATTTTGATAAAAATAGATTGATTTCTTCCTCAGTTACTTCTGTGTGCATGTGATTTTCTTGCATGGTTATTACATATTGGTTTCTCGAGGTCAAAGTCTAGTAGTAAGAAAGAAAGGCAATCATTTGGGGAGTCCTGGATGACTTTAGTTTTATGTAGTTCATCTGTAACAATCGCAGAGCTTGCCAATGGAGGAGCAAGCTCTGAGCTCCCACTCTCTCATAAAGGTGTAGTAGCTCTTAATATTAATTAGTTCATAAGAGGAAAAGTTGTCAGACTCTTTCAGTAGAATGTTTAAGGAATGTTTAAGGAATAGTTAAGGGAACTGATGGTAATAAACTGAAGTTTAAAGAAGGATTTTTTTCATGTTCTGAGGGCTTGGGAAAAGAGTTTGATGGGAAAAATATGCAAGAAAAATAAGACAGAAAGACTTCCTATGCTTTGCTCTGCAAAGGCTTTTGGTGAGATATACAGAAATCTGCTGTGGCAGATCCAACTTTTATGATTTATTATTCCTATAATTGACAGGTTTCACTGATAGATGGAAAGCTCATTCTTTTCTACATTTTGCCAAAACCTGTCATTATTTTACCAAAATATTGGAGACTTTGTTCAGATCTTTTACCAGTCATATCTCTAATTTTTAGTGATCAGATAGCTTGGGGGAAGGAGGAGGAGGCATTGTGGTCATCACCAATGTCAACGGCATGGATGCATTACACCCCCAAAGCTGCCTTTTGCAAGGATAAAATTAATAGTTCAGCAAGTGTCCATTTCATCTGCACATTTAAATTCTGTCATAAATACATTTTTATTCTCTAAATTACACTATAATTTTAAATTGTGGTCTGACTATTGTTTTTTCATTCATAACAAAAAAACCTGAATCTCTAAACAGGAATATTCTACTTTTGGTGTTATTAGATCATCAACAGAAGGAGCAAAGTACTGTTGATAGCACTAATCAGCAGCATTGCCAATAACACTAATACTCTAAATTAATCATAATATTAGAGGTCCCTTCCAACCTCAACCGTTCTGCGATTCTGTGACTCTGTGACTGTTGTATGATAAGTCCAACAATGAGTTCAGAAATACCAGTAGTACTTTTCCTAATATCATATTTTTCTCTATGTAGAATTGTAAAAAGAATGCACTGGTGGAAAAAATATTGAGTTGCCTTTTAAAGCTACCAACATGTAGTTGTTCCAACAGAACCATTTCTGGTAGAGACAATACCTGAAATCTAGTTCTATTTCTTCTCTTTATTTGGAGGACTCAGATTGTTCATATAGAAAATAAGAGATAAAACACAGTGAAAGAAACCAGATGAGTCACTTTTGAATCTCAAAGTTTCTATAAAGGAAAAGAACACTTAAAATTTTTCTTAAATGGCCACTGCATCATGGTAGCATTTCAGAGAAATTGCTGAACTCAGATCCTTGTTGCTGCACTTACCTGAGTTCTGCAAATTTAGGCTGCAAAAGATATTTGGGATCCCAATTTCTACTGAAAGCAATGGACATTTGCTTGAATTATCCAGGCTCCAGAAAGTTGTACTTCTTAACATTGACTTGTGTATGTGGCTATAACTCTTACAGAAAGACTGCTTAGTAGGTTCTGGGTAATTGTTTCTATCTTCATGTGTGTTCAACCTTTACCATTGTTTTGGTGAAGCAAATATAAAGAGAAATATATATTTTTTTTCTCGATTAATTTATTATACTCATTACCCTATTGACTTTTTCATTTTTTTTGAAAAGCTTAGTGAATTCTCCATGCGAATGTGTGACTGCTTAAAATTTCTGAGCAAAATAGTTTCTTTGTTCTCATTCACAGTCAGATTTATTGTCTCATATAAGAACTGTGGCCCTAATAAGAACTTGAATGACTCTTTCACTTCATTTTACATTTTACAATGCCATTTTATGTTTTCAGGAGGATTTTATTCAGTCTTAACTAGGGACAAAATACTCCAGTGTAGCATTGGGCCCTCCATAATATCCTCTTCTACAGATCCATCCGCTGACCTGTGAATTTTGCTAGAAAGCAGCAATGAGATAACCAAGATGAGAAAGAAATTAATTATCTCTTCATCTTCTGTCTCAGGAGAAGATAAAATTGATTTATGCATGTCGAAAATGATTTTAAGGACCTACAGCATTCTTTTATTTTTTTTCCTTTTTAATTATATCTACTCTAAGGGCCGCAGGTTTCTCTAGAGCTGGAGGGGAGGGAAGAAATGCATTTGGGAAGAAATTACCTCCTCATTTTTTCTTACTGCACTCTCTGATATAAGACATGATGTTCCATAAATGTGCTTCTGTGATGGCAGAATTATTTGTGGCTAATATTAAAAATAACAACAAAGGTAAAGTATCACTGCCTTTACAGTTATGAATACCTAGAGGTACGCTGTCAATAGCTGGTCAAGAAAAGGAGAAAAATAACTGCACTCAGTAAAATTACATTCAGAAAGAATTACTTTGTTGCATGCTTATTTTGCTTTTGTTAAGGATTCCGCAATTTTCTTTTCAGCTCTGTGTATGCCTTCTGTGATTGGCAACCCTGGTACGCACACTCTGAGATCAGTTTGCTGCCACAGAATCTCACATGCCTGAAAAAACAGAGTGTTCCTGGATTTACAGGAATACCCTTTTTTGTTGTTGTTATTATCATTTATTATTGCATATAACTAATAAAATTAAATCTCAGAAAAGCATGATGCATTAAGCAAAAAAAGGCAGGGGCCTTGCCAGTCCCTCCCTGCAGTCCAGTTTCTGGCACCAGCAGGACTCCAGGGTAATTTTTGGTCTCGGCATGGAGTCTCTTTGAAAATAATTTCAAAGCAAAAGTGGGTGATGGCAGTGAGAGGGTGCCTCACAGTCTTTGGAAGAAGATGAAAAGGGGACTGGGAACTGAAGTGAAGTTTGGCTCTTGCGAGTGTTCCAAGTTTCCTGATAAAGCTAAGGATGTGTGGACTGGTTCCCACTGTTCTCAAACCTGCTCCAAGTGTGGGTGTTGGAAGGTTAGAGATATATTCAGACACAAAGAAATCATTGTTTTGTTTTGGAGAGTTTATGGATACTATATAAGATACTTGCTCCAGGCCAGTCATGTTTCAGCGTTCTGGAACTTGTGTATATTTATACACTTTATACAAATTTGATTTTACACCAAAATAAAAAACATCAAGCAGTGTATTTTTTTCTACATGGAATCACTATTAGTTGGAACTTTTAAAGAAAGTAGCTACTGAAGGAAACTAAAAGAGGCCTCCCTGCCTTGGCCCCAGGTATTGTCTCTCTGTGTAGGGCCAGCATGTGGCACATGGAGGGGTTGCATTATCAACGGAAAGGATAAATTCACCCAGTCTCTTTAGAGTATTTGGTCTCTAAAAACAGAGCTTCACTTCCCATACAATTATCACTCTCCCTGAAAAAAAATCTCTAAATCAGGATGAAAGGATGGTAAAGTAAAAAATCTTACTAGATTTGTAATTATTATTTTTGTCTGGTCAAATGAAATGGTCCATAGATGGAAGTGTAGTAGGGAAAAAAGGTTGCTTGTTTAATTTTGAACTCACTATACCAATGAAAATTTTTTGAATATAGGCATTAGACGAGCCAGCCAAGCCTGCTGAGACTGAAGGCATTACTTTGGACACTCATTCAGAGGTAGTACTCTTATCTCTTCCAAATCTCTCTTAAATCTCTATTTGAAAGCAAAAAGCAAAAGCGAATTGAGTGATGTGTCTTCCTTTTTCAGACGTGCTCCCCTGCCCAGCTCCGACAACAAACAGAAGAGTTGTGTGCTGTCATTGATCAGGTCCTACAGGATCCATTGCCCATGGTAATCCACCTGTATGTGAGACCGACCTTTTCTATTCCTCTCTTTTCTGCTTGTCATTAATGAATTCTGTGCTCTCTTGAAAATCACTTTTCAGCGCCGATGTGAATCCTCTCCAAGTTTCTTGCAGACGACCATGGAGTCAGATGTTGGCAAGGTAAATGAATGACATTAAATGTACATCAAAAAAAATCTGTCTGGGTGGTCATCAAAGCAAATGAAATCATGAGCGTAAAGATAACAGAAAGCTGCAGTTAAAGGATGCAACACCATTGGAAGCGCCTGGTGTTTTAAAAGACTGTTACCAGAGCTTTATCTCTGGAGCCACTGCAGGATGTTTCCCAAAGTCAGTGTCATATTATGAGAGAGAAGCTGTCTATTAAAGCTGCAGACAATAGGATCCACAATAGGATCCACAGTAGGAAATGTGCTGTCTGTCATGCAGAATCTCTGGCCCAGATTTTGTCCCATCTGTGTGTCATTGCAACAGAGGATTAATCAGTAATCAAAAAATATCTTACAGAACAAAATTTTATTCATATTCAGTATCAGTTTTCAAGTACTGAGATGATTCAAATGATTGAATAGCTCTTTCCTTTAACTTTGGTCACTTGCAGCAGAATCTGTCTTTTACATCAATTTACGCTGGATACCTCAGAAACAGGTAGTGAGAGGCAGGGACAACTTTCTATATTGGTGTTATGATTAAATCAACTCTACTCGTGTGGCTTCTGGGCTCAGAATGATGACCAGCTAAGAGAGGATGGACCAATACTCTTTTTGTCTCAGCTAAATTTAACTTGGTCTCAGGAACTGCAGGGAAGAGAAATTGGCAGAAATCCAACTGAAAATTGGAGGAAAGGGATTTTTGGCAGGGATGTGTATCAAAAACCTTTTCAAGTGAAAAAACTCAACCTTTCCTACACAATGTCCAATAACCTATGCAAAAGTAGGATGCACATACTGTGATCTTTAGTGTGTAGATTTTATATACTTTTCAAACTTGGTTTTCAGTTTTTGGAATTACTTCTGTCAGGTAGTGTGCAGTGGGGAATGGTGAATTATTTCTGTCAGGTGGTGTGCAGGTTTCAGGAAGCTGAAAGAGGGATATAGGACAGTAGCTGAGAAAGGAGACAGTGATTTCTATTAGGGAAATATTTTCCATGCTCACACCAAATTCAGTGTGCTTAAGATGCTACTACCAAGCTGGACTTTTGAGCTACAGCATCCAAAATCTTCTTCCTTTAAAATGACCCTTGGAATGGAAAGGCATCAGTTAGCAATAAGTAAATCAAATAAAGGAAAAAAAACACAAAAAGTGGCCTTAATGGGATGCAACATAGGGTGCAAAAAGGTTGTAAAGTCTTCAGAGTAAGTGATTAAAGCAAATGAACTGAGGGTAAAATAGAGTCGCAGGTGAGAAGAAAAAAGTATGTTACATATAAATGCTTAGACATAGCATGTATTAATAAGAGAGTCAGATTAAATCAATTTCTTGTAAAGGAGAAATTGAAAGAATGTTAGTTTTAGACTGTTTTCTGAGCAATCTCATGTGGCTGTCTATTAACAGGCATTTTATTGTGTGTGTCCTCAGAGATAACTTAAAGGTCAGCTTTAGTAGACAGTGATCAAATTTTGGCACATGTTTTTGAGTAGTAAAAATAAAATAGTAACTTTAACTATAAATATTTAAAGGAAATTTTTAATAATCTTATTCTTTTATATCTCATGCATCTTTCTGGGCTAGTTCAAACTGAAATTTTCTGGAATTTGAGCAATTACCAACTTGTCACAATTATGAAAATGTCTCTGAGTTGCTCCTAAATTCTTTGCTGTTAATGTGTGTTGATTTTGTATGCAGGCAGCAACACCGCTGCAGAGAGCAGCTGGACGTGAAACCAGATATGTAAGTACTTTTGTAATGACTTTATGTTTTGTACAGAAATATCTAATTTTGTATGGTTCCTGATCTTGCTGCTACAATAGAGGAGTCAGTATGTATCAGACTGGCACCTACTCATGACATGAGGTATGTCATGTCTCCAGTATGGGGTGAGGATGACAGAGCGCTGGCAATTGAGACTTGAAGCATTTTACCATTGCTCTAAATCCATCATATCTATAACCTCTTCAGTGTGTGTCTATTGTTAATTTTGCCAATGTGAATTTGATATTAAAAAAATATAATTTTCATTTTTCTGTTGATTTTTGCTTTGAGCTCAGTGCAGGCACTCAGATATTTGCCAGACTATTTCTGGGGCTTTATTGTATGGAATTAGTCTTAAATGTGGGGGACTTGCTTCAGTAGAAGTCCTTTGGTTATTGATAATCTAAATCTGGGGTTGACCAAACTTTCCCTTCCAAGATGTAGAGCTGTCTGAAAACTCACAGCCTAGCCCTATTAATTGAATCTGTTTTGTCACATATACAGGCATTCAAACACATGAAGAAATTCTCTTTATTAAGTCATCAGTTCAATTATTGAAACATGAAACTCAATTATTTTAATTCTGACTAGCACAAGCTGTTACTGCATGTTCCATATTCTACTTAAAACTCATCCAGTTCTTTGGTAAGAAATGTCTGCTTGCTATTCATAATTCAGACTTTCTATTGAACCTCATATCAAAGCCGTGCCAGCAAAAGCAATAGAGACCTTCTAGTTTTATGCCAGCACAATGCTTGACTGATCAATTCAATTTTGTTTCTTGAATGTGGTGAAATGCATATTTTATTGCATGCTGTGATTTTTACTTGACAGATTGTGCTAGCTCGTATTAATTAGAAAGGAGATTGGAAGAGTGTTTTTTAATGAAATAAAAGATCATGTTTCAGGCTAGTCTTTGAAAAGAAAATATATACTGCTGCCACTCCAGCTCTGAAAACTGTGCCTTACTTACACCTACACAGGATAAATTCAGGCACCAAGCTTACGTGCATGTGCATTTATTTATTTATTTATTTATTTTTGCCTGCAAAATCACCTTCATAAACTTTTACTTCTCAGTCTCCCTTGGAAATTTCCAGATAACAGAAACAGATCAATATTTTAAAAATCTGAACTGTTGTTGTTATCCGAACAGTTATTGTTTACTGGAGGACACTACAGATGAGAAAAGGCTGAAAGACCTGGAATTCCTGCTATTCTTTGTAATATGCAAAACTGGACTGGACAAGGACCTGAGCAACATGATCAAGATCGGGATTGGGAAACTATCACTTTAATAATAAAATCTTTAAGGATTCTTTAATGATTAAAAAGTGAAATTTTCTTGAATTTGGTTTTTTTGAAAAAAGTATCTCTATTCCTATTTAGTTGTACTTGAAAATAAACTGGAAATGGTAATATTTGAACTCCCCTCACCAGCTGCATTTTATCGTATGAGTGATAAAAGGTCCTATACCTAAACATACTCTTGTCTATTAATTTTTCCTTTTCTTAAAACATGTTTCATAAAAATACAGCTGAAATAACAATTGTGAATCCATTACTTTTGCTGTCATTCAGGAACCATTAGTCATCAGGGAAAACACTTATCTTTTTGGGTTACATTCTTGCATCATTACTATAAGCACTAGGATATTGTGTGTAATACTGTCTATATTTCCTTTTTGCAGGCCAGTCTCTACAAATCAGCGCCTATGGTGACAGAGAGTCAGACGGTATGTATCACACAGCTCTGCTATGCCTTTTCTTAAAATTCACAGAAGCAAAAAATCTATAGTAATTATTATTTTCCTCCTTAACACTTTGAAAGAAGGTGCAGTCAATATCCACCTACACAGCTGAGTTGCTCCTGCAGAGTTGCATTATTTTCCTCTGAACTGAGTCCTGTTTTACTATAGTGACATAATTTGTAAATATAATGGACCAAATGACAAACCAGAGAACCTTGCTGAGTCCTGAGACATATGATAACTTGATAGTGTACTGCTGTTTATTAGACACTTTTAATATTCCCTTTTTTCAGTTTTGTTTATATACAATAACATTCTGACACGCTACTACTCATACAAGCAAATTTAAATCAAAGATACAAATCTCAGTAAAAAGCAAGAAGAAAATCAATTAAAAAAGGGACAATATGTTCCGGATTTTCATTTTAGTTCTAGTCACATTTTAGTCCTCTTGAGGCCACACTTTCCAAACAAGAGTCAGAGAGGAAGTCACATAGTCCTAGTGATCATGAGCACTAATAAATGCATAGAGACATAATGAGACGTGTATGAGATTTTTCCCCGTTATATTTCAGCTAATGGAATTTTAGGGAGTTCCTGAATCTTTTTTTTTTTTTTTCAGTTGACTATTCTCTAAGCAATTTGTCTTTCAAGTTGCGTTTTGAACCTTGTTATACTTTGGTGTCTACAGCAATCTGTAGCAACAAGATTTACTTTTTAATTATCACTGTGTGAAAGAGCACTTTCCGTCTTCGTTTTAAACCAGCTTCTTACTCTCAGTTCTTGTTCTGAGAGAAACAATGCATAATTAAATGTTCTTTCTTCACTTTCTGAGTGTCATTCATGATTTTCTAGGCATTAACCATAATGCTGTTTCAATCACCCCTTCTGCATGCTGAAGAGATGATTGCTTAATCTTTCCTTGATGGGCATAGAGAATGTCCCATGTCTTTGAATAATCTTGTTGCTTTTTTCTATCTCTTTTTCAAGTTTTTGTTTTGGGGATTAGGAAACTAAAACCATAAGCTGCCCTTGGATAGCTCAGAACACAACACTTATGCAATGGAGTGATAAGGTCCTCTGTTGGAATTTCTGTTTCTTTTAAACATTTCCTAATAGTTTGTTTGTTCTTCTTACTTCTCTTGAGCAGTAAACAATATTTGCATAGAATTATGTGCAGGACACTACTTGCAGCAGTTCTTCTGAGATGTTTCCTTGTCAATATGTGAAGATAAGTCTTCCTGTGAAAAAAACTTACGTGAAAAAATAATTTTTAGCCTTGTTATCTTCTTTTTAATGCATTTTTTAATGTGATAGGGTGATATAGCAGGCTTTTAGTTCTAAAATAATTTAGCAGAGTATTTCTCAAAGCCATTTTTATCTTGATGTGTTATGTTTTTAGATTAAGATGGCCAGATCCTCCCTTTTCCATAACCTGTATTTGAATATGACTTATAGGCTTTGGAACCTTTTCTCCATTATTCTTTTCATTTCTAATTGACTCCTTTTATGTTGCTCTTTAAACATCCCAGAATTTTCTGATCTCTTAGTATTCTTAAATTGATACACACTTTCTCTGAAACTTCAATGTCTTAAGAAGTATTCTGGTCATATATAAGCATTTCATCCTTTTAGATGCTTCTTTGATTATACTTTTTAATAACTATTTTAATTATTTAATCCTGTATTCTGTGTCACCCATTTTAAATAGCGATCACTGCAGTGGAATTCTTGTGTGTAAATTTTTGCTCAGGTAGGAGTGCTTTTTTCTGGGCACATAGTGATCTCTATTAATGGATGGTTCTCCAGCAGTAATATTTTGAGTCAGGTATTCTGCAGTGTTCATGATTCAGTCGATAACTTCTCATCTTGTGGGGGCTCTGACTGGCTATACTAGGGAACAATTTTTTGTAGTGACTAAAAATGTTGTATTCACATCTCTCGCCAAAAAGGCTTTCATCCAACTTCTGTGCAAATAATTGAGCCTGTCATTGTCATCTGTTCTAAACTCTTTTAAAAATGATTATGAGTGATTTGTGATAACAATATGCAGGTCAAACTAGAATACTAACAACACCAAAACACCAATAACAACAATAGTCTGGTTATCATTTCTATACATGAAATCAATCCAGGGCAAATTCTTCCATATCTTAGTATTGTTTTTCTAAGTCTTTTTGGTTCATTATAATGCTCCATCAGCCTTCCCTGGTTTTGAGTATGTAATGGGAACATTTATCAAAAAATGTATATTCCAAAATAGTAGGACAGAAGTCATATCTACATACAGAGCTGATACGTGTATTTCTGTATTTTGTGAACATGTTTAAATGAAAGTAACAGAAACAGTGCAAGGCAATTTCTTGTCTGTCAAGGAACTGTGGATAAGGACTTAAAACTGGACAGAGCCCAGGAATAAAATGATTTTAAATGTTTTAAAGGGAAGAGAAACATAAGAGAAATATAGGTAGTGATCTTCATGATCCAAGAGTTAAAGCCAGGTTGTTCAAGTTAATATCTAAATGAATTTCTACATCTTAATCAGGTCTGGAATGTTTTGGATGTGACTTGACAGCTCAAAGTATTTTTCTCTAATTCATCCCTTCTAAAGTGCATATATTATTCAAGTTCCTGTCTTTAAAGGTGTTGAGCCCAAAGCTCCATGAAATAAATTAAACCATGGCTGAGAATACTAAACCTTAAGAATTATGGAACAATTGCCTTAAAGTAGAATTGCACTAAATTCAGCACTTTCAAGATCCGCTGCAGGTCAGAATGGAATCAAATATAGTTGGCAGTCCCAGCATACAGCCAGGGCATGGGGTGCATATCCTCTTTTGCTGACCACCTACCCACCTAACAGGATTTCCTGGCTTTTGAGCACTGGGGAATGATTGCCCAGAGTTGCTTTTTTATTACCTCTACTTCATGAAACTCTGAGGTCAGGCACTGCTGATGAGAAAGGTTTCTGCTATGCTGAGGAGTGGTCCATTCAGCACATCACATAATGAGGTAGAAAATGAAGTAAAATCTTAATAGGAAAATGTAGGTGAGTGGAAATTAAATATGCACAAGAAGCGCAGACAGTCCTGTGAGTCTCTCCCTTTTCTCCATCTTTTTAACAGAGGGAAAGACGTGAACCTGCTCTACGAGTGGAATGGAAAAGGACTGGGACTAAACTTGCCTTTGATTTTAGCACTGATTTAGTTTAGCAGTGAGTCAGTGGAAAGCATTACACAGTGTTACATCTGTAGACATCTTGTTAAAAAATTCTTTGCTTCTTGAAAGGCAAGTATTTCAGTAAGAACAAAAATAAACACAACCTGAATTTCAAATAGGTGATCAAGTGCAAGTCCTGCTGCTGCTCCAGCATGGAAGTAAAGAAAATAATTGTCCTTCCTCTCTGGGCTTTTCAAAGTGATGTGAATAATTTACAATTTAGCCAGAGGGAGATGAAATTCTTTTAACTGTAGCCATATGCCTTCACACCTTCAAATATACTAAAGGAGAACTTTACTGTTGTCTGACTTACTTACTACATGGAATGTTTTATTGCATTACTGCAAATGTGGGTTTTTTTTATAATGGTACATAAACATAAACCAATACATTCAATTACATATTTCCCTCTGTGAAGATTATTTGTGGCACAAAAAAATAATAGAGTAATATTTTAAAGTGATTCATAATTCAACTAGACAAAGCATCTGTGTTTGTATTGTAAAAATACAAACAACAAATTGTAAAAAAGCATCTTTTTTTTTCTGACTGTGAAAACTAACGCCCCTCATGACCAGGGTGGCAATTTGTTTCTATGTGAAAGCAGATGGCTTTGATAGTTTAGAGGATCCTTGATGGTTCCTCAGATGATTTGGACTTCTCAGTGCTTACAGAAGGTGACAGCACCATCTGGGGCTTGTTGTTTTCCCCATCTGCCTGAGACTCCCTTTCCCCAGTACTGCCTGAAGAGTTTGTTGGAAAGGACTGGAAATGGTTGCTCTTTTAGGGGGAAGTCTTTGGATACCACTCAAAGCAGAAGTGCTCACTATTTATCAGTAGACTCAGAGCATGTTTTGGGAATCTGCTCTGAATAAGGGTAAGCAAGAGTGACTCAAGCAGGAGAAACATGGGACCTGGAAGACCTCAGCTGAGAGAAATGGGGCTGCCACTGAGACTTAATTGCTCATGGTGCTTGGGAAGAAATAGCTTTAAGTGAGCTCTAAGAGACAACTAGTGCCATGAGACAGTGGAGGAAATGATTGGGTAACCTGCACATGTACCTACTGTCAAGAAGCTCAGTTCTCTGGCCTTCAGGACAAGCACCAAGCCTGGCTCATTTTCATGCCACCAAAACATCTACCCGCAGAGAGGGTGACCACATCTATACTGCCCTGAGATGCTCTGGCCCATCCTACCTTCTGATTTGGCCCTGGTCGCTGGGTGCTTGCTGGCCAGGGCCACAACCATGCCAGGAACACGCTGAATCTGGGTCACTGCTTGAGCTCGTGCCTTAGCAAATTGTGTGCATTAGTTAATTGTGTTTAATTTGCTAATAGGATCATAGACATGTCAGTGCACCACTAGAGTAATAATTTAGCAATTATTATTGCTAAATAATAATTATTATTTATAATTTCTCAGTGGTGATGTTGGAAGGCCAAAACCTTCCCTGGCAGTAGTAAGTTTCAGCTTGCTTCTTAGAGCTGTCAGCCGTGCCATCTGCCAGCAGAGGAAGAGTTCGCATTTTTAGTTTTGGAACAAAGATATGCACGTGTGTGTATGTACATATATATATGTGTGTATATATATATATATATATCACTTGGCAGATAGCTCATAAAGTATTTTGAATTCTGGCTGCTGGCTGAGATCTGTCACTCTGTTGGAAGAGTCAGACATAAACGTATGACTCATTCATCTCTTGAGTGCAGAATGTTGTTTAGAAAATGTTTCTTTAAAAGCATTCTTTTGGAAGAGCTTTCCTGCATATGGAGAGTAGCATATCCTTGATGATTTCAGGTACCTCAATGGGCTTTTAATTGCTTAGTTACACAGTGCAGGGGAGTGAGGCTTTGTCTGCATAATGATAACTTGACAACTGCAGCTTTCATTTTATTTTTGTATTACCTTTGTGTTGGAAGTCAGGAGTCTTTCACTTTTGCAAACTTTTCTCAGAAAGTCTTGAAGAGGAAAAAAGAAATAATATATTCTTTGGTGATTCTTACGAAGAAAGAGTTGCTAATTCACTAATACAGGTTGATTAAATGAACATTGTATCTTTCACTAGGCTGAATAGCATAATCAAAATGTCTCATTTTCTAATGCAACTTGACGGTCATTACTGTTAGTACAAAATTAATACCACCTTATGGCTTGTTTCTTGTTTTCAGTTGAATACTTCTTGTATTTGATGAGACACACTAAAAGGGCCCAGGCTTGGAAGGAGGGAGAACGTATAGCACCAAGCCCAGGAAAGATATTTTACTGCCTGGGCTTTGCTACTCCCACACACGTGGAATGTGCTATCCCCACTCGCTCCCTCCTCCATCAGCCTCCACCCAACCCCTTGTCACTGCTCTGCAGATGAGGCAGTGGTGAAAACAAGAGCTGGGTACATTTATTACCTTTTGAGCCCTCCCCTTCCAACAGGCCCCTCTTGCCCTATCCTTGCTGGATAGCTGAAAATTTAATTTCAAGATAATCCATAATGTACTTTACATTATACATCTCAGCTGCAACACTTATGCTTAACTTCATAGTGCTATTTGAGACATCTTAGTCAGGTCACCTGTAATTTTTCCGTTACATTTTTTGGTTCATTTTGCTGTGTGGCTTTTGCTAATGTAAACTAAGGCTGCTGGAGCAAGGGCATCTTCCCTCCTGCTCTTCCCAGGCTGCTTTTTTTCCAAAGCCAGCTTTGTACCAGCTCTAGTTACCAGGCAGCAAGTGCAGAGGGACACAACAGAGCACCAAATTTGCAAAGAAACATGTTTTCATCCAGATGATCCACACAAGGAGTGGGACAGGAATGCATGACGAGGAGGCTTAAGGTGTATAAAATCATTTTTGTCCCTCTCCTTTTGTGATATTTTGTGTATTGTTTGTCCTACAACTAAATTCTCTCAAGCAGCATCTAATTTTTTTTTTTCCAAACAGATTGCTTAGTTCATTGAATTTGCAAATAGGCAGCATGGTATAATTAAATGCACACTGTCTAAATCACATAAATATTTCTATTCACCTAATAGTACACATTGCTGGGTACTGAGCGTAGAAAGCTGTGGCAGTACCAATTGCTCACTTCCATTTGGACAAATTGCCCCTTTCGGCAATAACCACAGCCAGAAATCAGCAGCTACTATTATCCATATTTGTGCCAAAAGAGTGCCCCTTTCTACTGCGTAGCCATGGTAGAGAAGAATATAACTGAGTTACTTAGAAGCTGAAACCCAATGATAGACCTTCACAGGATTGCAGTACTCACCAAATTCCAGCAAGAATGTGTACTTTTTCCTCTCTTTTCTTTGCTTACCAAACAGGAGGTCTGTTTTAAAACCATTCCCTAGTCTCTGTTTAGACTTTGTTACAGTTCATCATGTCGCAGTTTACTGTAAGAATTTTGAAAATCACAGATGTACTAAATTAACAACCTAATTGACAATTTTCTGGTTAGCTAGTAGCAAAACAAGTTTTTCCTAATTTAAAAATCATATTGGTCTGAAATGAGGCATATCACACATCCATGTTGATTAAAGTCTATTAAGGTGTACTTTCCCCTAGGTGTTCCTAAGTATTGTTGTAGTATACAATAAATGATGTTTTCCCCTAGTATATTGCTATCTAGATATAAGTCAAGGTAATGGCATCACACATTGACCATCCTTGTCTTGTAGTTAACATTCTGAAGAGTCCAGAGTGGCATTTGCAGAGTGTAAGCAGACACCTGGCTGTGCATAAAGTGAGACTTGATGAACTTATCAAGATGCAGCTGAACAGCTAGTAAAAACAGCCAGCAAAAACTATAAACAATAGTTTGACAGGCGAGTGTCTATTTATAAAACAGAAACAAGCAGATGCCAGTGATGAGGCTGCTGTGCATAAAAACAGCTCTTACCATTCCTGTTTAGTCTATAGTAAAAGCAGTATGACACCTGAATCATTTTGGTGGTGAAATAGGATGTTAATAAAATTTTTAAAATCTAGTCATTATAGCCTCACTGGAATTGGCTTTTCTAACAAATATTACACACATTTTAAAACCTTTCATTTTATTTCTATCTCTTTTCTCCTGGCTGTGCTATAGGTCAAGACGAAACCTGGTGTCATTCGTCCAGTGCTGGTGAAAGCACAAAAAAAGGAGGAGCCCTACCAACCAAACCCTTTTAAAAAGTACCTTGAAGAAATCAGTGATCAAGATACTGAGCAGGTGAGTGACTCTCACTTTGAAGTACTTTTTTGATCTTGGCTACTTTCTGTAAAGCTGACAGAATAGTCTTGGATCCTTGTTTTGCCCTGGTCTCTTGTTTTTGGAAAGCTACTTGTACTGAGAATGCACGGCCAGATGATCCACTGAAGGGTGTGCACTTAGAGGTACACAATGCAGCAAGACCACTTTGAAAAAAAACCTTGCACTTTGCTCACCTTGCCTCAAAGAAACTATAGGTAAATGGTTCTGTCAGCCTATTTATACAGAGTTGTCTGTGTATGTTATTGTGGATTAAAATTTAGCTGCAATATGCAATTTGAATGGAACTTACTGTTAACTTATACAATATGTTCTAAATCTTCCATTTAAGGGTAGGAAAACAAAGCAATAGTCCTCTTGCAGGATACAATGGCAATGCAATGCCTTTATAATTGAATTTTTCTTACTTCCATTCCACTCTAATCATATTAGAGACAGACATAAGCAATGTTAGTCCTCTATTCTTCGATCTTATGATTGAAATTTTTTTAAATAGATTTTCTTTTTAGTACTTTCTATTCCTCCCTATAACTGACTGGATCCTACTCTGACTTGCAGTAGGACAACTCTGGTGGGAGTAGGAAACTGGTGTTTCTCAATAGTGTTATAAATAGGAGATAATTTATCTGTAGTATCAGTGGGTTCTAGCAGCAAGTATGGGTAACATCAGTAGTTTTCTATAGAATGGAGAGTTTCTGTAAAATAGACATGCATTTTTAAGTACAGTTACTTTTCAGTGGGAAATACACTCAACATCTCATCCTCACTGTAGGAAAATTAACATTCTTGGTGTTTTTGAAATAATAACCCATCCAGAGTGCTGAAGATGCAGGTAAGGCCTGAAGATTTCTAGTTGTTCTCTCAGCAGAGAACTTTTCCTGAGAGGCAGTAGGAGCATTGGACTGGTTTATGGAAAAGATCCTTTCTGGTTCAGTAAGGTCGAGGAAGGATCAGGAGCGAGACCTGGCCTATCGGAAGCAGATATGGCAGGTATGGGATGGTAGCTTGGATCAGCTGTTCTGTGGACCTGCACCCTGTCAGCTCTTTGGGGCTGGGCACCATGTTGAGCACCTTTTTTGCAGGTTTTAAAGCTGGGGCCTCCATGCATTAATGGATTCATTCAGAAACTCCATCGCAGCTGCTTCAGCTGAACAGTCCTAGAAACGTGACCCTTGGGAATAATGTGCTCATGTGGACAAGGAGTGGGCATGATTAGCAAGTAGCTTCGGGCTTTCTGGACTCTTGTGAAAAGTCAGAGTCTTTCATGCGCTTCTTACCTCCTATTAAGAGCAGAAAGAGAATAGAAGCAAACACATTTTTTCTCTGAGCTTTTCAGGCTGACAGTGTAAATGTCCTGGAAACCAGAAACACCTTCTGATGCCAGCAGCTGTGTGGGTCAAGATGGGCAGGCAAGCTGTGGGTCACTGCTAGAGAAGCTCTGGTCGGGGCAGCCTTGGGGGTGCCCTGCTATATAGGCTGTGGCAGCTCCTACCTCCCCTTGTCAGCGCTGGGCACATGCCCCACGAGCTGTAATTTTGCTGATGGAGAAATGATGCTGTTGCCAAATGTGGTACCTCAGAAAATGATGTAATTAATGTTACTGCCATTCTCAGAGGCTTCCTTACATCTGAAGCTAATCATGAAGAGCAGCCCAACTTACGTCAGTTGGGGAAGCTCTTCTGAGCTCCTGCTCTGGGGTAAGCTCCAAGCTGATGATTCCCAAGGAGCCCTCCAGACTGCCATTCCATCAGCCCACTGTGCGCTATACACACTTCCTTCTCTCCCAATGTTTTCCAAATCTCCAATTTATACCTGTGCATGATACAAATTATTTATGGCAAATATTAGTGAAGGACAGATGATGTAATAAAACAGTGAATAATGAGGTTGTTATAACAAAAGCCAAAATTATTTCATATAGAAAGTGCGGATTAAAGTGAATTAAGCAAATTCACTGACTTTGCTAGGAAGAATAGTTTATATTTCATATTTTATATTTCATGATGAATATGAAAAGAAAGTTTTGCTTCCTTTATTTAAAGGAGCAATTTGCTGTACTTTAAAGTTCTGATAAATTAATATTTGTATCTTAAACCAAGACATATAATAGATTGCAGTAAAAGACTTATCATTTTTCAGTGATATGTATTAAGATATCCCTGTTCTGATGACACTATTTAGGCCTATATTCAGAAGGAGTCACCGATTTAAAAAGACTGATTTTATTTGTGTAAGTCATGGTTGTATAATTTTAGTGGCAATCTAATACATTATTAATACGTATTTAATAGTGAGATCTGAAAAAAAAAGTACTGAAGTGCTGACCATCACAACATACACTTACAAGGTCAGCACTTGCCTGTCAGATCCTTGGTGCTGATATAAGTTTACTGTGAGTGGCAGAGAATGAGGTGCCCACATGAGGATGACAACTTCCAGCATGCCCGAAGCAATCTTGTTTTAGTGATTGTCATAGGGCTGCAGCACAGTCTATGAAATTGGGCTTAGTGCCCAGGAAACAGCTTGAAAATTGTAGTGCTTAACTCTAACCACTGCATATAAAAATAGTCATTCCTCCCCTTCCTCTGTGCTTGGGAGTTTGCATTTTTGCCTGCCCACTGGCTGACTTCCAGAGGGTTCCTGTTTTGGGAGGTATGGGAGGTATGGGAGGTATTCCCACTGAGACTGCCCAAGAGGCAGCGAAACTGTCTATGCATCAAAACTAGGAGACCTAGCACTTGGGTTCTCTGCCTTCTGTGCAGAGACTGATGCTAGTCCCTCAGCACTTGGAAAGCACTCAGCGGGCATCTGTGTAACCGAGGACAGCAGGATTTATTCTTTCACCAATTTTCCCTGTTTTTCCTTGGAATCTTCCCAGTGCTGTTAGGAGGATTCATGTTTGTTCTCTCTGCATTTCTTTCCTTTCCTCTCTAATGCCGTTGCCTGAGAGTACCCTTCAAAGTCTGCTCGCTGCTCTCCTTCACCCTGGAGGTCGCTACAGGACAACAACTTTCAGATGACTCCTCTGAGGATGGGCTGAGGGTCCCAATGGCATCAGTGTTAGTCACCTTTATTAGGCAGCTGTTTTCATGCATATCATCTGTAGCAATAACTTTTCATTAATCTACAGCATCCTTTGCTCTACTTGTTTTGAGTTATACTCTGCAAAGTGAGAAAATAGTATATTGCTTTACTTTGAATGAACTTTCCTGTTGGCAAGATGTGTAACTATTTTTTGGGGCCAAGTTACAAAGAGTTTTATAAATTGATAAAGAACGTCTGGAAATGATGTGGAATTATAGCTAATAGTTACCTTTTTATATCTGTGATTTGGTCATGCTGTATATAGACTGTCACCAGTGTGCCAATAAAATTTAAGTACTAGGGAAAAATCCTATTTTATTTTATTTTATTTTATTTTATTTTATTTTATTTTGACTTTCTTATAATAGCTGATGTTGTTTTTCTTTTCTTTTCCTAGTTGTATATACTTGTAGCACTGCCTTTTCAATGGATATTGCCTGTCAAACAGATAGAGTTTAAATTTCAGAGATACAAAACTAACATAATTAAGCTTCCCACATTCGTAGCTACTCTTAGTGGAGATGCTAATTACCCCCTCATGAGAAAGAATAATTCTTCCCATGTTTAGTACTTTTCAGTGATGCTCCAGGAATTTTGCAAATTGTTACAAGGAGCACCATAAAAGAAATCAGAAGTATATGTAATTTGTAAACAGCCACATGGTGGCTTCATGAAAGTTTCCACTTTAAAATGGGGAATTAAACCATAGCAAAACATGAAACCAGATGATAAAGAAGGTTAGGGAATTCATGCATTTACAAATGTTTATGAACATGCGCATGCACAGGCTCCTTTGTGGTTAAAAATAAGCTGCTGTAGGATATGGAAGAGCAAGATAGGAACAAATTAGTGATGTATTTACTAAACTTGGCTGAAAGCCACAAGAACAATTTGCCAAATTTTATCACTAATGGCGCTGGGACTCTGGAGTCCGATAAGGAGCTGCAGGAGGCCAAGCTGGCGAAGTCCGAGCTTCTGTTCCCAGGTACTTCCCGGCTGCTTGTGCCTCACCGATCCATCCTTTACTTACGCTCTTTCTTTTCAAAGCCCTGTTCTTTCTGTGGGTAATGCATTTCCTTCTGCTGGAACTAATTGTGGCTCTTGTCACAAGGGTTGTGGGTCGCGGGTCCAAAGGCAGAACGAGGCGAGCAGCTTTGCTTTGGCTGAGGCTCAGTGGCCAACCTGGTGCAAATCCAGGATGCATATCCATGGCCCAGCTGAAACCTTGACAGGAGACTTTTGCCAAAAACTGGGAATGCCTCCCTGAATCTATCCAGATCTTTTAAAAATAAATTGTTTTAATGGATCTTATCTGCTTTGGGTGCAAAGAGCATGGAAATATCACTTCTTTCTTTCCACATACTCTGTTAAGCACTGGCAACTTTCAGTAATAGAATACGGTGTGTGTGCGCCTCCTCCAATTTTACTCTTAAATGTGTGAAAGAACTTGATGAAAACTTGTTAGAAAGCTGAGATGCTCCATGCCACAGATAACAGGGGCTTGCTTTTGTGGAACACACTTGTCAGATGCTGTTTTCAGATTGCCTTTACTTCGAATATATTCTCTCAGAAAGTCACCTGAACTGTGGCCCTGGTATCCTAGCACAAGATCCTTTGTGCTTTCCTTTGCCAGCACTTCAACACCAGTTGAGCTGCACAAGGAAGCAGCAGCCCAGTCCAAGGGTCACAGATTTAATGGAATATATACAGCAGTTTTGTGTGTGTATGTGTGCATGTCTGTAATTGTACCAGGGAGGTGTCAATAAGTGTAAAGCAGTTACACTGGCATGAAGGTAAGGTGCCTTTCCTAGTTAATCATCACACCCTATAAAATGTACACATGACCCAAGATGCGACTTTGCTTTCTATCCAAAGCTTCTTCTCTTACACCCACTAATCAAAGTTTCTGTATGCTTTTCTTTCTTTTTCTGTAGGAGACTGCTCTCCTCCAACCTCTGTATCCAACTAAACCGTTTCCTCCAACTAAGCCCCCCTTGCACCCTGCGTCCTGTCTAACCCCCGGACCTTTCAGTCGCTTTCCTTCCATCCTGCGCGACGCTCAGGGCGGTTCCTATAGCCCTTACAGCCACAACACTTTGTACAACAAGGTGAGCTGAGCGCAGTGTGTGCTGTACTTCAAGATTTCGGTCAGGCTTTTATCCTTGGAAATCCTGGGTGCGTTCAGCTGGTCCCAGCAGGTGCTCTGAGTGATGTGTCTCACACATGCTGGCACCTCCAGCAGGCCTGGAGATAATTTTGCTTTTGCTTTGCATGACATGATCCAGCTCTGAGATGTACAGTGCACCTCATCTGGAGTACAACAGGCTAAAACAGAGGCACTAAGTGCTGTTTCTTACCATAGTATCCTCATCGCAGGAACCAGACCAGGATGATACCTGCATCACTTGTGTCAAGCACGTTTAGAGGCTAGTCTACTATGGAGAGGAAAAGACCTCCGAAGAGTGATTCAGAACATGTATATTGATCACATTTAGACTATGAAGAACTGGGAATTTCTTTCTCTCCACAGTGATTTGAAATGGAATTCAGATAAATAGACACTTGTAGTGGGGTCTGAGGTTAGCCCCAATAGTCCTGTGGCATTAATAGAGTTTATGATTCCTTTTATTGCTTTTTATTGGCTTTTATTGATATTTGACTTTTATTTATTGAAAAAAGGCAGGAAAAAAAACCTTTCCATTCTGTCTTTGAGACATCCTGAGCAATGGTGTCTTTTCAGTTTTGCTAGGCTGGGTTGCCTTCCCAGTTTTGCTTTTTTCTAAACCAGGCTGACATGTTTATTTAGGCAGTAATGCTTTTATGATCAAGTATTTTTCAACAAGTTTCTTGGTTCATCGGAGGGCATTCACAAGAACAAACAAACAAACAGATTGTGTCACTGCAGCCAGTCTTTGGAATGAAAGTGAGTATTTCCTATTAGTAATAAAATAAAAAAAGAAAGCCAGAAAAAAATGCTAGAAATTCTATTCTCTCAATCTTCATTGGAGAGAGTTATCCTCAGTCACTGCAGAGTGCAGTGTCCTACCGAGGGAAAGATCAGAGGGCAATTGCATTTTAATTCAAATAATTGTGAATTTTACTTAAAATTTTTTTGAGTGCATACATCATCAGGAAGGCAATCAAAAGTGCTTTAGAAGAGATTAACTTGATGTCTTTTAGGGTCTTTTAAGCAAAGGAGTTCATCTTTGGGCTTCTGAGTCTCTTCCCACCATTATTTACTTAATGTAACAGCTTCCATTCAAGTAAGATTTAGCTTAAAGCCAAGGGAATCTATGTTAAGTTAACCATGATTAGTATAATGATTAGTAACCAAGGGACATTAACCATATAAACTTTATAACTGTATAAACTGGATAAAACTTTGGATAATTAGATTTTCAAATTTCTAAATTGGTAAAAATAATCATGATTTTGAGAAGAGTTTTTCCTTGGGAGGATTTTTAAGACTTCGAGTATAATTCATTTTGACCTTGATTGTTTCTTACTCTTTAAAATAATTTTAATTACTTAATCATCTGCAATAATTTTATAATCTCATAAAATGAGGATAAAGTTAACTGATATAAAGTGAGACAACTCTGTTTTCTGAGGTAGGTGAGATTTTTAAGTATCTCTTGTTGTGCAAATAAATACCTTTAATAAAATACATTATATTTCTAAATTATTGTCGCCTTGCAGGTAGAGGTAGCCCATTATTTTGAGAAACAGAATAATCAGGTAACAGCAATGCACTCTTTTAATAGAAACGGAGTTTTATTTACCCAAGAAGTAAATATTCACCTCATAAATTTCAAATGTTTCTGTATTGGTCTATTGTATTATCACTCATTTATGACCACAGGAAGATTAATTCTGGTCTTATTCACATGGGCAATATTTAACATTTGAGTTAAACATATGTTGATAAAAATCCTGATCAGTATTTGGGTATTTGGGTATAACCCTGTATTCTGTATCACTGAGGTACAGTCTGATCTATTCATTTTTAAAAAAAATGGTTTATCAACATTAATAGTTGAAGTAATAGAAAACAAATATAGTAGACACAGCATCAGATGTTGAAACCTAAAACTCTTAGACTTGCTTTGTAAACGACCTAAGTAATGAGGTCTGGCATCTTGGAATATGTCTAACCTCTACTAAAATTGGGCCATCATCTCTGCCTAGGGTTTCCTCCTCTCTATTGCTTACTCCACAGAATAAGGGTGTGCTGCAACTTGCTAGCAGCAAGTACACACATGGTCAGTGGCAAGACGGTCAATCTCTCTATATGTATTCATCAAATTTATGTAGGTCAAAGTAACCAAAGCTTCATCTCAAAGAACTATACAAGAAAACATTAAGGAAAAAATACATTTCTAAAGGCAGGTATACATTGTATTTTGCTTCTTCTTCCACTAGAGGGCAAAACCCACTGTCATAAAATCTTTCTGTATTTGAAACATGCCGTAAATACACTATTCAGAATGGACAGGATGTTTCAGTGTATGGAATTGCTACTCCTTGCCTGCACATTCACTTGAAAATTACCTTACAAAAGCATTCCATTGCAAATGATTTTTTTTTTGAAAAAAAAGTCTATCTTGCATTAGGGATGGTAGATATAGTGAGCTTCTAAAATTAGTCTCATTTATTTTTTTCTGTCAGAACAGAAGAAAATAAGAGCTGTGTCCATCTGAAATACTTTATGGAAAAGGGTACAAGAGTGTTTTTTAGACAGATTGGACTCAGTTTCAGGCTATTTTTGTTTGAGTTATCTGGATCTACCTGGGTCTTCAGAAGCATGTGCGATTGCACAGATGAAGCTGAAGGTTGGAACTGGCAGGACTTATAGACTGTAAGCGTTCAGAATGAGGATGTCCATAAACTGTGTGTGGTCTCAGCTTTGATGTGCAGAGATAACAGGTACTGAGGTGATATGTCTGTCCTCTGCTTGTGGAGGAGTGGGGAAAGCTCTCTCCTCTCCTCTGTGAATAGACGATTGCTTGCTAAAATATTTGCTTGGCAAATAAAAACATCTTGCTCATTCAGATGAGCAATTCTGATCTTGCTAGTCTTGTCCTCCCACTTATTGTCTCCTTCTGCTCCTGGCATCAGGCATAGCAGATCTTATTTATACTGCTAGGTCTTAAAAAGCTTTATCTTTGACCCAGCTGTCACTAGGCATACTATTGGGATGGCCTATCCCTTTGACTGGGATTAAAAAAAAAACTCAGAAAGGTGGACTTGCGCTATTGAACAATACAGAGCCCGGAGTAGTGCTTATCTCTGTAGTTAATCCTGAAACATGTTTCTGTTGGGTATCCCTCCAACCTTTAACCAAGGACTGTGTACATGGCAGAAGAGCTGAGGAAACAAGTGTACAGCCGACCAGGAGAGTGTCTTATGGTGTTTACTGGGGTTCCCCAAGAGGAAAAGGTGACATTTCTTTCTCCTCACAGGGAAAACAAGCCTCTGCTTGTTGTATTGCTTCCCCAGGGAGGAGATGGGCCCTGAGGGGTGAATGGTCGCCGTGTATATCCTGATGTGCCAGGGTAGCCAGGGTGTCCCTCTCTGATCCTGAGAGACATCCTGTTGTAACCAGCCAGCTGACCTTCTGTGCACAGTGAGGCAAAATATCACGGAAACATTCAACTTGCCAAAGACACTGCCTTGCCCAGGCTTCATTTTTGCAAGTGTCCTTTCTCCTTGTTGAGCCTCTGGAGAGGATCAGCCCTTGATCCTGCTCCTGACAGCTTCCACCTGAAGCATTCACTACATCTCGGGTGTTAGACCAAAGGAGATTTTCACAAAAAATTCTGTTCATCAAATCAGTTGCAGAAGCTCTGAAGTGTATGCAGACACAATTATCTTAAATGTCTGTCAGGGCAAAGAGCAGGAGGTTTGGGGAATCTGGTAGTCGTTTAGAAGGGAAAAGGAATGAACTATTCAAGTGAAAAAGGCAGAGGAAGAGCTAGGGCAGCTGTCACAGCCAGCAGCAGGCACACGGTCCCTATTGACTTTCAAACTACCTTTTCTGTTTCTGTCAGCAAGGGTTGAGCACAGTTCAGATGGTCCCTCTGCAAATATCCCTGTCAGTTAAATATTTAGCAGCAAAGTCTTGAAAATGAACTGGAGGGCACATGCCTTTTAAAAGAGGTATGAACACTGCTAAAAAAATTTCATTTCTTTAACCTGCTAATATTTTACTTATATGGATAAAAGTCACAAGCTTGCAGAAGACAAGTTTTCCCTAATGTTCAAGTTTGGTCTCAAGCCAATTTAATCTGTTTTCCTGCACCTAAATGGAGTCTTGCTAAAATTGGTAAGCATTGTCATGTTAGGAGAGTCAATAATATTTTGCAGATGTGCAGTCTCATATCTATGAAGAATATTTAGGAGTAATTTTTATTATTTTTAAATGGATTTGGTGATGTTTACCTCATCATCCAAACTCCCACTCACTGGAGTCTGTATTCTGATTAATAGTAGCATAGTGGGAATTGACATTCTGTGAATGCAGCAGCCTTTCAAGGTTGCCATGGAAAAACCCTTTCCCCTAGACATCATCCCAGCTGCTTTTATTTCTAGAAGAGAGTTACTTTCTCTTTTGAACTTTGCTATTTAAATGCAAAATTTCAACATCTGTAGTTGCGTAGGTGTATTGTGATTGATCAGTCTTATACTATCCGTGATTGCTTTAGCGTTGAAAAAGAAATTGGAGGCAAACAAGGCAGTTTATTAATGCTCTGCTACAAACTGGACCTCCTAGCTGGCAAAATATCAATTCTTAATAGTGTAATTTCTTCCTTCTATATTATTTTATGGCACTGCTTGGGTTTAGCAAGCTATTTTGATCATATCATGATCATTTCTATCACTTTGGACATGGTTTGGCGATGCCTGCAGAAAGTGCCTCTAATGTTCTTACTTAGTACATCTTTAAAAAAGGCAGTTCTCTCACAGCACACTGGAAGAATCATAGCTTGGTAATCAATTGCTTTCTTCAAGGCTATCAAATTAACAGAACATGAAGACAGATATCAGAGGCTCAATACGAGAGCCTAACAGCACAGAAATCTCAAGTCTTGCAATGCCAGGAAAGATCTCTGCTACATGCAGATATGATTCTTCCAAAGGAAAAAAGAAGAGATTTATTACTCCTTTTGTTCCTTTTGGCATCTGCAGTTGGGTGATGTTGAGAACCTTGTGGTACTACTTCCATTAGGAGAAGCTGTTGATAAAAGGAGCAAGGTATTTCGTTGGTGTAATTCTGTTCATTTATAAAATATGCAGAAAAAATAAAAATGCAAAATTGAGTGAGTAAAAAACAGTTCATGCTGTTTTCTTGAGCACATTAGGAGCAAACTACAGCAGGCACTTTCCAAACTTGGAAATCTAAATATGCTTTTCCAGTGAATGCCCAAAATTTCCAGATTTCCCCTTGGAACAATATTTACAGCTTCTTTTGCTTCCTGCCTGCTCATCTATCTCTGCTTGGATAGCTTAAACCAGACTCAAATATTAAAAGTGTCTCAAAATGTTTATTGTCCACACTAAAAAGTCTCTAATTAAAATTTAAAACTTGAATTCAGTGTTTGTGTCTACACACAGTGCATTTCAGTGGATTTTTCATATACTAAACAATATCAAATACAGCAGAAAATCAAACCCAGCTCAAGATTTATCTTTGAACTGTCTTTATTTTAGCCTTCTATATCTTCATATTAATATGTAAGTATACATCTTAGAAGAACTGTCAAAGGAAACACAGGAGACCAAATAATACATTACTCCTAACATCAGCTTCCAATGTCTGACTTACAAAGGAGATTTCACGTGGTGCCTGTTGCTGATGGAAGCTTGATATAGCTTGGAAGTAGCTTCTAATGCTAGCATCCTAATCCACAGAGGTACAACTGATCTATTTCCATGGGAATCAGAAAGCACAGAAAATAGAAATGTTAGAATTAATCTCTAATAAAAAAGTTCTGGCAAGTGAGAGCTCCCGGCTGGGGAAATGTCATCACTTGTAACATAGCAATACTTAAAAAAATGCGCAGAGTATTTGAAGAAACTACTCAGATTAAGGATTATCATTAACAGCAAAAGCAGAAATATATTAATGAGTGAAAAATGTCAGACAGGATTTGGTGGAAAAAGAAGAGGAGATTTGAATGCTTTTTTGTTGAAGAACTGGGTAAAAAAAAATTCAAATCCATGAACTCCAAAGGAAAAATTAATAATGTTAGACCTCATTGAACCCAATGGTTCTAGAGAATCTCCCACTGCTATTTTTGGTTGTAAATAACTCTTCAGAGGTACTGAGAAAAAGGAAACATTGAAAGATAATAAACCTCTGGAAACTCAATTTCAAGGGACAAATTGGTGTGATTAGAATTCACTTAACTTTTATTGCAAGTATTGATATAGTGTGTACTTTGAAATATGGTCTTAATTAACTCTACTTCTAGCTATGCTAAAAAAAAGTATGAAATACAATTAGTTCTGGTCAAATTCCAAGTAAGTGCTTATAGCTTGATTTAATGAAAACAGTGTTTACCTATGTTACAGAGAAGTTCAAGACACAAGGGCTTTTTCTGGGGCATGTGAGGGCTGAAGAATTTTAAACTTTGATGAAGAAGTCATATGTTATAAGCTATAAATTATAATACTAAGTTTCTCTTTTTGCTACTGGCTTTCAGGTAGGCAGAATGTAGCCTTAATACAAACGTTAAGTTATAGTATGTGGCAGTTATATATGAGTATTCATGAAGAATCAGAATCATTGGAGCCTTACTCAGAAAACAGGAGTCATTTTTGCAGCTAATCTGGGAAGAAAATGTATGGAGGAGAGTTCAGCTCAGAAAACTATATCCATGTCACACTCCCACCTGGACTTTGAGAGCAATTAGTATTGAAGTTATGAGTGAATGAGCAGGGCAGCACCCTGGGGCAGGGAGGCTTCGCTCTCCTCTGAGCAGTGATTCAGTTCCCATGAATGCATTAGTCAGTCAGGTGTGGTCAATATGCTGCGAAAATTTGAAATTTTGTAGTGTTGGAAATTCTGAAAAGTTTTTTTCTTTCCAATGTGGATGAAAATGTTTTAAATACTCTTGAAATCAAAATACATCATTTTGGTTATTTGAAGTAATGCAGAGCAGATACTTCCAATCTGTTTGATTAGAAGATGTTTAGCCTGCAGCAGAAAATAGGAGCTCTTACACTGATTTCCACAAAACAGAGGGCAGCTAGTGAAATGCAGTTTAATTTTTAGCGAGTCATCCAAAATGAAACATTTGATCAGAAATCACAGTATACCAGTTATAGGCAGAATTTCCTACAATTAAACTTTTCATTTTAATTTTCAAGTAACAGATTAGAGAATTTAAGAGAAATCAAACTGTTTTGCAGATTTTTGTTTTCTTTTACAATTATTTTTCATTGCTAAATCCTTTTGGCAGAAAAGCTCCAGTCAGTTCTCTTTTGGCACAGCCTTGCACAAGGAACAAAACCCGTCCTGGGGAAAGGCAGCCAGAGCCAAACTGCTGTACTGCCAACTCTGTGCATCTTCCTACCAACACCACTTTGAGATAAGGAATCCTTATTGAAAAACCTTGTAATCCCTGCAGCCCTCCATATGCAGATATAAATATTTAGTCACCTCTCTTTCTGGTAGGCATTGTTCTAGGGGAAAACAAGAGGGAATAATGTCTCTGTGAGGGTTATCCCTCTTGAACAGGTAATTATCAATGTCTGGAGGGAGTTTTGAAATCTTCAGTTTAAAGTTGCACAGTAGTGCATAAATAGGAGCCGTGAGTCAGACAGTATGTTCCATTGCTGAAGGCACAATATAAATTTCTTCTGTGATCATCATTTATACATTATATTTCATTTCATTGCAAGATGAAAGGTGCAAAAGAATTGGGTACTTAACTGACTGACTCTTTGAAGTTGATTTTATAGTGTGTCATTTCAGAAAGACTACATATGTCATGATTATAAACTGTCTGTTTTCATTTTATATATTTTATTCTCCCTACCCTCCTCTTTAGTGGGAGATAGCAGTTCTGCTGCTGTAAGTGTTTTACCATTTATACTATAGCTTTTTCACGCGTATATTTGGAAAGGACAGTTATTATAAAAAGTTTGCTTACTATGCTTGTATAAATAAATACTTTTAGTCTTTGAACTAATGAAAAAATAGTATTTGTTTTCCTATCACAGAAGGAATGACTCTGTTTCATAACAGTTTGGAGCACCTCATTTATTTTCAAAGTGGATTAAAGACTTAATTAAGTTTGCCAAAAGGATAGTATATATGTGAATATTCTCTTATTAGTATAGTTGAAACACTGTTATTTCTTCTGTACATTATCTCTCACTAGTTGCAGAGAGATTTAAACCTGTGTCTTAATTAGCAAAGGTTGCAGACCCTCCAGAGAGTGGCTTAGACTTATGAAAAAATTTTAACATTGAGAACACTTCAGAAAGCTTTATATTAGTTCAGAGGCAGCTGTGATTCACAGCACAATAAAGATAAACTGACCTTTTAAAGGCAAATATGTCTTGCTGATTACTCTACAGAGCTAAATGAACAAAGGTCTAACCAAGATGTTGTATAACCATCTCTTTTCTGAGCCTTGGCTGAGCCTGTAACAGGGTATTTAGGCCAAGTAGATAGTTACCCTTTGAACTTACATGTTGTGAATGCTTATATATTGTCAGCACATTCTGCTGTCAGCACCTCCAGTACAATTTTTCACAATCACAAATATGGATTTGCCTAGTTAGTTCTTTCATTGTCCTTAGAAATAGTGAAGAAAATGTCATATTACCAGGAAAGTAGGCAAGATGTGGAAAAACTAAGAATAATTAATTAACCTTATAAAAGTAATAAATTTTATAACTGGCAAAGAAACAGGAATAGCAATTACAAAAACAATGTCCTCATCTTCAAGCATAAGCAGACATGATCCTTCTTAATTTTTACAAAAAATATAGGGCTTCTTGGCAGCAGCTTTGACTCAAGGGTAGAGGATTGCCAGAGACAGTGCTTGACGAGGTCTCGCTAAGACAACACATAGTGCAGAGTACATAGTTTAATAACTTGCATTCATGCTTCAGATGTTGCAGACAGAGGCACATTCCTGTGCATCTCTGAGGAGTGATAACCAGGCAAACAGTGTCTAGTAAGGATCTGTTAATCCCACCTCATTCCTCCTGTTTTTCTTTTTTTGGGGGTATTTTTTGAGCAGAGTAGTCCTGATGATTGATTGAAAATCTTTGCAGAGAAACAGCCTTCATACTCTGGGAATATTTTCCCTCTGTTTAGGTCCCTGAGTTCTGTGATGCAGGTACAAGGCTGAGTTTAATGCCTAAGGCTAAATGCTCTGTTAAGTGTGCTCTGAACACCCTGAGCTGAGCACCTTGCACAAGGGACAGCATGTGGGTGATTATGCCCTTCCTTGGTCCTTGGTCAGGTGGACCCGGGTTTAATGCCCTGCTAAGCCTGCTATGATTAAAACTGAGCCTGCTGTGATTGAAACTTCTCTATTTCCTCCGAAAGAATTAGACTCTTTCCCTTTGAGCTACAGAAGGCAAGTGCATTGAGACAGTATTTTCTGTCCTGCTTGTGTAGTGTGCACTCAGGAACACAAAAATCATATCTGTAAGGAAAAATCAGAGAGGAAGGAGTAAGAAACTGTAGCTCCTATCAGCTAAGTTGTGGAAGGGCAGACATATCCTTCCACACAGTTTTCTTCCACAGAAATAGTTACACGTGTCAGAACACGTTGCTCTATTGAAACAACCCACAGTAAACCTAATCCTCGTTCTCAGATGAACACTCCGACCAAGTCACTCATCTCCCGCACAACTGCTCAGAGCCAGAGCTATGAAATACTCTGCAGAGACTAGCAGAAAAAAAGACAATCTTTGTTTCAGGACCAGTAGCACTCTTATTTCAGCAGGAGGGATGCAGGACTGTGCTTGTGTACTATATTTTCACAGAAATACTTCTTTTAAAGTCTTTTGTAAATCTAGGCAGAAATGACTTTGTTAAGCAAGCCATTGCAAAATCAGGCCATACGTACATACATACATATCCAAGTAGTAGACTGTATGGAGTTTTCTATGACTGTTCTTGATGGCTTTTACATGAGAAAAGCCTTGTGAAAGCAGATTTCAGAAGACTTCAGCTTTTCCTCTCCTCTTTAGCCCCTGTTGACTTTATTTTTGTCATTAATAAGTTAAGTCCCAGTTTGCCTTTCATTTGTCTTTCAATTAAACCTCGTAAAGTAATTAGTATTAAGAGTGTCTGTCCAAAAAGAGTAGATAATTTTCCCTCTCTATGAAAGCTGTTATACATGATGGTATTCAGGACTTCTCAGTGTGAAAATAAGCTACTACCGAAATGAAAGAAACAAATTAATGTCTTGGATAAAAAAAATCATTATTTTTGTTAGGTCTAGAGAGGGACTTGAGACCTAATACTCAAGAAACAAGATAAGGCAGAATCAACACTTGGAGAGATGTTTCAGGGGGATATAGAGATAATAAGGAAGAAAAACCGGGACCTGGAAACAATAAAAGTGCATTTTTCATTGAGTGGCTCTATATGCAATTTGAGAGAAACAGTGTCAGCATTCTCAGGTGTCTACCTGACTGGTGAAGTATTCCTTCCTACAAGCAGTGGACACCTCTTCTCAAAGAGCTTAGAAAGTAAACAGAAAATGATTAATATATTATCTCTTCTCTTTCTGATTAACCTTTATTGTTCTTCCTGGAAAAGGGTATGCCATATTATAGTGAGGCAAAAAGTAATTCATTTCTAGAGTTCACTTCCATGAAATGAACCTTGCCAAGATGTCCCTGGATGTTGCTAGAACTTTGTGACTCATTGAGGATCACCCAGCCTCAGCAGCTGCAGGATGCTGCGTTGGGGTATGAGCTGTTTATCTCCCACTGAGTCTGTAAAACACCTCCTGTGACTTGCTGTGATGTGCTGGGCTGCAGCAGCAAGGTGACACAGAGGTCCACGGGCTGCATTGATGACTGTGCTGGTTTACTTCAGCCTTTATTTTCCACATTCCTAAAAATACCAAAACCCCAATATTTTCAGAGGCACTTACTTACTCTAAAAGATGATGTCTCTATTTCCCTTTGAATATTAAACCTCACAACTAATGGTTTTAGTATGGACTGCTGAAGTCTTCTATTTGCCTATATTGTTATTAAAACCTTGTTGAAATTGGTTTGATTTGGTTCTATGCTGTCACATCCATCAAACTTCATTACTTAGATGCAAATCATATAATACTAAAAGCACTGGAAAATTACCAAGATGTAAAATTCCTTTCTACACGTGCTAATTACTGTTATATGGCATTTTCCAGTTAAATGGCTGTATGATTTATGTCTCTGAAATTTAAGATTAAGGAGAGCACTTTTGGGGAGATTTAAGAAGATGAAAATTCAAAGTGGTGGAAATAAGACTACAATTTTAAATAATTTAATGTGCATTATCTCCTATATGTGCATACCGGCTGTGATTTTCACTTCACCTTGCTGTAATTTTGACTCGAGCTGTTTCTTTTAAATTAATAAATGAATTCTTCTTCACCCACTCTTTTTATTTTGGATATATGGTAAAGCAGAAAACAGTCTATCCTTTGAAGTAGATTTTCATACAGAAAAGGACTAATAAGGGTACAAATCCTGTTGAAATAAATAGGAAGTCACTGTCTCACTCCTGTTTGCACAGTTGAGAGTATTGCTTTTGTTATTACACTTTGCGATGTTTTATACTGAAATGGAACTGAAAACTGATGTTTTTCTTGTTTTTAACCTCATGCTCTCTTCAACCTGTGACATCTTGGCTCGGCAGCCCAGTCATCCCATAGTGCCTATTCCAGAAAATGAAACGCTCGGTTCTGAGGAGGTAATCCGTTGACGTTGAAAGGGTATAAGCATTTGCATGCCAGCTAATGTTGTATTTTATTTGCATAGTGCATGTAGTCTTGATGAACAAAAATGTCCTGAGTGGCCAGATCTGCTTTTGATATAGTGCGTGAACTAGATAAGCATTATTCTTTAAGAGTAATGAAAAAAAAAACCCACAGTGTTGCTTTGGAAACTGTTCAGTTTGCCTGAATTTGAGGAAAAACTAACATTGTGCAAATGAGGCTTCTGGTGTGTGTTTTCTGAAATATTTGGGATGTTAACAGATGATATTTGGTCATTATACAGTCGTCCTCATTTAAATCTCACATTCCACATTTTGCAGCCGCTGGCATAGCTTCTATCTGAACTACTGGGCACAGCAACTACCAGAAGGACATAAGCTAAGAAGTTACTGAGAATTTCATAAAGGACTATTGAAAAAACATAAGGCAACACACATTAAGAGAGCATTTGCCCAGTGTCAAAATTCAGTATCAATTTTATTGGACTTAGGAGATAGATTGAATCTTCTTGAAGTCTAAATTCAGTGGCTAATTTCCTACATCTTTTACTTCTCTAAGTTCTGGGACCAAAAAGGTTACCATCCTAGACAATTCACTCAGTATGAGCTCAGGCTGTCTGCTACAGGTTACTAATCTTCTTCTGAGACAGAATCTATAAAAATTAAAAGGTTCTACTAGCACACACAGGTCTTTTTTATTATAGGGTCATGAAGATGAATTTGAATTATTGTTTTAATGTTGAAATAAGCATAGTAACTCAATTAACTATCATTTCGTCTGTGGTAGGTTTTGAAATGTAATAGAAAATCTTTAATTAAAATACATTTTTTCAGAATTATTTTCAAAATTCACATAAAAAGCTATATCTTACTACCAATAATAACAGGATGTGTTCTATTACAGTGGAAGAATGAATTTTTATTACTAAGACCTCCATGTGCTATCAGGCCCATTCTCATAATTATTTCACAAATTTAGGTTTAAAAATGTAAGTTATGGGTTTAAAAATATAAAATAGAATTTTTATGAATGATAATTGCATTTCCATTAATACAGTTTATTTTAAAATTATACTCTCGTCTAGCTAAGAGCAACAAAATGATATATAAATAAATGGGTGCTTGCCAATAATTACTATCAAATGCGTGACTTTTTGTTTTGAAAAGTACTGAGGGAATTTTGAGAGAAAGTCTTTTCATGTGTTGGAAGCAGAGGATTTGCCTGGCTTTTTGCCTGGTTGGTAGACTCTGGCAGCTTATCTTTAAAATTCTAGGTTTCTGCAGAAAAATAAAAAAGATTAGGGAAAAAAAAAAGAAGAAGGTGAACGCCTGGTTTTCCGGTGATCAGTGGACTGCTGTTCTACACTAGGAAAATACGAGATATGAATATGACCTTTTATTTTCATGCACATCCCTAGTCTTTATGGGCAGGGAGTCAATGACTCAGAGCTCTCTTTGTATGAATTTTCCCCCAATATTCTTCCCTCTTCCCTCTTCCCTGCCTTCGACTTTTCTCCTTGTTTGCAGTGGACACAAACTGAAACACAGGAAATTCCTCTAGAATGCAAGAAAATCCTTCTCCCTGTGAGGGTGGCTGACTGCTGGGACAGGTTGCCTAGATAGGTTGTGGCATCTCCATCCTTGGAGATATTTAAAACCCAATTGGATGGGATCCTGAGCAACCTCCTCATCGTGACCCTCCTTGAGCAGGGTTGTGGACTACGTGACCTCCAGCTGTCCCTTCCAACCCCAGCTATTCTGTGATCCTGTGATTTTGTTTTTACGCTATCATCTCCCTTCCACTTTCCCCTGAGAGCAACTCCTCAATTCACTCAAAAAGACCTGTTATTAAAATAAGCACCAAGGTGCCTTCACAAAATAAATCAGAGAATTAACAACTTGTCATTGCTGAGATTCTCAGAGAAACAGTTTGTTATTCCCATCTTTTTCATAAGATTTCTGAAATATTATTGCAATAATGATATATCTTATATCACTTCTGTTGATGCAGCTGTTTTTCCTATTTTAATAATAAGATAGTGGAAAGTATATCCATGTTTGTCATCCTTCTTTGCAGACAGCATATTGAGCGAGAAATTTGCAGGCCCAATGGAAAGATGTTTTTTTTATTTTTATTTTACTCCTTTAAACAGCAAAACACATAATTTCACCACAGAATTAAGACTAGTTCAGATAATGGTGTGAGTCATTATGAAATACTGAAGTCAGATGACCAGGCCTGAGGTCTTATTTAAAATGTGAGGTTTTGTCATGTACCAGAATGACGATGGTGATAATGTAAGTCAGAAATTCTTTTGGTCAGACATCAATGATGTGGGTTTTTCCAAGGCAGCTTAAATGTATGAGACTATTTTCTAAAAGTTTCTAAACATCTTAAGCTACTTGAACAAAATTTCTATGAACTCCTTCATTTAAAAGTTAAAATATACTCTGGCCAGCCACAGAACAAGGGGATACAAATTGAAACACAGGAAGTTCCATCTCCATATGAGGAAGAACTTCTCTCCTGTGAGGGAGACAGAGCCCTGGAACAGTCTGGAGATCTGGAGATCTTCCAAACCTGCCTGGATGCCACCCTGTGCCACATGCTCTAGGTGTCCCTGCTGGAGCAGGGGGGAATAGATGATCTCTAGAGGTCCCTTCCAACCTCAACCATTCTGTGATTCTGTGATGGTTGTAGCACTCCTACTATTTCTTGTAGATAATTCTCTCTCTATAAATATTTCTAGTGAAATTATGGTTACATTTTTGAAAAGCAAAGACTGTCAAGTGGAAAGAAAACTTGGGCTGTTACCAATTCTGTTCATATTTCCCTATATTAGAATCTTATTGACTATTCATAACTTAAAATAATTTTAGCGAAATCGTGAGTTTAAATAACCTATAACAAAAAAGTGCTTGATAGCACTTTACAGACGAACAAGTATCTGTCCTGGAAGCCCCGGGCCCTGCACACTCTATATCCAGGTGTGACTATACTTTATATTCTATACTCTATATTCTGTATGTCCATAGCCAGATATGGATATTCTATGCTCCAATCTGTGTGTGGACACAGAAGGTGAATTGTGTCAGGCTCAGCGCAAGCTGGTCTCAAGAGATGACACATTTTCTTTTTCCTTTTTAACAAATCAAGAGGAGTCTTCTCCACTGAACTCCTCAAAATATTTGAACAGAATATGTTATCTGTTTTTCCTTGTTTCTTTAATCTCATTTTTAGCAGCATGACATACCGGGGGGGCACTATGGTGGCCCTGTTGAGACTCAAAATAACCTTCTCTGTCAAGGGAGTGACAAGGAAGGGACAAGTACATCTTGAGACCAACCCCTTTTGCTCATTTTCAGTAAAAAAGGAGTGAGCAAAGACATATATTTCCTGTGAGACCTGTTGCCAGAGAAAGAGGTATGTATCTGATACTAGGAAGAAAAATTATTTTGGATATTATGAACGGAGACTTCATTCAACATTCATTCAACATTTAACATTCTATCTTGGAGACAGATAGAACAGCATAGAGCCAGGAGCAGCTCAAAACATTTGGGAAACATTTTTTTTTTAGCTGTCCTGAAAGCGATATCTTCTTTGGAATGTTCGGTTGAAATGTCTCCTGAAGAACCACTACAATACCCCATTTTCATTTTTATCTGGTCAGGTCTCCAAAACTGTGAGTTATGCTGTTTTCCCTGTTCAGCTCAGTGAAGAAAATGGAGTACAACTTCAAAAAGTACTTTAACATCTTTTAGGGACTTGTACTGTCCCTTGCTACTTAGGAACCTATCCTGACTGGAGCAATTCATTATGCTGAATTTACAATTCATGAGTACACATAACCTGCAAAGCTCATCCTAATTTGGAGTATCTTTTATTAGTAGCAAAATCATGTTTGAATGCTGAACTGGCAAGGTCAACATAACTCTTTGTGGTGTAATGAGAACTGTAGTTTTCCCTGTCATACAGTCTCTGCCTTCACCAATAGGTTCTTCTTTATCTATCTTTAGTTTCTTCTTTATCAATCTATCTTTATCTTGTAAACTGATATTTAACTTATCTTCCCCTAGTGCTCCTCTCTCAGAGCTAAAGACAGTAAGAAAAATTTAGTATGATAAATACAATTCCAAAATAATGAATTCCTAGGCAGATTCTCTGTGACAAGTAGGCATTCCCTTGGCCTTTTTGAAGGAGGAAGAGAGAGGCAAAATGGGAAGATGTTGCTAGTTTCTACATACTAATTTATATTGTTTTCCTCACAGAGAAACATTCCATATTCTGTTCTTCATATAACTTCAACTTCTTTCCATGATAGCACAAACCAAATCGTATTTGCCACTTTCCTGCGATATCAGGGAAACAAAAATACATTTTTTCCTCCATGTGAAACCCCTCTCTACAATGAGTGCTTGTAGAGGCCCGCTTCAGAGACAATAGTACTGGATGCCTTGTTAGTAAACAATTTACTGCAAGGACAAATGTCTTATCAGCAAGGAACAAAGCAGGAAAAGGAGGAGGACTACAACTGCATGTAGAATGTCTTGTCAGGAGATGAGGAAGAACGCAAGGCAAAACAGATAACCACAACTGCACGGCTGGCAAGATACTGACCAGTTATAATTTTAGCAACACTTGTTTTAAGAGAGTATAAAAGAAGTTGGTTTGAGAGTAAAGTTGTCTCACTCTGTATTCCAGACTGAGTCTGTGTCTTCACAAGGTGCAACAAGTGTTTACTTTGAGAAGATCTAGGTGGTACTCCTCCAGTAAGACCTAATTGAGAGATATAGCAGTAATTTCTGAAACTTTTTGTCCTTCTTTAAAATAAACCTCATGCTTGCCATGGTTATGGTGTGCAAATGACATTATAATTACTCTTGGAGTCAGGATATTTAGAGAAAATATAGGGCATGTGTCCCTGTAGAGTCATAGAAAGCTTTAGCATGCAGGTGCTAACTGTATGTGCTTATTGCCTTTATTCATATATAACTTGCAAAGTCCCAGGTCTATTGTACAATTACTTTAGGTTCACATAATCTTTTGCTGCATCTGTTACTCTGTCTTATCTGTTTGTTATTCCTAAAAGATCTGCAATAATTATTTGAGTCCTGGCATCTTTTCATGCAAGGTAAACACTCATAAAAAGACCCCAAGAGGAAATGCTGATTCATTGACTTCAGTAAAGATAGAATTGCATGGAGAGTCTTTTATGTAAATTTGTGAGACTTTTATTGCAAGAAGCTCTACTTTCTAATAAAGAGAAACAATATATTCTGCACCACTGTAATCAACTTTAATAGCAAAAGTTCTTGAAGTATAAATTCTATGAAAAATATCAGTCATGTCCAAAGTTCTGTTATACATTTCTCTTAATCTTTATTTACTTAAGGAGTGTTCCTAGTCAGAGATCAACATTATTAATCATTAATAGATTCTACACATTAGGATAAAATTCCTGCAATATGAAAGAGTCTTTGTCCTAAAGAATTTATGTTACGTGTTTTATGCTAGACCAAAGCTTCAAATCAAGCAGCCATTTCAGAAGCAGAGTGAAGTTCTTACTGAGAAGCTACGAGGTCATGACACAGACTACCTTTTTCCTCCTAGTTTTCCTTACAGCCTTTGGAAGGCTGATGATTACATTTAGGTATTGTGCAATGATTCAAAACTCAGATACTTTTCAATGTCTTTTTAACTTGTAAAGAACAGAAAACAGAGGTATGGTAAATACTTGATGAATCTAGAAGGAGCTGTCTCTATGGTAATCTCTGACTCCAAGGTTGGCTCCTGTGTTAAGGAACCTTCTCCTACAGGTCTTTCCGGCCACCCTATGCACATTTTCCCTCCTGCTTTAAACTACAGCCTCATCCTTCCATCAGTAGAGAGCTGGTATAAAATAATAATATCAATGCCAGCTCTGTAGCTAGCCAGGCTTCAGGGTATGTGTGTTACAGGATAGTCAGCTGTGACAAAGCCAGCCTGTCTTCATTCCTTGTACTCAGGACTCATATCGGGGTGGTCTTTGCAGCACTGTTGATTTGCAGAGTTTATAAATTATCTAAGGAAGTAGGAGGCATGAGGTTATTCATAAAGAATATTGCATTGACTGGGAATTGAGTAGCATATGGTAGCAAATAAAGAGGCAAAAAGCAACCGTAAGGCTTAGAAAAAAGCTCTGAGTTATTGCAAATTAGAAAATCCTTTGATGTCACTTACCTCCAAAAAAAGCACGGTGCAGACCTGACATCTAATTCTGCAAAACATTTTGGAACAAAATGAACAGTCCCTCTCTGTAGTGATACTCTCAATGCTCTTAGCTTATTTTAACCCAGCCAAGTACTGCAGCACCGGGCTCTCTCCCTATCACCGGAACAGTTCATTTAACTGAAAATCTAATGACCCCTCAAGTAAGAATATCTACTGCCTATACAAAAAAAAAAAAAAAAAAAAAAAAAAAAAAAAAAATAAAAAAATAGAGTATGAAGTGTTAAGTGTAGCAAATCCCTTAACCTTATAAATGGATGAGCTGCCAAAAGTGAACAGTAGCTTAAAGTCTCTTGATATTTATAAATAGACAGGTCAAAACTGCTCACTTGTAAATTCTTAAATGAATCCTTTAAGAAGCAAGGGAAATACTTTATATTTACTTCATACTTTAATAATACTTTATAACACTTTTTATTTGCAACATGGTATTCATACCTGCTGCAGATATTTGGACAATACTTTTTGCCAACTTGAGTAGTAACTATTTGTTTTAAGTAAAAAGATTTGGTTATGGTCTACTGGCACAAAAGGACTTTATTAGATCACTATGCACTAACAAGGAAAAAGCACTTTATGCATCTACTGGATTCTATTTCTGATTGATTGATACAAAAAATGTACAGTGAATCTTTTCCTTATCCTTCAGAGTAAGTTTGTATTAAAAAGTCTAAAAGGGTAGTAATACTTATGCCATGCAAATGTGAGGCAGTGGAAGTATGAAAACTCAGTGTGCTATTTAAACTGTCTTTTTAATCTAATTCTGTTTGACTTTAAGAAACAGCTTTTGCATTTGGTTCCATTTCCATAATGGCAGAAGAGAGGTATAATACTTCTAGAGGAAAAGAACTTGCTCTGAGCAGGTAGTGAGAAAAAAAATGTAGCTGGATGAAGATTTTTCATTAGGCAGATAAACTTTGCTGGCGCATTCCTCTAGCTTGGCAAAATCTCCCTAAATGGGAGTCCTATCTCCAGCATACCGACCGCTCTCTCCTGTCCAAATTAATGACCCCCACAAACCTGCTCAGCGTGCATGCTCTTCCTTCACCCATCACTGGTGGAGATGCTAAATGGTAGTGATCCTGGTATCTGTCTAATACCATCTGGAAATGGTTGTCCATTAGACTTGAACCACTGACTTCTACCTCTCCAGCCCCACGGCCCAGTCAGTTACAGCATCATCCACTCTTCAGTTACAGACTCACAGAATGGTTGAGGTTGGAAAGGACTTTTGGAGGTTGTCTAGTCCAATCACTCTGCTCAAGCAGGATCACCAAGAGCACATTGCACGGGATCACCTCCAGGCGGGTTTTGAAGATCTTCAGAGAAGGAGACTCCACAATCTCTCTAGGCAACCAGCTCCAGTGCTGTTACTCTTACAGTAAAGGATTTTTTTTCTCATATTCAGATGGAACTGCCTATTGCCTCTTGTCCTGTCACTGGCCACCACCAAGAAGAGTCTGGCTGCATCCTCTTGACACCCTCCTTGCAGACATTTTTATACAATGACAAAATCTTCCCTGAGTCTTCTCTTCTCGAGGTTAAACAGGCCCAGCTGTCTCAGACTCTCCTCACAGGAGAGATTCTCCAGGACTTTCTTCATCTTAGTAGCCCTACATTGGAGTCTCTTCACATCCCTCTAGTTACCCCAGGATACTGTTGGCCTTCTTGGGCATCAGGGCACGTTGCTGTTGTCTGCCAGAGTCCCCATGTCCTTAAACGTGCCTATGCATGAAAAGTTACCAAGTTCAGTAAAGCAAAGTTAAATTTTTTTCTTCTCTTTTAAAAAGAGCAGATGCTGTATGATGTTGTCCACTAGAAAAATGTTTGTAAAATAGCATGCCTTAATTTTTATTCGCTTCTCCACTTTGTAGTCACCCTTTATCCCTTCCCCCTTCTTTTTTTCCTACAGACTGCCAATGCAAGAGGTTCCATTTAGCTGTAATGGTGAGTATTACTGTTTTTATGACTTGATTACAGTCACACTTTGAATATGTAACCCCTGTTTTGTGTCAATTATAAAATGTGTGTAATTTTGACTAAAAAATATAATAGGGTGTTTCAACTATACATAGAGTTTCAACTCTATATAGAGTTTGAATAGTCATCTGTCTATGGTGAATTAATTCCTATTAATGACTACTAATATAGAATAATTCTACCTTTCAGCATCATAGAATAAACTAAAAAGTGAATTAATTCTAAGTGGGATGCAATCAAAGTGTAGAAGGAATTGAGTGGTCTGGGATTAATTTGTATAGTAACAGTATTGAGATAAGATTAATATTATTTTATATCTGAGTACCTAACTACATAGTGCCATTAAAATTAATGGTTTGCTACAGTTAAAGAATGCTATAGCACAAACAGTGCACTATACTTGTAGTGTCTATAGCTGTCAGTGTAGATGCAAAGTAGCACTTACCAGGTGAGTGCAGCAAATAGCAGTTGATATATAAAAGACTGAAAGGATCAATGACTCTTTATTTCATCTCCACCTCTCCATACACAAAAAAGGTTAATTATGACCAAAAGTTTAAATCAGTTAATGCTAAAAATTTGAGAGTAGGAGCCTGGAGGGATTAAGTAAAAAATACCTTAAGGAATGCTAAGATAAATTAGATGTATTTGGGGTGGCACAGCATAGTGAAATTTACAAAAATGAAATTTCTGATGTCTTAACTGAAGCAGTTTCCCAAATGCTAGTGCTTAGAAGGATGAGTAAGATTTCAGAGAACCAGGGAAAGGCAAACATAATGTCATGCCTAACAAAGGAGGAAAGGCAGATCTAAGGAATTACAGAAAAGTCAGCCCTAACATCGTTTCTAAGAAAGATACTGGAACAAAGTATTAAATAATCCATTTGTAGGCATCTGGAGAACAGAGAGGAGATAAGAGAACACGCGCAGGCACATGGGAGAAACAAACTCTATCAAGAACATCTCATTTCCTTCTTTGACAGCAAAGCAGATATAGAGGATGTGATTGATACAACATGTCTTCTGACAATGTCCCACATGACATTTATAAGCAAACAGAGCAGATATGGACTAAATGAAATTCACGTAAGGTAGATGTGCATTTGATTGGAAAGCTGGACTCTGAGAATGATATTTACTGCCAAAATGGGAGAACATTTCTCAGAGGCTTCCACAATGCTGGCATCTAGTATTTAGTGCCACAAAACAATGTTATTCGTTACTTACACAATAGGATAGATAGTAAATTTATCATATTTGCAGATAATGCACGGTTGTGAGATCTTGCCAGAAGTTTGGAAGACAGGAGTCAAAAAAAAGAAAAGTCATTAAATTAGAAAAATGGCTTGAAATCAACATTAAAAAGTTAATTAAGGAGAAGCACAAGGAAAACTGAAAAGCACAGCCAGAAGTAGAGTGATAGTAATACTGCAGGAGAGCATCCAAGGATTACAGGGGACAACAAATTGAAACTGAGTTGAAGAGGCAGCGTTCTTGTAAAAAAGAAAAATATCATTTAAGGGAAATGCTGGGTGTTTGTAATATAACAGAGGTAACTACTCATCTCTATTCTGTGTCAGTGGGAATCAGTTGCAGCATTGTCTTCTGCTTTGGACCTTTTTAGAAAGAGAGATCCTGGTTGTGGAAAGCAAATGAAGGAGTGGGAAAGACTTAATGGTTTCAGTTTCCTTACAGAGACAGAAAGAAATAAGACAGAGCAGAGACACTGCAGTTTCTACCTCTGCATAAAGAGCTGTTATTGTCAGTTCTCCATCTTCCCTGTGAGCAGAAGAAAAGGAAATGGGCCTAAATTTCAGAGTAGGCTATTTAGATTAAAGATGAGGATAGTTACAGCTATGTGGGAAATTAAGTGCTCTTTCTGATTACCTCAGACTGTCAAGGAGAGCCAAGCATCTCGCAGGTATCTCTGGTTTCCTGGCTGTCATCTTGCTTCTCACCTATAGGACAAACAAGGGCACTCGAAATTTCTCCAAGCCATTCCTTTTTTTTTTTTTTTTTTTGCTAGTTACATTTATTAGACAACTCCTCAGTTTGCATAAGTCATAAAAGTTAAGCGACATAAGTGCATGCTATTTGTACAGCTTACTGATCTGCTTTTTGACTACTCACATTCATGTGAAAACTCTTCTTTTGCAGCCTTGAATTAGGATCCGGAGCTAAAAACTATAAAAGTTTTTGAGGCCTGTTCCTATACTGACATGGAATCCACAGCACAAATGTTATTTAAAGCACCATTAAAAAAAATGCTTCCAGTATACTAATTGTGAAGCACTCATAACTGTCAAATATTCTTTCAAGAGATAATTGTATGTACTAGAGTAATTAACCCCAGAGATACACATGTGAATGTGGCATATTTATAAATCATTTTTTGAAGCGCTTACTGGTTTAAGAGATGTCCAGAATAACACAGCATATTTTCTTTAGAAATAATACAAATGTTGAAAATAAATAAAACAGTATTTTTGTTGCAAAGTGTTGGTTCTTTTTTTTCCATGCTCCGCATATTTCAGATTGTTGAGAATGAATGCCAACGCCCCTGGAAACAGTATGTTCCCACGCTGTTAATCTTGGTAACATTTTACCATTGTACAGACACATATTTTGTGAAACACGCAAAGAATTATTCACCCAGGTGTCACCCCCTCCAGCAATCAGAATGCACTGTGCTCTTCTGCCTTGCAATGTTCATACCCTTTTGGTCAGCCTTTGTCTATCCCAACCTGTGCATGCAGACAGAATTACTGAGTTGCTGATAGGAAGGAATCACCACTTTCCTCTTCACTTTAGGCTCTTAACATTTTGACCCTGTGCTGCCTCCACAGACTTGTTTTTAAACAGTTTCCTTGCAAAATTCATGGGAAAATTTCGAAGAAGCCGTTTGCCTCTGCTTGCATGAGTCAGCTTCTCGCTGATGCCCTGATCCCTTGAATTTGTGAATCACACTGTGGATCTACACCCGCTCAGGACCTGCGTGTCTCAGTCCTGTCTTGGTGTGCGGCACTGTTTGACCTCCTGACACACTGCTGCATTTAAGGATGCAGACTGAGGTTACTCTTTTAATGAAAAGTGCTGCTGCTTTCATTAAAATTAATGTGATGAACTGCTTTATCGAGCATTATCATCAATTAAAACATTAAAATTAAAATCAGATTAAATGCAATCCTCTTAAGGGTACTCAGCCACTTGCACTGTTGGACCTAGTGTAAATTCCATGCACTGCAGCTTGCATTTAAACTATTTAATGGCAGAACTATGAGAAAGGAATAGAAGCTCAACAGTTAGTCTCTATAAATAGATGATAAATATACATTCTTCCCTTGGTACAGAAGCATGGACATCCTTTAGAGTGTTACAAACAAGTTGTTGACAACTGTTGTTTTTGAATTAGTGTCTTCTTTCAAGAGAAAAATAATAGAAGTGTGGAGATAGTGTGGGCAGCACATCCATTAATTAAATGGCAAAAGAAGATATGAGAAAAGCATTCCAGTGAGTTCTAAAAAGTGACCTGCTGGGTACAAAATCAACAGATATAGGTAAACTTAAAAAAAAGAAAATAAAACAAAAAGGAAAAGAGAACATATATAAACACATATATACTATAAATATATTATTAGTATTGTAAAAAATGTCATAGGTCAGACCACTCAAGATCTATTAAAATTTCTTAAATTCAGTCAAGCACTGCAATGGACAAAAATCTAATTTCTAGAGCCAGTGTGGTCTGTGTGATTCTCAAAAGTCTGAATAAGCTTTCATAGTATTTTCTTAAAGTACTGTCTTTGCTCTGAATGTCCTCCAAATCCCCCTTTTTTTTTCCTTTCCTCCCATGAGTTTCATCTCAGTTCCCAGCCTCATATGGCATGTCTAACTGAGATAGTTATTGGAATGGTAACTTTTAGCTTTAAATAAGTCCAGGTGATAGAAAAAAGTCTGAAGGCTGAAGGAACACAATTTCCTACCAGAATTTTGGAAAAGTCAATAGAAGTGTTGCTTTGTTGGCCTCTCGTTTGGTGAACTTCTTCATTTGTTTACATTAAAAACAAAACAAAAAATGCTTTTCCTATCTGTTGAGACATCTTCTGCCATAAATGAAAAGTGAAAGTATATTGCCAGTTACAGTCTAGGAAGTCTATCCCTAGGAAACTAGTGAAAAATGTATTAGGAGAAATCCTTTAAGGAGAGATTGTGAAGAGCAAATCTTGCCATAAAAAAATGATTGCTTTCAGTAGTAATACATAAATATAAAAATAATAGACACTACTTATGTAGTGATGTAATACATTTATTCCAAGTTCTGATGCCTTTATCCTAATATTTTTCCAGTAAATACAGCTTCCTGCTAGTAACCCAGTGACTATTTATATTCAACAAGAGCTTGTTGATCCCCTTTTCTTTCATTCTCTCTCACAAAGCAACTGTGCAGTCTTGTCCACAGTAATCACTGTACCCTGCACATGCACCTGGAGTTTCTGTCATTGCTGCGCTTCCCAACTCCGCTGGCAAAAAAAAAAAAAAAAGATATTTTTTTGAGTCCTTCCCTTCTTCATCTCCATCTATGTCAGGACCCAATCCGGGATTGGCAAGCTCACTGTAAATAAGACTTTTCAGAAGCCTAGCTCAGCCATTCCCCAGCAATTTAGCCTTTCCCCTCCCACAGAGTCTGCTCATCAAAGCCTCAGCAGTACCTGGATCTTGGTATGCTGGTACAACCCCAGAGTGGGCTGGTCATGGTCTCACGGCTATGTTAGAGTGTGGCTTGGGATAAGAAGAATGTGATGGCACCTGCTGTCTCAGGATTGACCAGGAGGTGCAGCTGGGGTGGGAAGGAAGTGTCATAAATTGCTGTGGCAGGAAGTATGATAAGTCTAGGAAAGCGCAGCAACCACTTGTGGAACCATGTATCTTCCTTTGCCACCTACAGTTGTTGACTGATGCTCACGTGTTTGTGTATGTCCTTGTATGTGTGAGAGATGGAGTTTCTTCAGTGAGATCCATTGGGTCATTTTCTCGTACTCTACATCTGCTTTTGACGCTAAAGCTGTTCATCTGTGTATCTGAGGAAGCTACCCCGTAGGCCTGGTAACTGAGTTGTGTCTGGCCATAGGTCCCAGGTGCACCTACTCTCTGGCAGGACTGTACTTGGATATCTGGTGAAATTTGCCATATAACTGTCCCCTATTTTGAGTTGCATATAGCCTGGATTGACATTATAACAACTGAAACAAGCAGCCTTGAAATGTCTGAGTTTAAACAGACACCACTCTGCGGTAACAGCAACCCGCAACAGTGAGCTTCCAGGCTATCACTGAGTAGGACAAAAAGTCCATTTTGGCAATAGTGAAAAGATCCTCATTTCTGGGCCTGCTTCAAACACATGAAGACAACAGTGCTAGCGAGGAAGACCACTTTAATGCTCAGGTCTTCTTTGAGTAAACCTGTCCAGGGTCTTGTCACTTGTTATTCGGTGTGAAACCTGTTCTGTGATCAGCACATGGCAGAGGGAAGACAGTGTAGGATAATACTCTTGGTGAAATATTTTTGTTTTAAAAACTTTTTTCCTTGTAGACATTTAGTTTTATTAATAATCAAGAATAATACATATAAAATATTGCAATCATTGCAAATCAGTGTGAATTGTGGCCAAGGAGTTACCAACTATGTTTCCATGTGAGCTTAAGGAAAGAGATATCTCATCATTGCAGAATTCAAACTGAGGATAAGCAACTACAAAGGTGCTGTGGTGCATTGTGATGTGTCTACTGACTGAAACAAGTGCAATGGGGGATGGCATCCTGGTTTCCTCCTGTCTTGGGTTAGGAAGAAACCTAGCCACAAGTCACTTCTTTTTCGTAGCATAATGGAATTATACCACAGTTGGTATAATTCACCTTGGACCAGGTGTAAGGTTTGTCTCCAGGCCTGCTCACAGGGAAGGACACTGAGGTCCTCTGACATGCTGGATTCTGCTGTGAGCTCATGAGCTGGACTTTAAGCTTCTACATTCTTGTACTTCTTTGCTAATATTCAGCTTTATTATGAATGTGATTAGAAATTACTTTTTAGAGTGGTCAATAGGCTTGTTCAAAGAAATCAGAGAAAAATTTGAAAGAATGGCTGTGGAATAATTCTGCTTGAGCTTTAAAGAGACTCTTGGTCATTTCTATTGCTTCTTGTTTTGTTATTTCAAGGAGTGTTCAATGACATTAATAATCCTTGAATTCCTGCCAATTCTGTAGTGTGTTTCTTAAACTTAGGCATAGACATCAGGGGGTGCTGAAACAGGTATAAATCAGATATTTTTGCACTTAACAATGACGATTATAATCAAGACTAGGAGCATAGTTCAAAAGCTTAACAGAACTGTTATACTTGGAATAGGTTAATCTTCAATAGAGATCACATTTAACTACTGAATACTTATGGATAAGTGAACATGTGTTTTCATTAAGTGCAATAATGGGAGATAATTTTGCTCACTAAGGAAACGACTGAATTAAAAATATTTGCTGAAACAAAACAAAATAGATTTATGTTTTTGTTATGGTTTAAACATAAGCCAATGAGAACAAATGGAAAATAGGATTTTATCAAGTTTTAGCACAATGTCTGTGTCACAAAATAAAGTGGTTTAGAAGCACTAATTCCATTTTTTGCCAGCCTTTGAAAGACAGTATATTCCTGTGAACACTAGTCTACTTCCTTTACAAGCAAATTCTTTACCTCTGGTTTAATTGTCTGCAAATTTTAAAATCTTTAGATCTTAAAAGCTGCAGATTAAAAAGGAAAAAAAAAATGACTGTGACTTAAAACACGAATATGATTGTCCATTTAACCTGACTGGCTGATAAGATGTATCCCATATGGCAACTTGCTTTCTTTATTTTCTTAACCAGAGCAAGGACATAACTTTGTAAAAATACTTCCAGAAATAAGCAAAAAGACAGGCTTTAAATTCTGCTAATTTCAATGCAAATCAAGAGTCATTTTATTGAAACTGGTGGAGCCACACAGGCATAAGGAAAAGAGATGGATTATCATCTTAAGTGAGAAATACACTTAAGACATGAATGTGTCTTTCTTCATGTTGCATTTGATGCATTGTCAGTGCAGTGGTCAATGACAGACTTACATTGCCACATTTTTGTCTTAAGAACAAAACCAAATTAAAAATACAGAAAAAAAAGAAGATTCAGATTTATATCCTATTACATGATGTACAATGATTGTATGTTGCTGACTTTCTCCTTTCTATTCACTTCCATAAAGAAGATTACAAGAGAACAAAGTAAAGATGTGGCCCGATGGAATTTTCCTTTATCCTCAGTCACCAGCTGTGGAAAGGGGTGTGTGGGAGGAGGTCCAATAAAAGCACTGCTGGAAGAAATTGTATTAAAGACTTGAAAATTTGGATTTCAGGCCCTTCTGCATAAACACACACACGCACGCACATGCACATGCTTCCTTTTAATGTGTCTGCCATTCATGGCAATGCACCCAAACCAGCTGTGCTTTCAAAAGTAACTGGTCTTTGATTCAATGACCTCGGAAAAATCGCAAAGGGAATAAGTCCCTTCATTCCTTTGAAAACCGCCTGTCATTAATTTCTTTAGGCTCCTTTCATTTGCTGCAAAATGAGGAAAGAAGTATGACCATATTTACTTTTATTTTTAATCCGAGAAGACTTCAGTTGTTTTATAAAGATAACTATTTTTGTGTAATTTAGTCTTACCTACTGCCTCTACTATTAATCTTAAAATTCTTTGTTGCTTTTCTTCTGAATTTTTTAAACTTTTTGTAGTGCTACAGTGCATGCTTCTTAAGGTCTGCAGTCCAAAATCTGAAGACCACAAATCAAATAATAAAGGCTATTAGCTATGTCTCTCAGTAGCTGTTCTGTATTTCTTTCTTTTTTCCTTTTTTTTTTATTATATAGCTAACTTCGCTCTCTATTTTTTCGAAGGATGAACGCTGGCATTTATCACCCTGTTTACAGAGATTTCCAAGTTTTTATTGACCAAAGCTTAAAATATATATATGTATATATATAGTTAAAAATACAGAGCTCACGATACATAGCTAGAATATTGGATCATGTGTCTTTTGCATAAGAAACTCAGCTTCACTACAGACTTTCTCACTTAGAAAAGAATACACCCAACCTTTCAGAATGATGGATACATAGTGGTAATTCCATTTCCAGGATCTTTTTATCTTGGGCAAATAAAACAGTTTACAACATCTCTGACTAATGATTAACACATACAGATTCTTCACTTTGTAGAAGACTGTAGTCTGCAAGTTTCTGTCCAGGTTTCCCTCTGAACAGTAACTGAACATATCACACATACAGTAAATGGTCATTTCCCTATAAAGTGAAGTATTGGAAGCCTAATAAAGACTGCTAGAGACAGAAGAATGTGGCTCAAAAGTCAGTTCCTGCTCCTATATTGCATTGCAAGTGAAGTTTGGATGTCAAAGCAACTTGACTCTAAAAGGAATTTCTCTCAAGGACTTTACTCAGCTGAAGACCACCGTTCTGTGAAGTGGAGCAGACTGAAAAGGAGCTTGTACCAGGGCAAGTACTGCAAGACACGAGGCTGTTGTACAGGAAGAGACGACGGCTGCAGCTTCAACATCGTTTCCCGAGCAGCTGTCTGCTACTGCGACCAGTTCTGCACCACAGGTCCTCCTGGCCCTGTGGACTGCTGTGCTGATTACTGGGATGTCTGTGGCAAGTCTGGTGAGCCCACCAGGTCCGATGAGATTTGGCCACCTCTGACATCAGGTACCGAGGGAGACTGTGATCAATTTGCATTAGCAGATCACAATACAAGTGTCCTTTAAACAGAAGCCAGTCATTAATTTTTAGTGCATTAAAGCTAAAATGTGACTAAAGACACAGTAGACAAACACCAACTTTGGTATGAAACAGGAGTAAGAATTTTTCTTGCTAGTATTTCTTTATCTCTAGGGTATATTTTAGGGTTAGCTGGATAACAGCTCATTTGAAAAGAGCTCTTAGTTTACAAAATAAGATAATGTCATTGAATCATTGTTTAATTAAATCAATTTCAAGAGAGCATCACAGATTAACATGGGATTAATGTCAAGCTCCAAATTTTAGTATGTATTAGTAAAAAAACAGACCATCAAGGAAACTGAGATTCATCCTAAATGATAAAGTCTGAGGTATACTGTGGTAGTTTAGAGCTAGAATAGATCCTGTGGGACATCATTTTTCTTGGAGCAGCTCAGGCACAGCAATGGTTGAAGGAGTATGATTAGAACAGGAATTTCTCTCTAATATTGTATTTTTTTTAGGTTCTCATTAGCTAGTTTATAGAGGAACTTCCTCCAAAAGTGCTTTGATCTCAGTCTATTATGTTTTTAGAACTAGAGATTACAAGAAATGATGTGGAAGCAGCTGGTTCTCACTTGGTTCCTCTATAGCCAAATCTCTGCTACTGATAAAGATTAGAATGGGAAATTTTAGCACTCTGTGGCTCCTTACTATTAGTAGTCCCAATCTGACTGAAAGTGAAGTGACTGTACAAATCTTTTCAAAGGTTAAAATCAACATAGTTTTAAAAATTAACAGCTTCTTTGCAATTACTTTGATGCTTATATTCCAGCACTCTTTCAGTACAAGTTCTTCAGAAGGCTGTTCTTAAGCCCTAGCATAGAGACAAAACGTAGTAAGTGATAGTAACAGGGAGCAACAGAACTGCTATATTTATTTAGATTACCTGGTTGCCTATTAGCTTCCAGAAAAGCATGGTGTTGTCACAGTAAGCTCTGCACAAACATACAGCAGCATTTCTGACAGCCTAAGGTTGTAGTTTTGCAAAGTGTTGGAGTAAATCACTACAAAACCTAGATCCTGTGGTAGCTCTCATTCTGAAAGGTAAAAATGCAGCAGAGAGTTTAGACAAGGCATCAGGTGAAGGGGAATGTTTTTACTGTCTCCCTTAATCCAAAATTTGCATATGTGTTCACTGCTCTGTAGCTCATATATGGCTAATACATTTAATCTAGTTATCCACCTTTATTTTAAAGAGGTTGCTATTTTTGATAGGAAGCGTTTTATCTTCTTATAGGATATTTTTATTATACATTTCTATATATTTTTATATAAATAACCTATAGGCTAGAGAGAGTCAAAACAGTCAAAGGCATCAGGGAAAATGTAACTGAAGGAACTTTCTAGAACTGAAATGACTGAGGAACAGAGAATGAGAATGATATTGGAAGGAAGAAAAGATTAAGTATCTGAAGAATAAGCAAACTATGAGGCACTTTAGAAATGATGTAAGTAAATATACTTACTAAGCTAACTTGCTAGCTAATAAGAGAGACTACACTCCTGTCTGGCTAGAGGTTATTTAAGCCCTAGGGAATCATCACATACATCAAATAACTTTTCACCTGGAAGATTTTGATCTTTCGATCACTTATGTTTTTACTCTCAGTGTTTCCTGAGTCATATTTCTTTAAATAAACTAATAAACTGTCATGCTTTACACACCAATAAAGCAATGCTGTATTTCTGGATCGCAGTCTATTCACCGGCATGGTACATGGCAGTACGTGGTACATCGTTTGCAGCCACTCCTGAGTTACCTATGGGAAGCTGCTTTGACTTTGTGTTTATAAAGCCAGAATACAATAGGTTTCAATGCCTCTCCTGAGTAATTTCAAAAGAAATGGTGCACATTCCTGTTTCAACTGTCGTAGATAGGAAATAAGGGTTCTGTTTTTTTTTTCTTTTGTTTTGTTATAAAAGGACTATTAAGGTTTTCTTTATTAAATATATTTACTATTTTTTTTCATTTACTTCCATGGTACAAAAGAGGTTTTGCATCCTGTCACAATCAACATAATGGATCTCAGCCTGGCAGTGACATAAAGGTGATGAGAAATACATAGAGTTGGGATGGAAGTCCTGGTTTATCAAATCCACTCCATTTTTATCACAACCTCAATGTGATATAATCTCATCCATAAAGTAATCAGGTTCTCTCTTAAAATGAATTAATTACCTATTTACCCCATGACTCTGTTCAGGAGGTTATTCAAAGTCCTGCTGCTCTGATGACTTGAAGCCACCTTGTGATTTCCAATTTATTCCCATTTATTTCCACCTAATCTTACGCTATCAGCCTCTGTTAGCTTAGATAGATCTACTCTCTCTCTGGCACTGATATTTTAGCTACATTTTTAGGTTGTAGTCTTAGTCCTTCTAAGTCTTAATTTGGCTAGGATAAAGGAGATGTTCTTTGAGTCATCAGTTACCTAAGTGCGCATTATTAGAAAGCTAGCCCTGTACTTGTTCACATTTGTATTTTTCCTTGAAATGGATGGTGAGAGCTGCCAGGCACACTCCAGGTGAGGCCTCATCCTGCTGCTCATTCAGTGCATTAATACTTCCTTCCTTTCCTGTATTTGAAACATCTTGAAACCTCTTTCCAGCTACTCTCTGATTCTGATTTTTTGGTGGACTATGAAAAAATGTGAGACTTAAGCAATTTGCTTTGGATGTACTTTGAAAAAATGTTTCTATTCTTAGAAGAAACTGAATTTGAGAAGTCAGTTTGGGCCACAGACTGCCTGGGTGGGCTATATCTCACCTACATCTGAGCTAGTTTGCATCGTATCCTGTAAAACTAGCAGAAAGAAATAGCGCTTTAGAATTAACTTGTGGCATAAACGTACATATTTCTCTCTTGTTAATTATGGAATTCTATACAGCTGAGATGATAAATATCTGTATCTGGTCAGAGGGCCCCTTTGTCATGAGAGAAGGACTGTCTTCCTCACAATTGTGTCAGAGAAAAAGGTGTGTTATAATGATAATATAAACTGAAACTATAGTTATATGAAATATGATTAAATCTGCCTGAAAATGGAGAATAAAGAAAACTTGAGGCTTCCTTGCTTCAAAACTTTCCAGTGCGTAAAGAAACATGATCTCTACCTGTAGACTCACCAAAATCTGAAGGAAAAATAATATATTACCAAAGACTCAGAATGGATGCTAGTTTTTAAAATTCAGTAACCAAAAATCTTGCTTAGGAATCTATTATTTTAATTATGCATCATATAATAATTTTATAATTAGAAATTTAGCATTTTGAAATTACTAAGAAATAATTTTATTTGAAGAGTTGCTTTCTATTTATATAAAAAAGAATCATTTTCCAGTGTGTGTTTTGGTTCTATTGCTCATTTTCTTTGCTGTGAATAATAATGTACCTAGGAAAAAATCAAAATTCATCAGATCGTCTTCATTACTTGGAAGAAACTGGAAATACATACTGCCATCTTTCATGAAAATAATTTACACATATTGCATTCAACCAATTAATTAAATAATAGTAAGAATTTTTAGTTAGTTCACTTCAAAATGATTATGTTTCTCACTCATCTATATGTTGTGTTTGCAGGTTGTTATAAAGATGGCCAATACTATGAAGATGGAACAACAATTAAAGACAACTGCAATTCCTGGTAATGTTTCAGAGAACAGCAGATAGATTGAATATCATTTAGAATACATCGTGAAGCAAGAAAGTGACTGCCCTTAAATTCATATCAAATATGCAATCAGCTCAGAGTTGTTAGAAGATTTGTCCTGTATTAAGGTATTGTAGAATCAGACTAACAGCGCCCTAAAGCAAAGGAGGAGATCAGTAGGGCTCCTCGGCAGGTGCCCTGAGTCTGAACGCTGCAGGGATCCATTGGGCTGGAGTCCCAGCCCCAGAGTGGCCGCAGCCTTCCCCACCTCTCGTGGGCCTCCAGCTTCTGCCTCCGGAGCCACCTACATGTTGCTGGCTGCAGCCGAGTGAGCTGGGACACACAACGGCCTTTATCTCAGTCCAAGGTCCATGGGACAAGGTGTCCATGGGTTCCTTTCTGCCTACCCAAAATTACAGTAAATTTATTTTTCTCCCCGGCTCAGTCTAACAAAGACGGAAAAAAAAAAAAAAAAAAAGTTTGCAATATCCCATCTCCTGCAAGAAGGAAACCTCCCCACCTCGTTCTAATTAGCATTCAATAAATAATGCAGTAGCACCAAGTAAGGTTGTATTTTCATTAATACTGTATGACATGTGTATTGTTTATGCTTTCCTCCCCACTTTCCCTCTGTTGTTAGAGAGCATAGTATTCCCTTGACAAATTTTGCTCAGAGATATTCTTGCCCTTTCAGCAAATGCTTCCAAAGTCTGTGGGAGTGTTCAAATGATGTATGTCTTGTTCGCCCAGACTTAATTCACCACATCAATACTGGAGATTATGGGTGAGAGACCTTTTATTTTAAGGTTTTATTGTAAACCACTGTGTTTCTCATAATATGAATACACAAATTAAAAGATATGGCATACTCCCCTTCCCAACTATATTCCATCCAAAGACAAGAACAAGAGATTTTCCTGTCTATCTGATAGCAAACATACTTGTGTGAAAACCCTTTTAAAATCTCTGGCAGATTATAGAAATTTAAATGGAAAGATACTGAAGGTATCATACAGGTAACTGTTGACAGCTGACATCTCTCTGAAGACATCTAGTTGATATTTATAAAGTGTTTTCCAAATTCAATATATTATTTTGCTATTAAGATAACTTTTCCCCATTCCTTGTTTTTTTTAGATAGATATTTAAAGTCAGTTTTCTCCATACCCAGCTGCATTGTTCTACATGCCAGGACTCCAGGTCGCACTGAAAGAGAGAGTGGGTCAAACAGGAACCAAGATCAGAGTTTTGTGAGGTTTAGTGTTTTTCTTGCTATGAGCTCTAGTTTCCTCCAAACAGCACTGAGGTGTTAGAGAAACCCTTGTTATCAGAGCAGTAGCTTGGGAGTCTGCTCTCTCTTTACAGAGATTCAGGTATTTCCTCCTTAGCAGCTGAGGCACTAAATTCACCAAAGACACGTGTGTCGGTGTCCATATTTCAGGTTGTGACTCAGTACTGGATCATTTTGTACCCTGTGGGAGCGATTCAAACTAACAGAACTAGGACAGACAATTAAGTTACCACCTGGATGCCTTCACCTCTCATTCTTTCCAGTGTTTTACCCTGCTAAAATATAGTTTAGCTTCTGCAGGTGCTTACACTCTTCACTGGTGACAGGTAGACCCAGCATGACGAGGCTTTGCATTTGGGCAGCATGAATCCTATCTCATTTTTTTCCATAGGCAAGAAAGAAAAGAATAAACAGAATATTCTACCTTGTAGTTCAGCTATTTTATAGCAGTGAATCCAATTTCAATATGCTCTAAATATGTTCAATATGTTCTATGTGTGTAAATGCAAGGTTTTTTTTTTGTTTGTTTTTTTTTGTTTTTTTTTTGTTTTCTGTTGCATGTAAGATTTGCCAGGTTAACACTAAATTTTAAGTCTGTTCTACTTTCCTCAGGGAAAGTAGGGACAGAATAACTAAAGACAACCATGGAGCCTCTTCTCTCAGCTGCAGGCCCAGGTAGAACATTGCCAGATGGGCTTTCTGCAGGGTTCTGCAGCATCTCACCTGCGCTTTAAAGCCATGTAACCTACTGCTTGAAGCTACTTTTTCTCTGTTGGCATTTGGTCTGATTCGTAATGTAAGCATAACTTAAAGACAGCAGTAGTTGTTATGACTGAGCATCTTATTTTCCCATACTTCTCTGAAGTACGCTCATTTTCTACTGGCTAACACAGAATTGACTTCAAATTCCCACTTTTCATACACTGTTGTGTTGCTCCATTCTAAAACCATTTGGAGTGGAAAAAAATATGTACTAAATCTTTTCTTATGAAGATATAAGGAAGTGTTTAAGAACCTAAGCAATTTTGAATGGTGAAGTCTCGTCTCTTTCTGAATGTTACTGTCAGGGATGCTTTTATAAAGAAGGAGCAGCGTTTTAATGTGAGCAGCACCTCTAACTTTTTTTTTCTTTGATTTATGTTTATGAGGAAGATGGAAAGCTGACAACTACAGCCAGTTCTGGGGAATGACACTGAAAGAAGGTTTCAAAAAACGCCTGGGCACACTCCCTCCATCCCATTCTTTGCTGAATATGAAAGAAACTCCAGTAAGTTTCACGTGCAATTTCGTTAATAACTTAATGATGGAAGAAAAATAGATGTGGAAAACAAGCACACAGTTCAGGGATTTAACACTAACTGCTTCCATGGTGCATATGAAACCTCCAGAATAGTTCTCCTAGCCATAGATAGTGTGGTCATTCTGATATAAATCAAACTAGGAGGAGAGAAAGGAAATATTATCCACTAGGAAACTGTGCAGTAATATTCCATTAACCAGTGCTGCTTATAGACCACTGATGTGTAGAAATCTTTGTGCAGAAGAATCTCCATGTGCTGATCTATTCCAGTTGCACACACGACTGCAGAAACATTCTGGACGCGTTTCTTTAAGGACAGTGCCTGAGATTAAACAGGCCAAGTGGAAAGAAAAGTGATGGGAAGCATGGGAAAATGAGATGATTCTCTTCCACCAGCTGTATAAACCATTTTGCAGTGGCCACCTTTTTGGCAGTTGAATTAATTTTCTGATCACATAGTTGTGATCAAATTAGTTCTGCAGCAAAGCAAATATACTTTCAGTGGGGTAGGTTAAGAAATTAAGGAATAAATCCATATTTACTTAATCTGAAATAGATTCTCCAGTTTTTGAATGGGTTAGCTTCTTTCCTGGAAGACTGACATTTATGCAGATCATAGTCTGGAAAAAAAAGCATCTAACCTAACAATGAGGATAATGGATAAGCAGATACATCCAATGTTTGCCAATAACATTGAACACGATCCTCTATTTTTGACTTACAATAACAAGAAGTGAAAGAATACAAGAAATTCTCTATAATAATTTTCTGTCTTCCATTACTTTTTGGGGAACTGATCACCCAGTTACTGAATTTTTGTTGTTAAACTGCTGCATCCTTTTTTCTTTTTTGACCAGTACATTTTCCAGGCACAAGTTCTCTGTCTGTTACCTTTTCACAAAATCTATGGGCCACAACTTAACAACCTTTGGCTCTACCAAAATCTCCAGAAACTCATTCATTCTTCTCCAGAAATCCAGCTTGGTGTATATATCCATTTAATCTTAAGGAATTCCTAGGCATTGCTGGAAACATAAGCTTTGCATAGGACCTGCAAAATCTTCCTCTCTACTTAAAACAAAATAAAAATATACAATAATAACCCCTGTATGACATTCACTGCTCCTGAAGAATGCTTTGAGTTTACAGAAAATTCCTCTGAATTTTGCAAGAACCTGACTCCTGCCTATAGTTTTTCTTCAGAAATATTAAGTCTTTCTTGTTCTTGGATATTTTTCATAACAATAAAAATATTTCTCTAAAACTTCCCATGAGGCTCTGAGAATCTCCCTGATCCAATCTCCTTCTATAGTTTTCCAAGGAACATCAGCTCCATAGTTCCCTTGCTCTGCCTCCTAAAACATCCTACTTGCCAACTTTCAGTGCTTTACAGAAATATAAGAGAAAAATATTTTTCTTCACTTCAGCCAATCCAAGTTAGTAAGTCACTCTGCTTGAATCAGCAGTTAACAAGACTTCTCCTTTGGTCTTGCCAATGGTGGGTTGTTAGAGAGTGTCCATCAGACTGTAGCATCTCAAGTATGGTGGCTCCAGTCCTGCTGTACCCAGGCACAGACTTGGAGAGCCAGTCTCTCTGGGAGAGAGACTCTGGGGAGAGTCGCAGAGCAAACCCTTCTTCTAGGGTGGCCCCTTCCGCTGTGCCTGCATGGCACTTGTCACACAGCAAGCATGAAACTAACTTCCAAGCACTTTGAAGAAAAATAACTTACCAGCTTTTCAGAATAACTTGCCCCGGCTTTCCTTCCATGAATAATTGCTTGTCACAGATATTTTGTAAGGCACATCAACACATTTACAGAGATCTAGTGATAAAACCATGCGAATTTTCATGAAATCGTTTCCACTAAGATTCACCTGTATCCAGAAGACAGGTCAGAAAAGGATATGAATTATAAGAAATTCAGAAATAATGACTTAAGATTTTTGAAAAACACTCACAAAATCTGAGTGACTTGACCCTAAAGGGACTTTGTTGAGTACTAACTTGCTTTCAAGTACCCATGGAGAGCAACTTGCTTTCCATGGGTAAAATTGGTCTTCATGTGTTCTCTGAGATTATTACTGTCTTTCCCATTTATCAGGTGAGGAAACTGCAAGACCTCTGCCCAAAGTCATCTATTTAGTTGATAAAAATGCTATGATTATTGTTCAGGAGATTTTGACTCTGTCGTGCTTATCCGATTAAAACGTGGTAGCTTTGCTAATGAAGAATGAAAACCATACCTACCCATTCATAAAATACAACTTTTCTTTTTCTGAATTAAAAAAGATAATTTAAATGATTTATCTGGAAGCCACTGTTCTACTCTCTCATAAATAAATGAAAACTGTTGGTATTGAACGGGCTGTTTTAATCAATTTTATTGGGTTTTCAGAATACTTTTAAAAAAGTAAAAAAATACTTGCAAAAATATTCAAGAATCTAATGCCCTTCTGTGTTAGCCAATTTATAACCCTTAGTTCTTAGTAGTTTTGAAATCTTTGGTCATAAAGTAGAGGCTTTTAGTCATTTCTGTGTCTGATAATCTAATTACAAATTTAGCTTCATAATGTTACTTCTAATTAAACTGTGTGACAGAGCTACATTTTGGTATAGGGAAAACACAAGCTTCTTGAAGTTGTTCACAGAACTTTTAAAAGCTCTGTTATTAATAAAAGATTATGCATGCTCCAAAAGGTGATATTTATCACTTTAATATATTGATACCACATGATGGCATATTAGAGTATCTAAAGGAAAATTATATGGCACAAAAATTAAATCTGAGCTGAAGATTTTATGTGGCAAAGTATGGATAGATGTCAATATAGACGGACAGCTAAAATACACTACTAAAATCTTTATGACTCCTGAGGAAGCTGAAGCCCCCAAGCATATCACTAAAGAACATGGGTGTTATCTGAAAAGGCTCTCATGTCTAAGTTATATAACACACACTCAAAAAAAAGGAACGTTAATAAGAAAGACATCATTTTGAAAGATATTAAATATCCAAGACCTCATAAGACAGTGTAAGAATGCATGAAGTATACAATCATTGGATTAAAACACAAATTATTTTATATTGTTTTCTATGATATATATGTTGTAGTAAAAAGGTTCAGAAGCTATCCATGTCTTCCCTCTTGCAAACTGGAAGACATGCATGCCCATTTTGTCTTTTCAAAGCATGTAACTTTTTTACCATTTAAAATGTTTTAATTAAAGAAATTACAGATTTCCCTTTCCTTTTATTTTTCTGAATTTCCACCAAAATATATTTCCACATAATCAATATTTTTCAACTTTTTTTTTGTCTGATAGACCATCGAATTTTTCTGTAGAAATACCATAGTTCCTGGTGGAATACTCTTTTAAAAACCTTTCCCTTTCCCTTTTGGCCAGGTGGCTTGATGACATAGAGCACGTATGCGGCATTAAAAAGTTTGCCAATCCTTATGCTGATTGCCTTGTTCTGGCTGATGGCAGCGTATGGAGCACATGTTGAGAACAACCATCTAGCTCTGTTTTTTTTTTCAGAGAACAGTAATATTTCTGACAATCATAATAGTAATTTCTCAGAGTAAAAGCTTCTGTTTCTGGCTGCAGGTCAATCTGCATTTTTTTTTTTAAATTACAAGGTTGAGGGTTAATGATTGATTTGCTCTGGAATTTATAATTTGAGGCTGTTAAACATATTGGCAGTAGTTGAGGAACAGGCAAAGTAACATATTGGCACAGACCAAAAATCTATTTAGATACTCTATTTGGAGGATTGCATTTGGTCATCATCCAAGTTAAGTGTACCTTTGGCCAAATGCTGCTTGTTTATCATCCAATAGTAAGCAGTTTTGTCAAGCAAATGAAAAGCTATTTGTTTGGTAAATTGTCAATAATCTTCAAAGTAAATCTTGTGCTTGCTCATTAATAAAGACCCTAATGATAACTTAGTAAGCAGCAGTAGGTTTGTGTGCATCATTGGTAGTTGTCAGTCACATGTTTTTATCAAGCTTTTGAAGAAAGCTGGAAGTCATTAAATCAAAATACTGAAATTAATACCTTCACAATTATCTAGATTATGGACTTGTTATGGGTGGAAGTAAGACCTGCAAAAGTGCATACGCAACTCAAGACATTACAGTACACTTTGAAAATGTCTAGTGGCATTTAAACTGAAAGCATGGGTTAAAACTGCCTAATCCTAGAATGGTTTGGAGTTACTAGTGATCCGGGTATGTGTCCGAACTGCATCCCAATCTAATATCAGAAGGACATATTCAATATTCAGGAAGGACAGAACAGGAAGGCAAGGTGGTGGAGTTGCTCTGTACGTGAGAGAGTGATTGGAATGTATGGAGTTCAGCATAGGGGAGGATGAAGGGCGAGTTGACAGCCTGTGGGTAAGGATTAAAGGGCAGACCAACAAGAGCAAAATGGTCATGGGAGTTTATTAAAGGCCTCCCGACCAGGAAGAGAAAGTGGATGAGGCCTTCTACAACCAGTTGCAAGAAGCCTCACGATCCCAGGCCCTGGTCCTTATGGGAGACTTCAACCACTCTGGTGTCTGCTAGGATAATCACACAACTGGGAACAGGCAGTCCAGGAGGGTCCTGCAGAACATTGCAGATAACTTCCTGATGCAGGTGGTTGATGAGCCAACAAGGGAAGGCGTGCTGCTAGACCTGAGGCTAACAAACAGAGATGGTCTAGTGGGAAATGTGAAGGCGGGAGGCAGTCTTAGCTGAAGCATGAGATGTTGGAATTCATGAACCTTCAAGGAGCAAAACGAACAAGAAGTAGGATTGGAACCCTGGACTTTAAGAGAGCTAACTTTGACCTCTTCAGGAAGCTCCTTGGAGGAATCCCCTGGGCAAAGGTCCTAGAAGGAAAGGGGGTGAAGGAGAGTTGGCTAATATTCAAACACCACTTTCTCCAAGCTCAGGATTGGTACATTCCTACAAGAAAGAAGTCCAGCAAGGCAGACAGGAGACCTACGTGGATGGGCAAGGAGCTGTTGGGTAAACTTAATGAGAAAAAGAGCATGTACATATGTGGAAGAAGGGCCAGGCTACATGGGAACAATATAGAAACATTGTCAGAGAATGCAGGGATGCAATCAAGAAGGCCGAGACCCGTTTGGAATTAGAGTTAGTGAGAGATGTCAGGAACAACAGGAAGGGCTTCTACAAATACATCAGCAGCAAGAGGAAGACTAAGGAAAATGTTAGTCCACTGCTGAATGGGGAAGGTGACTTGGTGATGGAGGACGCAGAGAAGGCAGAGTTACTAGATGCCTTCTTTGCTTCTGTCTTTACTGTTAAGTCTAGGCCACATGAACTACAGAGCCTGGAGACAAGAGAGGAAGACTTTCTGCTGGTTGAGGAGGATTGGGTTAGGGATTATTTACGCAAACTGGACACCCATAAATCTATGGGTCCAGATGGGATGCATCCAAGAGTGCTGAAGGAACTGGCAGGGGCTATTGCTCAGCCGCTCTCCATCATCTTTGAGAGGTCATGGAGGATGGGGGAAGTGCCTGAGGACTAGAAGAAATCAACATTACTCCAGTCTTCAAAAAGGGCAAGAAAGAGGACTAGGGAAACTACAGGACAGTCAGCCTCAACTCCATCCCTGGAAAGGTGATGGAGCAGCTCATCCTAGAGACCATCTCTAGGCATGTGAAGGAAAAGAAGGTGCTCAGGAGTAGTCAGCATGGATTCACCAAGGGGAAGTTGTGTTTGATGAACCTGATGGCCTTCTATGATAGCCTCATAGGAAAGCTTGGGAAGTGTGGACTGGACAAGTGGACAATGAGGTGGATAGAGAACTGGTTGGATGGCAGAGCCCAGACGATTGTAATAAATGGAACCAAGTCTAGTTGGAGGCCTGTGGCCAGTGGTGTCCCCCAGGGGTCAGTACTGGGCCCACTGCTGTTCAACCTGTTCATCAGTGACTTAGATGAGGGCACAGAGTGCACCCTGAACAAGTTTGCAGATGACACAACTGGGAGGAGTGGTCAACACTCCAGAGGGCTGTGCTGCCATTCAGAGGGACCTAGCCAGGATGGAGAGTTGAGCAGAGAGGAATCTCAGGAGGTTCAGCAAGGACAAGTGCAGGGTCCTGCACCTAGGGAAGAATAACCCCAGGCACCAGTACAGATTAGGGGTTGACTTGCAGGAAAGTAGCTCCACAGAGAGGGATTGGGGAGTCCTGGTTGATAACAAGTTAACCATGAGGCAGCAATGTGCGCTCGTGGTCAAGAAGGCTAATGGGCTCCTGGCCTGTATCAGGAGGAGCGTTGCCAGTAGGTGGAGGGAGGTGATCCTGCCCCTCTCCTCAGCTCTTGTGAGGCCGCAGTCCCCTGGAGTATTGGGTGCAGTTCTGGCCCCAGTACAAGAAGGACCTTCTAGAGAGGGTGCAGCATAGAGCTATAAAGATGATTAAAGGACTGGAGCATCTATTGTGTGAGGAAAGACTAAACGATCTTGTTTAGCTTATATAGGAGAAGATTGAGAGGAGATCTGATCAATATGTATAAATATCTGAGGGGAGAATGTAAAGAAGATGAGGCCAAACTCTTCTTGGTGGTGGACAGTGACGGAACAAGGGATAATGGGTACAAATTGAGAAACAGGAAATTTCATCTGCATCTAAGGAAGAACTGCCTTACTGTTAGGGTGACAGAGCCCAGGAACAGGCTGCCCAGATTGGTTGTGGAGTCTCCTTCTCTGGAGATCTTCCAAACTCAACTGGATGTCCCCTGTGCACTGTGCTGTAGGTGTCCCTGCTTGAGCATGGGTGGTTGAACTAGATAATCTCTAGAGGTCCCTTCCAACCTCGACCATTCTGTGATTCTGTGATTCTGCAATATCACAGAAAGTCCTGAGGTACATAGCTTCTTCTTTCCCTCCCTTTCTTATTTTCTGCCTTTGGTTTTCTGTGGGAAGGAAAGCTAGGCTGAATGGAGATGCAAGTGATTCCCAAGACATACTACAAAGCAGTGGTGGCAGAACCACATTGCTAAAACTCAGTCCCCAGAGTGTCCTGAAGTAGCTTGAAAGAACAAGGATAAAATGTTTAAATCGCTTGAGGGAAAAGGTTTGTAAGTGACTTAAGTGCTTGAGAAAAATGATGCAGCAAGGATACCCAGAGCTAGAAGACTAAGGATAAATAAAATAAAATAAAATAAAATAAAATAAAATAAAATAAAGTATTGCAAAGAGGCTAGAAACTATTGTGCCTCAGGATGTAAGTCTGCTTATAATAAAGCAGAATCAGCGAATGTTTTTCTTGGGAGTAGATTATCTTATAAATGCAGGTTTCCTTGTATTTTCCTGGAATGCATCCTTCCAACAAGTGAGAGACACTGCTGACTGGATAGACCATTATTGTCATGCAGTGTGGCATTTCCTATCTCCCTATGCAGCATAAGCAATCAGACCATAAAGTTCAACAACAATGAAAAAAAGGTCAGTGACTTTGGTATGTCAAACAGAGCAGATTAGGAGCAGTTACACCAGATGGCGCTTGCATATGTAAGTATTTAAGCAAAGCGTAGAGGGTATAAATTAAGACTGAGAGATGAAGTTGCCAAAAAAAGGATAGCCAAACATTTGTACTGGGCAGGCCATGAGTTTTCATCAGCCCACAGTCAGACTGTTAAGCAAGAGAAAATATACTGATTTTCTTTCTGGAACAAGTGCTGGAAACTGAAAAACCTCTTTGGAAAAGATGAATCCATGATACACTGCACTGATTCCTCCCTTGTGGTAATTAGTAACTCCAGTCACATGGAAAGATATTAATTTCATATGCAAATCATGTTGAAGCAAAGAGCATAGCAGCTACATAACCTTGATGCTATTCCTAGCAGAAGGCTCTGCCTTCCAAAAATGTCAGCTGGATGATAACTGACTCGTTGCATAGGGAAATGCTATTTGAGATAAAAATGAGAGGGGAAGCAGACCAGTTCTTCACTAGGCACTGCCTGGTTGGCAGATGCAGAACTGAACGTCCTGGCAGAATGGTGGAGTGCCAGAAGCCTGGGACCCAGCTTGGAGGCTTCCAAACATCTGGAACACCCAGAGTGCAATGGATGCTCTGGAAGGCAATGCTTTCTATTTCTTCCATTTAAAAATTACATTTTTTAAGGCAAAGCCAGGGTCAAATTTACTCTTAATACATTCTTCAGTATGGAAATAAAATACACTTGGGTCTTGTACACTTTGTTTTAGAGAAACTCACTACCAGAAGAAAAATTTCCTGCGTTTTTTGCAGCCACTTATGAATGGCCTGAGTGGATTCACGATCCTTTGGATCAGCGAAACTGTGGAGCATCCTGGGCTTTTTCGACTGCAAGTAATATTAGTTTCATTCTCATTTTTAAAAATATCATTGAATGTTACAAGTGTGATGGAAACCTGTAGAGCTCTAAGACGTCTAAAATGGTTGTCTCAGAAGTAGAGTTTTCTGTAATAAGGAAAGATGGTCCAATGAATCTCATGCTTATACAGAAACATAAAAAATTCCAAAATATTCTATTTGGTAAACTCACTACATACTTTCAGCCTTGAATTTAATTCTTGGCAGGATTGTATTTTTTGTTTTGTTTTGTTTTGTAAAGGCAGGAATTATTAATTTTTAATGACCACAAAAAATCTTTCTAAATAGGTGTTGCAGCAGACAGAATAGCAATTCGATCCAAAGGTCTGATCACAGACAACCTTTCCGTACAGAATTTGATCTCTTGTGATACCAGGAATCAAAATGGATGTAATGGTGGAAGTGTTGATGGTGCTTGGAGATATCTGAAAACACATGGGTAAATATTTAACTATTTGTTTAGATCATTTTAACTTGAAGCATTTGATTGAGGTATATATGTTACAATGATTACTTCTGACTTTTCAAAATAGAAACATTTAGCTCTGTGTTAAGTTAGATTGACTGGTCAGGATTATCAATATCTCTTATTTATATTTTCTTTAAACTACCACTCTTTAAAGAGTGGGGGAGATGCTGGAGGACTAGAAGAAAGCCAATGTCACTTTAGTCTTCAAAACGGGCAAGAGGGAGAACCTGAAAAACTACAGATCGGTCAGCCTCACCTCCATCCCTGAAAGGTGATGGAGCAGCTCATCCTAGAACCATCTCTAGCTATGTGAAGGAAGAGTCAGGAAAAGAGATTAGGAGTAGTCAGCATGGATTCATCAAGGGAAAGTCGTGTTTGACGAACCTGATAGCCTTCTATGATGAGGTGACTGGCTGGATACACGATGGGAGAGCCGTGGATGTTGTTTACCTTGATTTCAGCAAGGCTTTTGACACAGTGATAACATCCTCATGGGAAAGCTCAGGAAGTGTGGACTGCACGAGTGGACAGTGAAGTGGATTGAGCACTGGCTGGATGGCAGAGCCCAGAGGGTTGTAATAAATGGAACCAAGTCTAGTTGGAGGCCTGTGGCCAGTGGTGTCCCCCAGGGGTCAGTACTGGGCCCACTACTGTTCAACCTGTTCTTCAAAGACTTGGATGAGGGCACAGAGTGCACCCTGAACAAGTTTGCAGATGACACAACTGGGAGGAGTGGTCAACACTCCAGAGGGCTGTGCTGCCATTCAGAGGGACCTAGCCAGGATGGGGGAGAGAGGAATCTCAGGAGGTTCAGCAAGGACAAGTGCAGGGTCCTGCACCTAGGGAAGAATAACCCCAGGCACCAGTACAGATTAGGGGTTGACCTGTTGGAAAGTAGCTCCACAGAGAGGGATTTGGGAGTCCTGGTTGACAAGTTAACCACGAGGCAGCAATGTCTCCTCGTGGTCAAGAAGGCCAAAGGCATCCTGGCCTGCATTAGGAGGAGCGTTGCCAGTAGGTGGAGGGAGGTGATCCTGCCCCTCTCCTCAGCTCTTGTGAGGCTGCACCTGGAATATTTTGTGCAGTTCTGGGCTCCTTGGTACAAGAGGGATGTGGAACTACAGTAAAGGGTCCAGGGTATAGTGGCAAAGATGATTAAGGGACTGTAATCATCATATAAGGAAAGACAAATAGAACTGGGCCAGATTAGCCTGGAGAAGATTGAAAGGGGGTCTTATCAACACATACAAATATCTAAGGGAAGAAGGTCAAGAGGATTGGGCGAAACTCTTCTCAGTGGTGGCCAGTGGCAGGACATGGTGTAATGGGTGCAAGTTGAAACACAGTAAGTTCTACCTCCATATGAGGAAGAACTTCTTTCCTGTGAGGGTGACAGAGCCCTGGCACAGGCTGCCCTGAGAGTTTGTGGAGTCTCCTTCTCTGGATATCTTCCAAACCCGCCTGGATGCCCGGTGCTGTAGGTCCCTGCTTGAGCAGGGGGGTTGGACTAGATGACCTCTAGAGGTCCCTTCCAACCTCAATCATTCTGTGATTCTCTGGCCTTCTTGGACGCTCAGAACTGTGAAGCATTCTCTCCAAAATAGGTGAACCCTATGAAATGAGAGCTCTTGCTGAGAACACTCTTCAAACAACTCTCTCCCATTCACACCTCATTATAACGAGATGTTGTTAGTAGCTGTAATACAATTGAACTTCATGAAGTCAGCTAATTTCCCCAGACTATGTGCATCCTTCTAAATGGGAATCTGCCCCTCCAGCTTTTGGACCGCTTCCTGCCAATTTAGGCTCCTCCACAAATTAGCTGAAAGTTCCTTATGTCCCACTGTCCAGGTTGTTAATGTCACTAATGAATGGTCACTTTGAACCACACATCTCTGAGCATGGCAATGCGGTTCAGTTTCTGCAGACCTTGTAATCTGACCATCCAGGTTAAATCTTTCCCATTGATTTTGAAGAATACTATGGGAGATTGTGTTGAAAATGTTGCTAAATGATATCCACAGTTCCTTTGCCTGTGGGACCAAAAAGATAGGAATCATGTTGGTTAGGCACCCTCTTCCCTGCTAAATCTGTGCTTTCCATTCCCCATTTGCCTCTCAACCTCCACCTCCATGTGCCTGGAAATGGTTTCCACGAGAAATTGCAATATTTTATATATTCCATAATCAAATTCAGCTGTTTCTCATGAGAATAAACTTGTACTTCCTATTCCATAGCAAAACTTACCTACTCCTCTCACTTCTGCAGTTACACATCCCTTACTCTGCTATACCTGATGCTTGCAGGAGGGGAGATCTCAGTCTGCACTCTTCCAACTTTCAATGTGTGTTAAAGAAAAAAAAGGAAAAAAAACTATGAACAGATGAGAGAGAATGTCAGACATGACTCATCAGACATCATAGTTGTCATGGCAGCCTGAGGTTACAGGTTAAGACCAAAGTGCTGTCATTCACTTGGACACTGAGTACACAGTGCAATCATGCTGGTTGTATTCAAGCGTATTGAGTTTATTTCTGCTCTGGCAAGGATTTTTTATTGTTATGAGGAGATTTTACAAGTGCTACTCTGTTTTCCTATCTTAGGGTTTAAATATACAAGGACACCAATTGTGATTTAGGTTTTGAGGTGTAGATGCTTTATATGTGCAATCACATTGGGTCAGTAATGAATTCTACCGTAAAAAAAGCCTCTTAGCATGTCATTTCTATAAAGCCAAACATCTTCATGAGGCAATGAACATTATAGTTTAATATTCCAAGCAATGTTTTTCTGTAGCTTGAAGAGCAGGCTCCTTTTAATCAACACGTCAAGCTCTTTTAAGAAAGTAAATAAAACTTCTAAAGTTCACTTGTTTATTATGTTAGGTATAGCCACACAAGAATTGTGTTGAATAGATGAGAGTAGATGAGATAAAAGATCCATTTGAATGGATATTCTCTCCACAACTGTTGAAATACCTTTTTTAGAGGAAGAAAAAAAAAATCAAAAACAGAATGCAGATAGAGCACAATCTCCTAACTTTCTGTTCCCCCTGTTAGACCTACACAGGTCTACCTACCAGAAAGCAATGTGGTTGGAGCTGTGCAGCCCTTCCTGCAGAGGCAGAAAAAGCGTGTAGAAATTAGTTTGTTCCCATAAGGAAAACTTTGTGGGCAGAAAATATATCAGATAATTCTTTATCTACTTAATTATCTGCTGAATTGTATCCACATTAGAGCTCGTGTTAATATAAATACGGCAATGAGAATACTCCATGACGGACCATATTGTACTAGCCTGGAAAAATGTGGAGAGCATGCCTTATGGCATCAGTTTGAAAACACTGAGGTAGGGCACCTATGGTCCTCAGAACCCCTAGAATTATACCTTTTGGTTTCTGAACTCCCAAATATATGCATTATTTTTTGGTCATCTTCACCAGACTCCTGCAGCAGATTTACTGAATAACGAACCAGGCAGTTGTAAGAACTAGCATGAATTTGTGAAGAATCTCTATGAGATCTCTGTAACACAAGACCTTCTAGGCCAATCATCCAGTTTTATTGTTACAGTGGATGGTGTCACTGCACTCCTAAGACCTTTAACTGTCATCCAAATTTATCCCTGATTATTGATTTACCGCTGAAATATCACCCATGAAGGTATATCTACTTACCCTGCTTAATAAACAAGACTTCAAAATACTCATTTTCTTTCCTAAATCCAGAAGATATCTCAAATTATCCTCCATGGATCCTAACTACACATAAACACCTTAAGATGAAGATCCAAAAAGAGAGGGCATAGGACCATAGGAATGGTCAGAGTAAACATATCCCAATCTTTTGTCTCTGGTAGAAGCCAAGGGGAATTGTTATCTCATTTATTTAAAAAGAAATTAGCCTTTTTATTTCTCTGGCCCTGATATATGAACCTTTTTAATTGCTTATACACTGTAATGCATAACAATAAATTTTCTGACTACAGAAAAATGGAAATGTATGAGATAAAAGTCTGACATATATCTTGAATGAACTTTGTTAAACACTACTTGCTTCCTCACATTTTCAGGTAAATTTTATTTTATGAGCCAATATATCACAATCATTCTTTTTTTTCATTATCTCCATAGCCCGCAATAAGGAGAAGGCACATTGATTTTCTCTGGGCCTGTGTAAATTTTCACAGCAGGTTTTCAATGTTGTTTTAAAGCTTCTGGCTTTCTGCTTGCTGAAGTGTGCTTATCTCAAATTTTTGATAGATTTTCAGGAAAACCAAGTGCTGGCCTAAACTCTCCCCGATGAAGTCAATAGGAGACTTCCATAGAGCTAAGTGAGGGAAGTTAGGGCAGTGCTGACACCTGACCTTTCAGAAATGCTGAGTATCCAATTAACAGTGAAATCTGCTATAGGTTAAACTGAATCACTGCCTGATACTTCCTTTCCATTTCTCTCTCAGTTAATTAAAGAATAAATCCAGCTGATTATTATTAATTTTAAGCCTCTTTTAGTTAAATTGGGAAGAATCAATATGGTTTGAAAGCATCTACTTTATCTGGTAATGGAAATTAAAAGCTTCCAGTCTTTAAAAATGGAGGAAAAAATCAGTTCCAGGTGATAAAAGGTTAATGCCCTTGAATGGAAATACTCCTTTTAATCAGGGCCTGGCCTGTATAGTTTAGCCTCTCCGTGGTTTCAGGCTATGATAAAGGTTTTATTGTTATTAATGTTGGCCATCTTGTTAATAATATAAGCTAATATTTTAAATTAGGTCCTTATCTCTCAATTAAGACACGTAAATACTGTAAAAATGAAAGACTGTCATAGGGCAGAACATACAAAATCATAAATGATTTTATATGAATTCTACCAATTTTTATGAATGCAACATAAACTTTTCATGTTTCTCACTGGATTTTGTTTGATATTATATGTGCGTATGCATGTGTACGTGTACACACAAACACATTCATATTTGTTTCAGTTATTCTTCTATGCCTTTTCTGGCAGGGCCTCTTCTGTTGTTATTCCTGAAAGGTGACATATGCTTCAGAATATGCAAATGAACACAAAGAACTGATACCTATCTTTATGCTAAATGAAATGAAAGAATTTAAGCGTAAGGGTTATTTCAGAATTATATTGTCACGTACCCCTTAGTTATTCAGTTCCTTTGCCATAGAAGACTCAGGCAGAGTTTGTGGGAACTTCAACAGGACCATCTAGCTGACAGCAGGGAAAAAATCCCTATCTCAGGAAGAGATTGCTCTTCTGTTTTTTTTCCCTCTGGAAAGTTTCAAAGACACATGAAAAAAAGTTGTCAGATGCCATCCTGTTCCTTATGCTGGAACAGAATTACATGCTCCTGCCTCTGTTATACTAGATTATACTGTACAAGCTCTATTTATGCACCTTAGCTGCCATGCAGGCCTGATGATTGCATTTATCAGCAGTACTTTATTTCTTTAGGAAATCTGTGACTTTGGGTGACTAGGGAAATTATATATAAATAGATGCATTCTGTATACATACATGCATATATATATTTTTATATATATATATACATATACATATAAAACATAAAGTTTTATTTTAATCCAGGAATAGAAACAAAGCACAATAATTTTTTATAACAGCAATAGGAACCTATGCATATTTGGCCTAAATAATTACCATTCGCCAGTGGAAGCCTGGGCATACATAACATATTTGTGCATTTGGGAGGGATTTAATGGAGTTGCCAGACAGCCGATTGAAAACCTAAGCAAAATGAGACCTAAGTAAAATGAGCTAACAGACCTGAGATGGATGGTCCTTTTTGTGTGTAATTCTAGGCAGAATTATTTTTTTTTTCCAGCCCTGGTTATTTTGGTCTAGCTTGGCCAGAAAAAAATTGCTAGGAAGAAAAAAGAGATTTTGAAATATTCTCCTCAAGGTCAGAATGCTTGATAGGAAAAAAGCGACATTTTATCTAGAATAATTGAAACATATCTGTGTTCATTTTATAAAGGTTCTGGCAACTAAGGAAACAGGCAAACATAATTTTTCTCCAGATAGCATGGAAATACTGTTTGCAGTTCTTCAGATTCATAAAATTCGGTATAATTGGTGATGTACCAAAATAGATGTTCTTTTTTTATAAGAATATCTATTTTAATATATTCTTCTTCAATTAACTGTATTGAGCTATTTAGTTCTATTTTTAAAAGAATCCCTCCTCTGTGTTCCAGGACATCACAACAAAAATTTGTAAAACTGTTTTGGAAACATCTAGTACTATAATGTAAAAAGCTAGGAGGAGCTAATATCTAACAACTTTCAGATCTTCAGTAAGTGCATTCTAAATATATACTCTATTTGGTTTATATATTGAGCTAAAAGGGCTCTTCATGTAGACAAAGTCAGAGTGGCTGAACGATTCAAGATGAGGTACCTAAAAGAGGCAAACTTACTGTGTGAAGCAATTGATTATAATTAAGCTTTGATGTACTGACAAGGTAGAGAAATCAAACACCTCCTTGTTTTTCATAGAGACCTCTTATTTTCATTGCCCCTTCATCCTTACATGCACTTATGACTAGGAGCTGACAGAGGGAACCCTGTGGCTGGTCCTCTCCCCTGGTCTTTTCTTTTTCTGCTTATCTCCAAGATATTTCAGTTCTCTTGCAAGGAAGTGCTCTGCATTCAGAAACACATGCTGTTGGTGTTAATCACTTAAGGTTATACCTTTCTTAGGAAGAATCAGAAAATTTGCTCACATGCCAGAAGGAGAGCAAACATTTTCACTAAAATCTTTAAAAAATGCATACAGGATTTTTATCTCAACAAGTGTTCTTACAGAGAGGGAGAACAAATGTTCCCCTTATTTTTTTTAGGAAACAGAGGAAGGTCAGAGACTTTTCACCTAAAATAAATAAATAAATAAAACTGCTTTCTTTCTCTCTCTCTTCCTCTCTTCCTCTCTTCCTCTCTTCCTCTCTTCCTCTCTTCCTCTCTTCCTCTCTTCCTCTCTTCCTCTCTTCCTCTCTTCCTCTCTTCCTCTCTTCCTCTCTTCCTCTCTTCCTCTCTTCCTCTCTTCCTCTCTTCCTCTCTTCCTCTCTTTCTCTCTTTCTTCCTCTCTTTCTCTTTTTTTTTCCTGAGAAAATGGAAAATGGCTAATTTCTGCTTTTTTTTCTGCTCCAAATATCTATATTCCACAAGCAGTTTTTACTAAATGGATTCTCTTGACTACATTAGCAATTTGTTTATCTCATCCAGTGTGGATGATCATTATCATTATGAGATGAATGTGCTAAGCAACAAGGTGCTAAAACACATATTCTTCCATACCTTTCTTTGAGGGAGGGGAGGGAGCACACTATTACAACTGAAACTAAGTCATAAGCATCATATATATGAGTCGAATTAAACACAATGCTTCTAAAGACAGTAAACATGTTCATAGTTCGTATTCATACCTATAGCTACATGTACTATGGAAATTTACTTGATATATGGGCAGAGTTTAAATAATGTGAAATAAAAGTGCAGAAATGTTTAAACAACCTTTTTGTTTGTTTGTTTGTTAATCTCAACAGGATTGTGTCTTATGCTTGTTATCCATCATTTTGGAATCAGCATCTGGAGCCATCAGGAGTAAATCGCTGTTATGTGTCAAGTGAACTTGGGAAAAACTATACAACAGGGCCATGTCCCAACTCTTTGGAGCAATCCAATCGGCTGTATCGGTGTGCCCCTCACTACCGGGTCTCCTCACGAGTAAGTTCAAAATGAGTATTCATCCTCTCTTATATTTATTTTTTCTCCTTTGGAGCTTAAAAATTATGTGACATGTGAAAATGTGTTCACTTGAGAACTAAGGCTGCTATAACGACTTTTAACCTATTATTTTCAGAAAGTTTTAAATTTTCTATTGTTTCTCAGTCCTGTATTATCTCCTTAAATTGCTGCTTTGAGAGAAATTATGTCATCGTAACTGCACGTAACAGCTTCTTAAATATGTTTCTATAGGTTTTGCTCATTTGGTAAACCTAACAATCTGTAGCAGAAATATAGGAACAGTGGTGTGTTCATACCACGTGTTCACATACACAATAGTAAATTAGTGTATATGTGTATATATATGTATATAAATATTTATTTGTATAGTATATTTTATTTAATAGATATTTTCTCCACTCTTACTATTTCCTCTGCTCAGGAAACTGATATAATGAAAGAAATCATGGACAAAGGACCAGTGCAAGGTATGGTAAGTTTGAAAGATGATAATCTTATTACTAAAATAATTGAAGTATACAGTGACATTATACCAATATATTAGAAATAATAGATTCCACAGTGAATAAAACAGATGTAAGGGCCATAGTTCATCCAGGGACTCCGGTATTTATGTAATGTTTGGAGTGCGTGTAGTTCACCTAGTGCCAGCTGTACTGGATCAGGGTCCATAATAAGCAAAACGTCCTCTGGGTTTGTTGCAAACTTGGGTAAAATCTATGTTCTGAAAATGTAACTTTTTTTCCATGACAGTTTTCCAGTCACTGAAGAATTACCAATTTGGGGCTGTGTAGGTGAAGTTTAATGTTGGCAGAACTTTGCTGCCTGCGCCTGGGCTGATCCCAAAGCTCCCCAAAGGCAACGCTGGAGCATTTGTACCATCTAGAGAGTCAGTCTGTGCTGAAATAACCCCAGAATTTCCACTTTCATAGCCTGTACAGTCTGTACACCTTTATTTGCCACAAAAATCTCACAAGATTTGGACTTTTCCTCTGAGACCTGCACTGAAGAATCCAGCTGTCTTAGGGAAATAAAGGAACTTTGGTAGGAAGAGGGGGAGAACAGGTGGGGTGCCCAGCCCATATCTGGCTGCCGGCACCCTGCGGTGCTCCTGTTGCCTCCACCCTGCCGTTCTCCTGAGATGCCAGATTTGAATGACTGAGTTTTGGGTGCATTTGGTGGGAAGTCCATCATTCATAGTTGGAAATAAAGGAAGACCTATAGATGAACTAAGCATTTGATTTTAGGGGATTTTTATAATAGGAAATATTATTTTATATTATTCCTCAAGCCTGTATTTCCACTGCTTTCAATTTTCTTTCGAATTATCCTTGCTTCCAACTGCTTCCAACTTGTTATTGAAATGGTCCAGATTATTAAATTGAATTCATTACAATACATCATGGTGTTGAATTTTTTCTTGAATATTTGATGTGGGTAGTTGCAATTAATTTGAAGCTTAGCCTTAACAAGATTAATGCTGTCAGTCTTCTGGAATCTGCCCCAGTTTGTTTGCCAAAGGAAAATATTCTTCTCTGTGTTTCACTTGATCTAGGAGTGAACACAGTAAGTTCCAATTGTTTTAAGAAAATGAGGGAGTTAGGATACTGAAGATAAAATCTTCATATTCAGCCATTTATTAAGTTTTAACCATTCAATAATTCCCATAATTTCCTGAAATGTCAACTGAGAAAATGGTTGTATCAGGTGAAGGCAATGTTGTTTGTGGCAAATCAAAATGTGAAGCTAAGTATACAATAGAGAGTGATATCACAGAGTGAAATCCCTTTCAATTTTTTTTCTTACTATTATGATATTTTTAATAATGTCATAGTTATCACCCAATAATTTCTCACTGATTTTCTATTCTATCTGCTTATAACACAAATACAATCATGGCACAATTCTAACTTTAAAGCCATATCATATGTATAGTTTTTCTTGAAAATATTTTGCAAATGATCTTCAGTTAATGAAAATAATTTTCCAGGATTACTCCATTTGTCATTCCTCAAGAATTTACAAAGTGCTTATGGCCAATGCTATCTAATGTATAAAGTAATTTTTAGTAGTTGGAAAACATTCAAAATCCTTTCAAGCTTATGATGTAGACAGTCATCTTATATGATGATGAATAGATCTGTGTTTTTTAGCATATTGATAGCTAAGAAGACCATTTATTTTTTTTACCATTCTGAAACTGCAGAGGTAGGATTTTAATTGAAAACTTTCTATTATGCATCTTTCAAAATCAAATGACAATTTCTCTATGGCAAAATTTGTTGTGTTTCATGGTACATGGAGTGAGCAATTAGCAGTTTCAGGTGCAAATGATGAAGCACTAGAATGATGTAATAAAATATATGATCAACATATAGGATGTGATCAATTTAAAGTGTATATATATATATACACACATGTACATGCACATCTGCATACTCAATATATGTATGCAAAATATGTAATCCTGGCTGATTCTACACTACTGAGTCTGCAAAAAAAGAAAAAAAAATCTAGGGAGCTCTAATGAAATCCTGAGATTGTGGACAGAAAACAAAAATAGAGTTTATGTTATTTTCCACTTGGTCAATTGCTTGCTATTTGTTAGCACTGGTCCTGCAGACACCTCTGTCAAAAACTGTAGCATTGCTCCTTACCTAAACTTAAATATTCTTCTTGTTTATCTGATTAGCTCTCCCACAGACTTGTCTCTCAGGTCATATCAGGGTTGCTCTTCCCCATGTGTTCCTATATGCATAGATTTTGAAAATGAGTGACCCCCATTAACAAAGAGCATTTTAAGTTATGTTTCCTAGGTAAATGAGCTCATTTGATCATGTCTTGAGCTGTTCTTTCCCTCCCTTCCCCTTACTCCCATTAAATATATGAACATTTTCTGTTTCAACCAAATTTACTAGAGGCCGAGAGGTTGTAAAGATAAATAATTTCCTTCAACTTTATGAAAATACTCAAGTAGGGGAAAGAAATTTGGAAATGCTCCAGACAAAGAAAATTCTGCAGCATGAGTTCACCTTACTAGGTGTCCCAGGTCTGTTCCAGACACATATGTTAGAAATACTCCAACCACATAAAAAAAATCAGTGAAACTTGAGCTTTATTGGACTCACAAGGCACAAGCCCCTAGGAAATGGAGCTTCATTAATTCTCATGCTCCATGGTGTGTGGGTGTCTAATAATGTTAAAGTCATAAGCTAAATATAAGCTAAAATTGGGCTTGTATTTGTCTTTCTCATTCGCTAGAATTTAAAGGTAATGTAGACCTGGAGATTTTTTTAATTTTTCTGGTATTGATGGCCTGCAAAATAGCAGAGCAATGGTACTAAGGTGATAGAAAAATGTGGGAAAAAAATAAAGCATTTTCTTTAAAAATAAAGATACTGCTATTCCCATTAAGTGATGCATATACTCAAAATACAAATTTTAATTTTTCTTCTCTCCATCAGTTCTTTGACTTTTACATTGGCTTTACAAATCATCTTTTTCTCCCCCTTGTGCACAATACTGTCAACTGAGAGTCAGGTTGAAAATATATATGGAAAATCTAACTTTCCTTAAAGAAATTCCAATCTAATTACTGAAGTCCATGTAATGTTCAGACATAGATATGCCAATCACCAAAGCCTTATCACTCTGCCATGTCTTAAAAGTTGTTATATAAATGGACATACATTGCCAGCTAAATGATATTCCTGAATATATCTATGATGTCAGATGCTTGCCAGAGCAGTAGATTTTATGAAGGAACTTTGAGGAGATTTCTCGCATTGGACTCGGCTTTGCTATGACTGAAAAAAGTTATGCATGCCGCAGAAGGTGACATTTCTTCCTACCTGGAAGACGTATTGTATTGGAAGAAGTTCCTGATAAGGAGTTTCCATGATAGGGAAACCAATTAATTTGAGAAGAGACTTCAGAGAGAAATCTCTTTGAATATTTCCCTGTGTTTAGTGCCAACAGGGAACTTCTGTGCATTAGAGAGTTCATTATAATTACAAAGTACACTTACAAAGTTTGGCACACAACAAAAACCTCACTGGCAATATGCAGTGGACAAACTAAAATAGAAGCAGTATTTGCTGATTGTGCTTTTTTTCTCTATTGCTTTTTTAGCTATAATGAAAGTGTATGAAGATTTTTTCCTTTACAAGGAGGGAATCTATAAACATTCTTACAATGCAGGATCTCAGTGGAAAATTCATTCAGTTAAACTCCTTGGGTGAGTAAAAAACATTCCTTTACCTTTTTCCTTTGGTGATTGTGAGCTTATTAAAATATTGCTATGCACTTTGGAACCCAATGGATTTACTGTCAGAGGTGGAGCACTGTTAGCTCCCAACATAGACTATTTTTATTTTAAGTTTTGTTTAAGATCTAAGAATTTTAGAGGGCACTGGAAAGAGCTATAAATCCATGGCTTTTTAATCCACTCTAACATTTACTCTAAAGCTTCCAATATACTGATTTATAGAATAAAATGGTTTGCTGAGCTATTACAAAGCATTCTGTGTGTATACCAGCTTAGGAACCCAATTGACAGAATTCCATGTAAACATGTCACCAAGCAGAATGCAAATTGGAATATAAACATTGCGAGCAGCCTCCTGCATTAAGTAACAAAGCTTTCTGATGCAGCACGCTGGGCTTTTTACACTCTGAACAGAAAATACCTACTGTTGGGATGCTGCTGAGTTTGTTTGGGATGTACAAGGAATGTACACCCCAGGAATGAAGCTACTGCAGAAGATTACATGAAATACAAAAGTAGAATTTCTCTCAAATGTTTATCAGGTACACTATATTATGATGAGAAGAGTCTAATACTGTGTATGGTCAAGCCACAGTAGACACCCCAGGGCTCTGTCCTGAAATGTCAAGGCGAAGATGCCTGTGTTAAACCACTGAATGGTTCCACAGAGAAAGATGGAGAGAAATCTCAAATATTTTATAGGATACCTAGAATATTAAATAAATTCAGGCTTGTGCTAGGAAGATTACTGAGAAAGTCTTCAACACATAGTCCAGGAAAACAATATAGTGAAATAAGAATGTTTTCTTGGATTGTGGTTTTAGTGAAGATTATCCTTGGAGACGTGAAATCTGCAAGCTATGTGCAAGCTATGCACAGGAATGTGCATGAAAATGGCACAGCAGCAGAGAAAAGAAGGAGGCTGATGCAGGATCAGTCTTGAGACGATACGGTGGCAAGAAGTAGTGGCTCAGCAAATAGAGAAAAAGTTCCTGTAGCAAGCTCTCAGTGAATTTAGTAAAGCAAAGAAAGAGATTAACTGGAAGGTAGCACAGCATGGAATAAGGGAAGTCTTCAATAGGAAAGGTTGTTTATGAAAGAGCGCCTGTATGCAATTGCTTATGTATGCATATACCGGTACACATGAAGGACAATGGGAAACCAATAAAATTAGACAATAAAATCTGCTGCACAAGGTGCATGTGCAAGCTCATGCCTAAGTCCAGGCATGAGCTGTAAGGACACCCACACGGAATGAAGAATACAGATATGAAATGTATTTGGTGCAAGTGTAGGGTGATGACAGGTATTCCCTCAGACAGGTATCTGCCGAATAAACAACAGGGGAAGGTGACAATGCCCGAGTGGCACGGCGGAACACAATGATCGCTGAGGAGGAAGTGAGAAGGAGGATTACTTGTGCTGCGTTTCATGCTGAAGTGGATGCCAATTTAAATGGGAACTGATAGATAGGCTGTGCAGAGAAAAGATCACGGCCTTTAGGCACAGAGTCCCATACTGAGAAAAAAACAGCGTTGGCTGAGACATGCAACTCCCTGGAGATGCTTGAGTTGCCTAGTCACAGAAGGCACTAAGTAGGAGGAAAACCTGATATACTGAAGAGGCCAAGAGCAAGAAGATGAAGGAAAAAGGAAGAAAACTGAAGATGCAAATATATTAGAAATCTCACAACATTTAGTATTTTAATACACAGAAATACATTTACTTACTAATTTTCAATGAATATTGCTAAGGTACCAAGTGGATCCAGGAGTATAAAGAATTATTCATCTTTTCATTGTCCAGTGCATACGTGCTCTGCCCAATGAGATTCTGTGATATAAAGTATTTGTGGTGAGGGGCTTAACTGCAAAAATTTAATTCAAAATTTGAAAAGCGGGAGGCTATTTGAGTCAAAAACTAGGTCTAATTGAGCTTCTAGTAAAGATAAAGATAAATCCAAAGACAAACGACAAAATGTGATTCTACATGATGACATGTAAAAGTTATTAGAGATTTTAATGTGTCCAGGATCAAGCTGTCACTTTGTTAGATCATTTTATAGTTGAATTAATTTGAATATAAAATATGTGGCTGGGTAAAAGCCCTTCAGCACCCATAGATATCTCATCATTTTTGAGCAAAGAATAATGTGAACTGCTTGACTTAAATTAAAAAAAATAATGAAGATCTCATGAAAGTTAGACTTGCTATAAAAGCATTAATTATGTGCATTTGGAAATAAAAAAGGAGGCAAAATCATGTTGACATGTAGGGTAAAAAAAACAGCTTTGTGCAGTCTGATGTTTACTGTAACCTGATTTTTGATTTCTAACCATTGATGTAAAAGAGATTCAGTATTTGTAGAAGAAAACCATAATAATGAATGCCATATTGAATCCTTATTTGTAATCTCTCAAAAACATTTCTGAAAATGCTTCAAACAAGCCATGCATTATACTGTACATAAGGCAATGGAGTCTTACAAAATGCAGAAACTTTCCAAAGCAGCTTGTACTGAAAGAAATATGTCCGTATGAACTTTCTTGGATTGTAAATCCAAAGACTGAATTCTTATGCTCTGCAAGCTGAGATTGCTAGCTATTTTCTAGCATTGAGGGCTTTTTGTTTATAAACCCACATCTGGTTGGATTATAAATCTGTCTCCAAGCAGGTACCATGTGGCTTCAGGCTTGAGGAGTGAGTGGGAAAAGACAGAGAACTGCCTGGAAGCATGAGATGAGAGCAGACAAACCAGGCTGATGTGGGTTGCAAAGATTTTTGGATGTGATCTCTGTGGACAGTGAAGAAGTACTTTCTACAAGCTGAAAGCAGGGTGCATTAATTTCCACTGACATTTAGAAAGAGCAGGATCTCTTCAGCCCTTCCTGTATCTTCTGTTCAGAGCTAGGGAAGCAGACATAAAAAGATGAGTTACAGAGACAGGGATTCATAACAGATAAGTCTTCAGATCTAAATGTTAGGTTTCTGCTTGGCAGTCATGCTTCTCCTTCCCATAATCTATGGATATTCACCTGCTCTATCCCATGTATCTATCTTAAAGTATTGAATTGCCTAATCAGCCCTTATTTCTCTATCTATCTTGGCTGTAAATAATCCATGGATTATTGTAGTATTAGCACTTTGTAGTAGCTAGCACTCAAATTGTAGTAGCTACCACTAAATAGTCTAGGTTAGAGTAAATGAATCCTACTTACAAAGGCCTTATCAACCTAATCACAGAATCATAGAATGGTTGAGGTTGGAAAGGACCTCTAGAGATCATCTAGTCCAACCATCCTTGCTCAAGCAGGGACACCTAGAGCACATGGCACAGGGTGGCATCCAGGCGGGTTTGGGAGATCTCCAGAGAAGGAGAGTCCACCACTTCTCTGGGCAGCCTCTTCCAGGGATTGTCACCCTAACAGTGAAGTAGTTCTTCCTTAGACGCAGATGAAATTTCCTGTTTTTCAATTTGTACTCGTTATCTCTTGTTCTATTGCTGGCCACCACCAAGAAGAGTTTGGCCCCATCTTCCTTACATTCTCCCCTCAAATATTCAAACATATTGATCAGATCTTCTCTCAATCTTTTCTTCTCCAGGCTAAACAGACCTAGCCCTCTGTCTAGTCTCTATCTATCTAGGGAGGGGCAGGATCCCCTCCCTCGACCTGCTAGCAACGCTCCTCCTGATGCAGGCCAGGATCCCATTGGCCTTTTTGGCCACGAGGGCACACAGCTGCTTCATGGTTAACTTGTTGTCAACCAGGACTCCCAAATCCCTCTCCACTGAGCTGTTTTCCAACAGGTCAACTGCTAATTGGTATGGGTGCCTGGGGTTATTCCTCCCCAGGTGCAGGACCCCTGGTTGAACCTCATGAGAGGAGGTTCTGCCTAACTCCAACCTGTCTAGGTCCCTCTGAATGGCAGCACAGCCCTTGGGAGTGTCAGCCACAGCACCCAGCCTTGTATCATCTGCAAACTTGCTGAGAGTGCACTCTGTCCCCTCCTTCAAGTCATTGATAAACAAGCTGAACAGCACTGGACACAGTACTGACCCCTGGGGGACACCACTGGCCCTGTCCCCCAAGTAGACTTGACTCCATTTATCACAACCCTCTGAACTCTGCCAGTCCTCAGCCAGTCCTCAATTCACCTCACTATCTGCTCATCTAACCCATACTCATCTGACATCCACGAGGATGTTATGAGAGGCAGTGTCAAAAGCCTTGCTGAAGTCATGGGAGACAACATCCACAGCTCTCCAGTTATCCAGCCATCCAGTCATCCCATTGTAGAAGGCTATCAGATTCATCAAACACGACTTCCCCTTGGTGAATCCATGCTGACTACTCCTGAGCACCTTCTTTTCCTTCACATGCCTAGACATGGTCTGTAGGATGCGCTGCTTCATCTCCTTCCCAGGGATGGAGGTGAGGCTGACGGGTCTGTAGTTTCCCTGGTCCTCTCTCTTGCCTTTTTTTGAAGACCAGGGTAATGTTGGCTTTCTCCGAGTCCTCCAGCAGCTCCCCCACTCTGCATGACCTCTCCAAGATGATGGAGAGTAGTTTAGGAAAAGTATTTTAAATATACCTTAAACAACATTACCTTAAAAAACAACTGATTGTCCTACTAGTGCATACTTAAAACAAGGTAATAACTTAAGGATGTCTTGCATGTGTATACATATGCATATATAAAATCATAGAATCAGTGTTCTAAACAGTCCAAAGTCTGTCCTCCGGGCATCCAACATAGAGGTTTTGCTGATGCCTCTCCTGACTTCACCAGGAATTGAAAACTGTATCATTTCATGGTCACTATGCGCAAGATGACCTCAAACCTTATATGTATGTATATTAATTTATTTGTACACATACATATAATTAACATTGATAGTTCTATAAGAATAAAAATAACCTAAAGAGGCAATTAAAAATAACATAAAGAGGCACTATGAACTGCAAATACTGAAAGGGACTGAGGATTTTCACATTTTCAGCTGCACTCCGCTATTGTAAGAGGACAACTGACTGAAAAAATAAGATGTTAAGCTCTATTTTTTATCTTAAATTTTCTAATAATAAAAGCAGATTGAATTCACATCACAAGTATTTTTGTAGCAGATTTGCTTTCCAGGTCTACGCAGTTAGGCCAGAATTTCTGAGCAAACACGTTAAGTCTATTTTAGTGGGTTTTCTGTGAAATTGCTGCCTTTCTTTTTAATCCTCCTCCTTCTCCTTCTAGTCCTCTGTCTTTCTTAGTCCTACCTAAGAGAAGATAACAGGAGAGAAAAGTAGTTTTCATAGGTAAAGAAATCAATTAGGCAAATTTGTGTGTAATCACATCTAAGGAAGTCCATTACATTTAGAGGAAGTACATTGGCCTGAATAGCTAGGGTTCTAGTTCAAATATATCCTTTTTCTGAAGCTGGACATAATTAGGTAAAAATCCAGCACTAATTTTTGCAGCCCACTGGGATGGATTTTTCTCTCAACCTTATTCCTCCACTCTGCTTAGCACTTGTACCAAGGTACAGTGCTTGGTACTCCAAACAAAGAGCTGTATCTATCTGCTGTACTCTTGGTGCAGAAAATTTCAGAAAGTCCTCAAAAGCTCAACTCTTGGTCTACAACTAAATCTATAGACTGTAGCCCTAAGGCATAGAGGGCACAAGAATCATTTTATTAAAAGCCTTAGATACTGTTTCACAAGGAAAAGATTGTTTTTCAGAGATTTAAAAGGTGGTCAGAATAATAAAAGGACTTTCATAAAAGGAGTTTGAGGAATGTACATTAATCGGAAACATATTTCCCTTCTATTTTTATGAATGATTCACTGGAAACCTTAAATTCAATAATGCAGCAGATTAAATGGCATTGAAATAACTATGGCCTGAAAAAGCATAGATTGAATTCATTGCTTCTTAACACAAAAAGCCACACTAATGGAAATCAAATTGATATATGAAGCAAAAACCCATGTTTTATTCTTGAGGGGATGGCCAGATAGAGTTGCAGCACTTTAAGATTTAATGTACAAATAAATGACTCACCTGGGCAATGTCCAGAGGCTTAAAAAATGTTCTTATTGGTAACTAATATTAATGATGTTCTAGTTTTTGCCTTTGAAGACACTGTCCTCCTTGCTCATCATTGCTCCAGCTCAGATTCAGCATAACTACAAATAAACAGCATCTTAGGCAAGAGAAGTGTTTTTCTTCCTGGCTAAAGAAACCTTGAAATTCCTTTTTTCTTTGATGAGGGAAGAAAGTCCACCTTGCTGTCAGACATATTTATTACAAAATTAAACCTCAGCGCTCAAAAACTATTTTACAGAGCAGAAAAATACATTGGAGGCCCATGGGGAAAAGATACCCCATTGCAGGGTGTTTGGTGATTCAGGCGGTTAAATTCACAAGACTCTGTTCCATATAATCTAGCATGGGAGGCCTGTGGGCATGAGGTAACTGCTTAGTAAGTATCTAATCTTTTATCTTTTATATACCAAAAAATCCAGGTGAAATCACAGTATCAAATTCCTGTAACCATTTTCTAAGATTAGCATGGTAGAGAACACTACTCAGTGACTCTAACCTTTCCTTTTGTAAAAGATTAAAACCCCAACTTTTGTCTAATTTAGTAGATTAAAATCCTACTCTTTAGGAAACTACTGTGTACAATTTAAACTGTAGTAGTTATGGCTTTTTTTTTCCTTTGTTTGGCTTATTATAATATACAGCATATTATTATTATCAGCACATAGAATATACAGCATTGTAATACTTGTATGATTACGTCAAAGGAAGAAAGAGAGATGAAAAGTCTTAAACTATGTATATTACTACCCCATCTCCTTTTACCTGGAGAAGGAGCTTCTCTGAGCCTCTCAGAAAAGCAAACGTTGCATATGAAAATAATCCAGGTCAAGGTGAGATGAATTCATTAATCTTTATATTGTTTCCGTGTATATATAGTCTAGGAGAACACAATGTCTTGCCTGAAATATTTTATTGTTTAGTCAGAGAGGTGACAGTATAATAACAATATTTGCATTTAAAACATAGTATTATGCAAATAAACCTAGTTTGTTAGAGACAGTTGAGGTAGGATGAACCAGCTGTCTTCAGAGGATATCCCCCTCTCTTGATTGTAGAGAGCGGGTCTTTTCCTATTTCAAATGTTTCAGTTCCATAGTATTAAATGGGATTAGTTTGAACTTTCTCAAATTTTGTTTGATCATACATACTGAGAATACTGGTGATCCAAAACTGTGTAAAAATATCCATAATAGGTTCCCTTTCTCTGCAAATGAGGTCCAGCATCTGTTTGCTTTTGAAATGTCTTGCCTTGGAAGTAAATATCAAGGTGGAATCATTAAAAAGTAAGAAACAAAAGAGTGCTATTAGATTATTTTAATCATCTTCCAGAAAATGAAATACTGTTCTTCAATGGAAGTTTATCCACAAAATTACCAACTCACTTTTAAAAGTCCCTGTTATTTCCACTGGGGGAGGCTATTCCACTGGGAGTTAAATTGTTTTGCTGTTGGGATACTTTTTCCTAATATTTTCTTTCTTTGACTTGTTCTCGTTATTCTATATACAGAAACTAAACAGACACCACTTTTTCTTCTTGATGTTTAAGCTCTGCACACATATAAGAAGTTAGTTAGATTCTAAATACCTCAATTTATTCTGTTATCATTTCTAGTTCTGTTTATTCCTGGCAATGGCTTCACGGATTTAGTGTAACACTCCAGTCAAATACTGCATGGTCTGAATATCCATGATTTTGCTTACTTATAATCCCTATTTCTGAGATTTTCTTCTCATGCTGTTAACATACTCAAAGCAGATATGTCTGATTTCCTGCTAATATGTCTATTAGCAGTTTCCCTCCAGCTTCCAATATCTTGACTTCCCTGGAGTATAGTATGTATAGTTTTGGATAGATGAACTAGTATGTAGTTTTGGATAGATTTACTTTAGGAAAATTTGGAATCAGCACAACCACATAAGAGAAATACAACCAGCTAACAACTGTGAAGTTGTCATAGCTTTTTATAAAGCACTGTCACTCATTTATTAATTCCCAGTGATTTTCACCCATAGACCAAGTATCAGTATCTCTCAGGTTTGTTGATGAAGTGCCAGTTCTTTTCTTTCTTGAAAGATTACTTTCTGAAAGTAGCTAATGGCAACAGCATTACTCCTGAACTAAATCATTTTCCACATAAAATGCCCACACAAAGGATTTGTTGCATGACTAAGACTCAAGTCACAGCTGTTAAAAATGAACATTAAACTAAAGTGATATTCTCCATTTTCCCTCCTGTTGTGAGTCCCTCACACATTTCTTGATCCACTCCATAAGGAAACACAAAATGCAACCCAAATTAGTTTAACAACCTTTTTAGTACAAATCACTCCTGATGATTGATTAAATTTTGTTCAGACTAGATTGTACAATGTATTATTTTGTATTGTGAAAAAATAATATATATCGTTCCCATGTGATGATGTTCATTCTTTCCCTCTTCCTCTTTAAATAAATTCTTTGATTTTATCCTTGATGATGTAAGATATACAGCATCCATCTTCTTCAGTCTGCAGTTTCTTAATTCTACTCATCTTTCATATTACAGTTATATATATTATTACAGTACATTACAGTTGTGTATTTTTGGCAGCTGATACTTCTTATTTCTGCAAAGACTAGATAAAGCTCTATTTTAAGAAGTAAACCAATTCTGATGGTTTCCAGAATTTCAGGATGAAATCTGACTATAAGATAAAAAAAAAATCAGTCTACTCAGGATTGAAACTGACTTATTTTTGGTAGATTTTTGATAGGCACGTATGCTGTGGCCATGGCACTGTAGACACCCAGCACACTTGTGAACACATTTAGATGTCTTAATCTTGAACTAAATTCCTCAGTGTTTTCCTATCAGGGAAAAGACAAATTCTAATTCCAGTTCTGCTATTAACACTTACATTAGGCTAACAACACCAGTTTTTAGAATCTCAGAAGAAATCAGTAGAACTGAGTGTATTAATTAACTGTGTTTTTAATAGTTTTATATGGCAAATTTTAATTTTTCCCATGTACTGTTAAATAATATCCTCGTATTACTGTTGCCTTCTATTTCACTTTTCAGGAACAAAAGGGGATAGTTTGGGCTTCATTTTCATATCCCAGTTGCTTATCTATATCTTTCTTGGGTTTGCTTTTAAAAAGTCATTTTTAAACATTCCATTTTTGAAGATCTCAAAGGACCATCCAGTACTTCCTCTGAGCAGTTTTTCTCCAGGAAAAATGATCTGGAATGCTATGATTTATCGCTATTACAAGTTTCTTTTTACTCCTATTAGTTCTTCCATGAGGAGTTCTTTTAGATTTATTAATCAATAAGCTTTTGCAAATAACATCTACTTTAAAATAATGAAGAAATAAGTCAAATCACACAGATGAGATTGATCCAGGAAAAGGTACTTGCATAGACTCTTGGTTGTTTACGAGAAAACACTGCACTTGAGCTCTGTTGAAACGAGACTATTTCTCTGACCTGTTGAAATAACACACTTTATAGTTCTCTGCCAGCCTGTTGGATGGCTATGAATTTCGGAAGATTCATATTTCCCCTTGTTTTCAGACCACTGAATATTATCTGATTATTCTGATACATTCTGATACAATCCTCTCAGCAGGTTCTTGTTCATACTCAAGGAGCAGTACCTACAGCAACAAGAGCAACAGAAGTCAGAACACAAGCTTAATTTAATATTATTGATTTATAGTATATATTCCTTTATAATCAGAAGATTCATCCTCAGATGCCCGGCTTTGGCAGACTAAAGGATATATAGGGGGTTGTTTTCTCTGATGAATTTAAGCTTAAGTTAAACTTAACGTGCTGTGCATGGGTGCTGTAGCTTACGTTTGAGAGAGACAACTGACACAATGCAGAATGAATTTATTTTATCAGTCAGGTTCAAATAATGGAAACTGATGAAGTATAACTATATAGGCAGGGAAAGGGAAAAAAAAAGAAAGGATCAAGCGTAATATTTATGCTGAGAAATCTATTTTAGAAAATATATGCTCTTTTTCTAAAGATACAACCTCAGAAGTACTTTTCACTTAGGAGCTTTAAGAAAGAATTTCTTCCTCTTTATAAGGCATGGTAGCACGAACCAAAAAATCTCCAGAAACGCTATCAGCTGGAGCTGCCATTCACTCCCAGAGGCAAGATGTCAAATTAAGCTGGCATGCGGCCACAAACACTGCATCGTTGAACAATATATATCCAGTAATTCACCGAACAACAGCAGTTTCCATTACAGCTGAGTGCTTTTCTGATTGAGAGAAGCAGGTTAGCCTGAGAGAAATGAAAACTCAGAGAGAAATGGAATCTCAGACAATCTTCAGAGCAAGGCCAACTTCTAGGAAAGGCTTGGATAAAAAGCCTGGGATTTCAGGCCACGCTTACTGCTCATATAGGTCAGCATCTTTGGAGATAACAGTCTGTTCCCCTTTTTCTGTTAAGCCTTCATCCCAGTTTAGTCTCTAAGAGCGGTTATTCTCAGTAAGCGGTTATCTGCTCTTTAGACTGCAGCCATTAAAAAATTGGTAAAATGGCTCAGCCCATGGCAATCATATTTGAGTATTCACCTGACATGCAAGTCCATACAATGAATACAAAATAATTTAATAAATCATAGAACCACAGACTAACTTAGATGGAAGGTCATCTGGCCCAATCCTCCAGACCCAAAGCAGGGAGAATTTAAATGAAGTAGCTTTGATTATAAACTAATTTAGGTGAGAAGGTCCTGCCCTCCAGTTCAGGTCAGGGCTAACTTCAAAGTTAGCTTGGGATGCTTGGGGTCTCCAGATGAGTTCTGAATATCTTCAAGGAAAGATATTCTGTAAATACATTTTTTTGTCCTTGACTCCAGTTGCAATTTGCCTCTGTGACTGTGGTCTCCTGTGAATGCGCTGTTCCCCTCCCAGAAAAGTCTAGCTCTGTCATCTCTCCATCCTCACTCTATAAGGCAGAAGACAGCAACTATATCTCCCTGAGCTGCTCCTTCTATCAGCTGGACAAACCCATTTCCCTCAGCCTTCCCTTTCATAGTGTGGCTCCAGAGCCCTGAACATATCTTCAGACCCCTCTTGGGCTTGCTCCAGGCTCTTGGTGCCTTTCCTGGAGGTGGGAGCCCAAAACCAGACACAGTGCTCCAGAGGCAGAATGATAGGTGCTGTATAAATGAGGACAGTTATATTTCGTGACCTGCTGGCTGGAGTCTTGGGTACTTCAATTTGCTGTATTTTAATCAATAGTATTTGAATTAATGAATGTGGGAACGGATTACTGACTGAGCAGCTCTAAATTGTAAGATAAAATGTATATGTTAAGTATTCCTCCTTGCATGTGATTAAGTAGCAATAAAATCCATGAAATTAAATTCAGATGCACTAAGGATATTAAAGGATCCTTGTCCATTTTGCTGTCTGAGTTTTTTTTTTCTAATTAGAAACATTCCTAAGTATCAATTAATTCCCACCAGTGTATGAAACAAATGAAAAAAAAGAGCTTTTTAGAAAACAATAACAATAATAAATAGGAAAATGCATAGTGACAAGAACATGAGCCTGCAAAAAACGGCCATCATCCTACTCAGGAATATGGGGGAGATAATCTGTAGTGCAAAATGAAGGAATACATGAATATAAATTCAAGGAAGTTTTCATATACCTTTAAAATTTATGTAAATGTTGGACTCGTACACTGAAACTGTCTCAACTGAATGAATTTTTTCAAAAAAAAAAAAACAGGAAAAAAACAAATCTCAACCTTACGTGAAATTAAAAAAAAAGAAACAGGAAAAAAACAAATCTCAACCTTACATGAAATTAAATAGCTTATAAATATTGTAGGTTTTTTATTTATGATCATGAGGAACTTCATCCAAGATATATTTGGCAAAGAAAGGATGAAGTTAATTAATAATCACAGAACATTCATGTGGCAGTGCAGAGCTATAACTACAATTTGTCATTGAAACTGTAGTCTAAACTTCATGTCTTTAAAAAAGTTTTATTTTTGAAGAGGACATTTCTATCCAATTATTTTGTATTCCTGCTCTTCTTGGCAGGTAATATTGAGAGCACGGTGGGCAGTATCCAGAAAATAAACAGAAATATGTTGTGCCATATTGATTTTAACTCTAACTACTTACTTGAGTCTGAAATAAATCAAAGCAGGAAAAAATAATCAGGAAAACTAGAATGTATATAAATGAGAAGATAGGTAATACTGCAGTGTGCCTTTTCCCCACAAATGCTCTAACAAGAGGAGTGACAAGGTCATCCCACCCTCCGTGGGATGCCTGGTAGGCAAATTTCTAACCCTGAAAGTCAGGAAAAATCTCCAGTTCTCAGTTTAGAAACAGTCACGAAAACAAAACAAAACAAAACTGTGCACTTATGCTGTTCAGCATCTCTTCATATCAACTTTTATACTGAAAGATTTGGAAAAAGCTATGCCTTGGGTTTTAAATTTCTTTCCTCCTTTTTCCTTCTGGAAGCCCAAATACTCAGTGTACATTATGGCTTAATACAAACCAAGGAAAGCTAATGCCAGCATGGTTGTTCAGATTTTTTACCACCGAGATACCACGAACATCCGGTCTCCCCATCCACACTAATGGAGTTTCCCAGGATACCTCTCCTGCTCGCCCGCCTCTCTGAGTATGGAACATTACAAATACAGCCCAATCACATGGTGTCCATACCACGTGTGTGTGATAAATACTCCATCAGTAGCATTTTATACACTGTATGATTATCTTGATATCATGGCCAAAACACAATAACAGCTCATACCTTCCATTTGATATTTATTTGTCTCCTTGTACAGGCACCCAGGCATCATGGCCCATGAATAATAAGGGAAGATGCATTCATTGTATTGCTGCAAAATGAGACAGAGCTCTTTTAAGTTACCAATATGTATACCTGTATACAGGTGCACAGTGCAACTTTCTCTTAAAGAAAGAGAGAGAGAGAGAGAGAAAGGAAGAAAGAAAGGAAGAAAGAAAGGAAGAAAGAAAGAAAGAAAGAAAGAAAGAAAGAAAGAAAGAAAGAAAGAAAGAAAGAAAGAAAGAAAGAAAGAAAGAAAGAAAGAAAGAAAGAAAGAAAGAAAGAAAGAAAGAAAAGAAAGCAAAGAGGCTTCAGAGCTTTATCTGCTCTGCATTTGTATGTCCAACAGAAAGGCTGAGCAATGCAGGGCGCTGAGCACAGAGCAGTTCAAGGATGCAGCTAGGGAAGAGCTATTGCCCAGCAGATGGGGCAGCTCTCCTGTGCGGCTTCACGCAGGAGATTTCCCACCACATTTAGTGTGTCCTCAAAGGAGGCCTTGTGTGTCAAAGGAGGTCAAAGAAACGTCAAGTAAGCTTACAGGTCATTTCCCACACTGCACAGGAAATCAGATTAGGCTGTCAGCAATCTAATTTGAGCTGGGATCAGCTGGGGACGCTCTTAGTCTCAGCTCTGCCAGTTATTTTTGTAAAGGTGTTGGACGCAATCTTTAACAGAAATGTTCCTCAGGGTCTTCAGGTTGCAAAACTGCACTCACATTAACTTAAATCTCCTGTGCAGTTCATTTCAGCAGTTCAGTTTCATCTCCAGAGGAGGGAAACATTAGGTTATAGCAGTGGCAAACTAAAGCTACACTTATGTTGATAATTTTCTGTAGTCCCTGGCAGTAACTTGGCTTGTAGCTAGTAGGACATACATCTTCATTTCCCTCTGCAGCAGAGTTTGTTGACAGTATTTAAAACATGGAAACATTTATTAGATATGTTTTTTTTTTCCCTGGTTTTGCTGTTAGTAAAGTAACTACCAGAACATCAGAATATCAGAAGTGTTTCTGTCTGTTTGCTAATTTTAAGCAAGAAAATGTGAACATATGCATCACTTGTATCATCTCTTGTAACAGGTGGGGAGTACTAAATGACAAAAATGGAGAGAAACAAAAGTTCTGGGTAAGTGAATCAAAATTTCCAAATTACAGATGATCAGAAAATTTTATCCTTTTATTCTCTCTTGCTATGTCTACTTTTATACCCATCATGATAAAGTCTCCTCCTAGATCTTTTCTGCCAACCTTTTATGATGATGACCCTTGAACTCTAGCATCATCTGTATTTTCAAAGTCTGCCTCTTCCACTTGTCTTAATCTTCCACTTTTATCTGTTTCGCCATGCCATCCTTTCTGTTTCAAAGAAACTCTCTCCTTATTCAAATTTCCCATGAATATCCACTTCTTTTTTGTGCCTGCAATAATATTTATCACTATTATTGGCTAAACCATTAACAAAACCCAAGCTGTCTATTTAAAGTACATTGGTAAAGGCCAAACAGCTATCAGAAAAAAAATAAGCATTGGCTTTTTATCCACTTAGAATAAATCAGATTCTATCACTTTGATCATGATTAACAGTTCATTCCATTATTCCTGTGTTCAGCAAAACGTAATTTGGAGTTTACATAGCTGATGGCAGGACTCATGCTATAATAGCTTAGTTTTACTGACATCTAGGGCAAAACTCCTACTGACTTCATTAGAAACTGAATTGCTCAAAATGTCAATGGTTACCTGAATGAAAAGCAATTCACTAAAAGTCAGCTTTTTAATATATTAGGTCTCTCTTTAACATATTAGTTGTAATTGGAGTTTTTGATCATTACTGTTTAAACTTCCTCCAGCCAACAGTTGAATTATGTGATGATTTCTGCTAAAACATATCAAACTATCTAGTAGAAATAGCATTCTATTTTTATTCATAATTGATTTGGAACTAAAATCTTAATCACAATAAAGGGAACAAATCTTTAGAATTCCTAAAAAATCGATACATTCCCATTCTCTTTAATGAAGACTAACACATAAAATTCATTTTAATTTTTTACACCTTGCATTATTAAATACTACATAAAATCACTAATTAGTATTTTTCCCCTTTGTTTTTCTTTAGATTGCTGCAAATTCCTGGGGAAAATCCTGGGGAGAAAATGGTTATTTTAGGATTCTACGAGGACAAAATGAATGTGATATTGAGAAGCTGATTATAACCACTTTGGGATAGCCATACACTTCTATTTAAATGTATTATAATGTATGGTGTTTCATTTATCTGTTCTTTCCATTCCATTTCCAGTCTTTCTAGAAGAAATAAAATATCAGATGACAATAAGAATCATTGTTTCTAACACTTTCTAAAAGAAAAACAGCCCTACTATATTACATAGGTAGAAGAAACAAAACTGTCATGAAATTCCAGTGAATAGAGAATTTTTAGTGACAGTTTCAGGGTCTTTATTAGCCTATTCTTTCATTCTAGAAAATGAAGAACTTGACTTCTAATATAATCTGCAAAGGAGTAATAGCTTTTTCTCCAAGAGGTACTCTTGTAGGTAGTATACCAGAGATGTCTTTGCCACCAAAGTTGGGTTACAAGTTATGTAGAGCACTTCTGAAAGAGCTGTTATTAAAATGCTAGTATCATGCTGCTGCTGAACAAGTTCTTCTTTGGCCTCTAGTGTCACACAGTATGCTGAATTTAGACACAAAACCCTTCATCACTTGGGTATAGAAATTGTAACACAAGTAATTTGAAAAGCAAAGTCCTCTGACAGAAGTAAATTTCTTAGGTTTAGTGAGTTAATTCAGCATTTGTGGGGAAAATGTACTGAGCCACTTCCTAAGTACTTGATGTACATGGATTCCATAATCTTCAAAATTCCAAAAGAGGAAGATTTAGCTCTGAAGTGGATGATACAGTGAAAGCATATCCAGTCAGTTTTGGTGTTTTGTTTCATTTAATCTTTACTTCAAGCTGTGTTGTGCTGTTATAGTCCTCACTTCTACCATTGCTGACTCTGATTCACTTGCCAAATTTGTCCAAAATCTTGGTATGATCATTCATTTTGAGTGTCTTCAGTGAAGAGAAAGCTTAGACTAGCCCATTACTCCACTGATTGAATAAATCAGTATAAGCAAACTGAATGTGGGTATTTCCATGTCACTATGTAAAATCTATTTATTGTTTTGCAAAGTGGTACTGTCCAAGACCAAATTTTGAGATGAACTTCTGGTAGTTATTCTTTGGTGCTCTGAGAGGGTCTATGTACTCTTTCATTTTCTCTCAATATCATAAAGTTGCGTCTTTGGAAATGCTATGAACACCTTACTTGATATAAATAAATTCAAAGTGGAGTAATTTGTTTTCTATGGTAGGCAGTCCTGAAGGAAAGTGCAAAATGAACTTTGCGGTAGGAACTTTGCCATTGAAGACCTCAGTCCGTAAACTATATCATGTCTTACAATATATCTGACTGTCTTCTTGGCCTCTTCTTCTGTATCCTACTCAGCGAACATAAAAAAGTCATTTGTTTATGTTTTCCAAAATTATATGGCTTAGTGATCTGATATCAGTCCTTTTCCAAAAGGATGAGACCAACTTTTGGTTAGCTACTCAAATTTTGATAGGAAAGTTTCTTGTGTGGCATTTTTGCTATGAGGTAACCTGGTTATGTGAATAGAAAGGGACTGTAAGCAAGCTATAGCTCAGGCTAACTCTATACAGAGCTTATCAGCTTTGAATAACATGTCTTACTGATGGTCCATGGCAATAGCAGAAGGGTTGCTGCCAGAAAGACAAGGCACTGCGGAAGTATCCTTTGTGTCTGTGACATGCCATATCTTTCCTTTTCCACTGAGCTGGGTCACATTATTTAGGGGAAAAGGGAGGTTCAAATTATGGGAGAAGTAGAAAGAGTGGGCCGCCCTCATAACACTTCTGCAGGAGTTTCTCCCTGCTTCTGCATAACTCTTCTCCCTGCTTCCAGCTGGAAGCTGTCATTTGTGGCTTGGATTTTACAAGGCTTTTTTGTTTGTATGCTACTCATGCCTGTAATGCTCCATTAGCAGGCTATGGTTTGGCCAGAAATGTTTGTCCTGGGTGCATGGAGCTGAACTCCCTCTAGAAATAAGCTTAGCTCAGGGAAATTCTGAGCTTCAGGCTGGTCCAAGGGGTCCTGCTGCTAACACAGGGACTCAAAGCTGTGAGTACTTAGCTTTACAGATAGGTAAAATATTGTGGAGGAATGGAACAAAAAGCAAGCAGAGACAGAAAGTTCTGGGATAAAAGGAGCTGGCAGCAGGAGCAGAGAAAGAGGGGGTGTTTGTTTTTTCTTGTCCCAAGGGTCAGGGAAAATTGCTGGTGTGAGAGCAAACACAGAGAAAAGGAGCTGCACTTCAAAGGCACACAGAGATTTCCTTGTAGGTCCTTCTAGTTTAATGTTTTACTAGAGATATGATAGGACGCCGTACCAGAGCAATCAATGTCGCACCTATCCTGTGGCAAGATTTCCCAATTTGAGCAACTTGCACACATAACTGCACCAGTCCCCATCAACCTCTGCAAGGACTAAACTCTTGGCAGTACAGAGGCTGAATCCTTGTCTGAACTGTCAGAAAGCTATTAGCAACGTTGCTTTATTTTGAAATGCTCCTATTTCCCTGCAGCTAAGATGTGCCAGTACCTGATTACCTTGTTTACTTTCAGGGAGGTTCAGTCTAGGGACTTCTAGCTGTTCCCTTTTCTGCTCTGGGATTTTATTGTGTTTTTTTTGATCCAGGTACCATATGTGATTCAGTAGTCACTTAGAGCCAAGAAGCCTAGCAGAGGGCAATGAGTGAAGATTGCTGCTTAATATAGCAGCCCCTTCCTGTTAGAGTATATTAAAGACAAAATGAATGCAATGAAAGGGATCGATTCTGTTTTTTTTTTTCTTTATAGCAGTATAACTGCCAATATGCATACAGTAATAATGACTTCAATGATTGTTACTGCTTCCTCTAAGACACTCCCCTGTCTGCGTCTAGAAATCTTGGGCAGCACCATGTAAAGCTTATCTCGGAGAGTATAGCAGAGGGAAAAGCCTGAAGCAGGAGGTCAGATTCTGCTCTTGGCTGAAGTCCTCAGTGATATAAAGTTTTCTGGGGCTACTTGAAGCCATGGACTGCCTCAGGCTGCATATGAATCAGTTTAGGGTTATCTGGAGGTTTCACTCATCTGTGCCAACAGTGACAGCCATATAAACACAAAGACAGGAACTCATGAATTTAAACTACTCCCTTAATCTGTGCATAATTTCATTTCCATTGCAAAACTCCAAAGACTATCACATTTTTCTTTCTGTGGCATAAACAGCATAAATCTACTGATTCTGTGCATTGCATCTGTCAAATTCTGATATACAGTACAGTATGTTTTATCACAGAAAATTTTCTAAAGAAATCATGTTTAAGATATAAATATTTTGTCCTGGTGCACTGGGCTGTCACAGAGTTAAGGACTTTACTAAGGTCTATATTCATTAGTCGTACTATATTGACTGTCACAGTACTGCCATTCTCACAGAGGTGGTATCACTCTGTTCATCAACAGGAACCTTGCAAACAGGGAAACTGGTTTTCATAGTTTTAGTGCTTGCATATTTCCTTTTTATTTATTTTATTCATTTCATGTACACAGGCAGTTAAAAAAAAAAACAAGCAAGCAAACAAACAAACGGCTAATCTGTACTGTCTTCATCCACAGCTTACAGAAAACTGAATTAAAAGTATGCAACCACAGGAGAAGCCAAATTGCCAAAATTTGCAAAAGTCCTAGCATTAGAAAAAAGGCAAAAGGGCAGGAAATGAAGGAGAGGAATGGGGAGAAAGAGTATCTCGAATATCTCTCATTTATGCTATACCTGCAAACAAAAAGAGACTGTACTTTTTGTCTTGGAAGCAAAACTCAGAAAGTTTTCCATGTTTCAGTTCAACATGAAACAAAAATTCGGACCATGTTTACAGCATCTTTATTAAGTCCAGACCAAGCTTTAAGCAAGCACCAGGCAAGCGTATGTTACTGGTGAAAGCTGTATAACACATCCTCCTCTAATGGTTTTCCTCCATAACCAGCCCTTGCTTGGAACTCACCACTATTCCACTTTGATTTCCTTGTTGGCTCTAATACAAAGCTATGATGAACAGCAGATGAATGCAGCTGCACTGAAGAAGGGCTTAAAAAGGTTTTAAAAAAGAATTTTAAAAAGCTTGTTTCATGTCCAGTGAGTAGATTTATCAAAGTTTCATACAACACTTCTAGAAACAAATAGTTGATCACCACAGGGGATTCTGTCCCTGTGGCATTTTCAAGGCTAATAACTGTATAGTGCTTCATCTATTAAAAGAGCCCATGTGAGCCATGGGGAGGGAGGAGGAAATAAAAGTAATCTCTTATTTTTTCTAAATCTTGAACAATTAATAATTCCATTGCATATCTAAATTACTGGATCTGGGTGAAGTTTGACTGAGGAGATGGCATTTCACTAATTGACTAGTTTTAGCATAGATTTTCATTCATGGTCTGATGTTTTTCTACCTCTTCATTCTGTGCTATCTTTAAATATGTTTGCATTTGCCTTTTACCTTTTTACCTATTTTGCATATTACTTTTTCCTTACTACCACACTCATGTTTTGGGCCGCAAAGACAATATTTAGGTAAGGTTGCAGACAAGGTATCTCTGTATGCTTGGAGTAGCAAGCTCCTGTAGGTTTCCATGGTGTTTCGGAACAGGAAGCTCAACACAGTCAGAGGTACTGGCATTTTCGCAACGAGCAGAGCACCCATGTGACAGTTATAAAGGAGAGTGGGGGAGGTAGAAATGGGGAAGATGGCAGTTTGTCTCCTGCCAGCTTTGAATCTGTTGCACTTTTTTCAGGTTAGATATTAGGAATAAAATCTGTATGGAAAGATTGATGAAGCACAGGAACAGGCTGCCCAGGGAAGTGGTGGATTTATTGCCCCTGGCAGTGTTCAAGAAACGTGTAGATGAGGCTCTTAGGGACATGGTTTAGCAGGCAGGGTGTCAAATGGTTGAACTCAATGATCTTGAAGGTCTTTTCCAACCATCATGATTCTATGATTCCATGATTCTATGATTCCTTCATTCTAACTGAGACACTGTCAGCTCAGCTTCTGCTCAGTGTAGTAGAGCCTTTTCTGGCAAGGAGAGGCTAAACAAAAGGCACAAAAAGGAGAGGTTAAAGATTAGTCGTTGGAAGACAAAAGCGTGAGCAACTGAGGGAACACTTTGATGAACAAGTTATGAAATGTCTTTGATTTAAGCCTGAAATTCCTGACCTCTTATCATGTTGGTACTGGGAAAATATGAGTTGTTTGAATTGATGCACAAAGTTGACCTCGTGCATGTGTGGCTCTTAAAATTACTTAAATTTTCCTCTGCACCAGTTCCCCTGATTTTCACAATTGTACATCCAGCTCCGTAGAGAACTAAGCCTACTAGTGGGACTTGTGTGACACAGAGAACAAATAGGGATTACACTCCACAAGGTGCAAATAGTTGTACTACGTGTGCACATGTGCGGATACCTATATCGGTGTATCTGGATATACAAATGTATGTAAATATATACATATATGTAGAAAGAGAACTTTTATTTGTCCAAAACACTGTCATGGGGATAGATTAGTCCTAAAGGAGTGTTCAATCCTTCGCACCTAGCAGGTGATTCAGGTAGTCAAGCTGTTCAGAGCTGGATAGGTCTCTATCAGAGACCATCTCGCTGGGTGGTAAAAGGGAGAAAAAAAAATTTTTATTCTGAAGGCAAGTTGTTCAGCTAGTTTAAAGACCCTGAAAGAGTCAGCAGATAACAGGTGAATTTGCTTTCCTGACTAGAGAAGATAGGACTGTGTAATCACTTTTTTTCTTTATAATAATTTCAAAAGAATGGCATATTAGAAATGAATTAATCTGTAGCCAGAGGGCAAGAACTTTACCTTTTCTCACTATAGGGACAACTCTGCAAAAATATCACATCCTCCCTCACCAGCGATGATGCAGACTCACACAGAATGAGGAGGTTTGGCGGAAAAGGAGAAAGAAATCAAGCTCATCCTCTTTCTTCATGTGTGTTCTTGAAGAGATAGATTTGAACCTTGTGGTGTAATGAAAGATTTGCACAAGTCTGATGCAATTATTAGCTTCCTTTACCTCCTGCAAGTGAATGCAAAAGCCCGAAGAAGCAGCGCTGGTGTGCCCAGGAGTGTGCCGAGGTTTCAGTGAGACTGCTGGCTTGCCTGTAGACCTAGTTGAACTGGGGAGAAAAAAAAAACAAACCCAACAAGAACAAAAAAAATGTTTTGAAAGTTTCCTGCTTTTTTCAAACTTCTGAAATAAATCTATTTGTTTGCACAGCGCTCCTACGGTTTTGGAGGGACTTCAGTTGCATTCCCCATGAAAGTATTCGGGATGCTGTTGAGACATGACCTTAGCGTAATGCCCATCTCATCCATAATAGTTGTCTTTGTTCACAGGGATCAAATTCTGCATCAGAACCAGGTGCAGCAATACACACAGGCCTGCCTATAGATTCCTGTAAAACCACTGCCTCTATCTTCAGGGGAATGATATAAAGATATGTATAAGTGCTTATAGGATTGGGGCTGTTAATGACTTAGTGTACTCTCTCTTTTGGGAGAAAAGGATAATTTCTTTGACTTTGCATTAATTTCCAGTAGGACAGAATTTAGAAAATTTACACATGTATTATTTTAGACTATGGTTCATCTCCTAAGAAAATGGAGTACTGCTATAATTGTTGGAAAAAAGTAATGTTAAATAACTTGCTGGAAGAGGAGACTATTCCTGACTCTTTATAAGACAAATCTCCTTTAGTGTCTTCATTTATGCTGATCAGTGTTTACTGATAAGTAAGAAATCTATGAGCTGCTACAAAAGACCAATATCAACTCTGTTCAACTCTGTTTCTCAGTGGGAGCAGGGAGAAAGTATTGAAAAAAGCACTACCTAGGAGCAATAAAAAAAAAAAGCCTAAAGGCCAGAATAGATGAGTAATTTAATTATTTTCAAAAATCTCTTTCCTTCCCAAATAAATTGTTTTCCCCCACTGCCAATGCAGGTTTTTCCTTCTTTTATGTGAGCTGAGTATTTCAAGGAGATTAATGAGTCTCCCTAGCACTGATTTTGGTTACAGGAACCCATACTCACCACAGGATTTAGCAACAGGAAGATAATCCCCTGGGACACTGGGAAAGTTTCGGCACTGGGAAAGTCTTGAGTAAGGTGAGAGAGGAATCGGCACTTCCTTCCAGGAATTTGGTTTCCAGGGCTGACGCTGATGGAGGTGAGTAGTGAATGGAGCAGGATGAAGCAGGTCTGTAGCTGGGGGAGAAGGCACAGGCTGGCGTGACACTTCCAGATGTAGGTGCTGTCCACATTCCCTGCCCTTGTCTGTTGCATTAGCAAACAGCCTCCAAATTGCCTTTTGGAGCCTGAGGGCAGGTGCAGCTCTCAGTATAGACAGAGTGAGCAGATACCCAGGTATCCTCAACTGTGTGTTGTGCTGGCCAGTGCTGCTTCATTCATTCAAATATACTTTCAAGCCATCTGCTTTCAACACACAGAGAAATGCTCTGCAAGTTACTGATTGCCTTTTCCACAAAGGTATTTCTACTGCTACAGTATTCAGGAGTAAACTGTCGGGCTCTAATAGCTCCAAAACCAGACATGCAAGGTAAAGCTTTTCTGAAAGTGCTTAAGAAAACAGCAAGTCCAATTCTATCGATGCACAGGGAAGTTGGGTGATTTTTTTTCAGAGTGCTTATGAAAAGCCCACTTATGTGTATTAGAAAACTGATTTATGTTTATAAAACTACTCTTTGCAGAGTTACAATGTAAATTTTAAATCACAGTGTGACTTAAAGGAGCATCTTAATGGAGTCTAGCTAGAACCTAAAATCAATATTTCATTTCTTTTTAAGTGAGCCTTTTCTTCCTGGAATAAGGAGGTAAGAGATTCTGCCTGATAAGGTCATATAACACTTCATTCACTATCAGTACCATGTGGTCTATGCTCTTTACTTTCCACTTTCCTGCAAGCTTCTTTTTGTCTTTTGACATAAACAGAATTTTCTGATAAATTCTAGTTGATTTTTACATTTATAGCTAAGAGCTTGATCGAAAGCTATACTTACACATTTCTATATATGACTTGTCAAGTTTTGCACAGGATTACCCCAAGGTCAAAGATGTGAGCTGACTTGGTTTTGCTGCTCTGAGTGATAAGTATCTATGTGTTTTATGTTTGCAAGAGGAGAAGTATGAGGGATCATGAAGAAAGCACAACTGATGCTTTGAACAGCCCTGCGCACAGAACCAGTGGAGGCTGTTACATGACCTTCTGCAGACTGTGTTCCTGCTTAACAGCTACACAAATGAATGAAGCTCACACTTTCTGTTCATTCCAACCCTGACTTTGCTGGGTAGAGCCACCAGGTAAACATTAGATTCTTCTATCTCTTTGTTAGTATTCTTTATTTGCCAGAAACATGCCATTCTTGAAATCATGGTTCTGCTTACTTCCACAAATACTTGTGCTCAAAAGCACTTAGATTGGTTTATAGGCAATGTGCCTAAAGGGATATCATTCGTTCACTTCATCTTTGTGAGACTGGAAAAGATGAGTTTATGATGTGCAGAGCCCATAGCAATTCACAAGTTTCTGAGTGAGATCTAAGAGGCTGGGGTCATTTATGATATGAGTCTAAAACAAAACAAACTGTATAAGATTGTATAAGTCAGAAAAAAATCTTTTCACACAGGATTTCCTTATCCAGATGAAATAAAATGTCCCATAAATAAATTGTTTGGAGAATAATAAAAAATGGAACAGAAAAAAAGGTAACATTTTCTGAGCCTACTGTAGCACATTTGTACCTTCTTGTGTTAAATCCCATACATACAATCAACACAATAGTAACATTGCATAAGGAGTTAACTCTCTCTTTTTTTTTTCCTTGAAAATAAAGCTCCTTATCACAGAGAAGAATAGAGTACTTCAGAAGGCTTGTATAGGCTTACTGATTATCAATAAACACTGTAACATGGGGGTGTCTTATAGCTACATTCCCATTCTCACCACAGATATTATAGTTCAAGCTGGGATTCCTATTTTTAGAAAAGTAGTGAGTTTCCTTAATGATTTCCCTAATCTGGCTGTAGTTCCATCTGAGCTGAATGGAAATGAAGGAATGAAGTCACCTCATTCATGTGTTTCTTTAGATGCACATTGTTTGAAATGGTACTTGTTTACAGGGCTATATTTAACTTGACTGCACTTGCAGTCAACCTAGTAAAAAGACAATGATCAATGTCATGTTCAGAGTAAAAGTGGCATTTACCCATTGCATTCTTTTGGACAAGTGTCTGGAAAAATTCTACAAGCAAATAATTGTAAGTCAGGCCTCAAGGAATTAAAAGATTAACGTAAATCATAAATTAAAAAATCACTTTAATTAGGGATTAATTCCTTCATGTCAGGTTTCAAGAACCTTGCTTTATTTATTTATGTACAGGACACATTATTTCAACCCTTTTTCTCTGTAGCTGTGTGAAATTTGAGTTCATTTAAAATGGGAAAATCAATCTGAAACTCTCCCAAGATTTAAGATTTAAAAAAAAAATCACTCTATATCTAGTAATGATGTATGAATGTATTATATAAATATTTATTTGGTAGTAAGATTCAGTAAAGATGCTCTTCTGAATTTTAGTGAATTTGGTATGTTGCTTACGAAATACTGAGGTACCCTGCATCAATATTAAGTTCACTACTATTGGTAGTTATTAATATTGCCACTTGTTCTGATATTAGGATGTTGAAGAGGCAGGAAAACCTGCTTTATTTTATGTGCATAATTATTTTGACGTATTGTCACATCATAATGTCCACAAGACCAATTAAAGGTGACATATGGCTATTAGGAGTCTTCATATGTATGTACGGAGTGGAAGACTTCTTACTGAAATGGGAAAGGTCTTTTTTAATCACCGTGGTCATATCTGGTTCACATTTCCTATAAAAATATAATAATCACTTGGAGCTGGGAATTTCATTCTGTTCTTTTTGTAATAAAAATTATTCTGGGGCAGCTGAATTTAGCTGGCAAACCAAGTTGTATTTCAGCTTAGAAACTAAATATATGGTCCAATAATCAACCTGAAAATTTTGAAGTTTATCTCTGTCTGGGCTGTCTATGTCACCTTGAGCAAGTTTCTCTACCTCAAAGTGCATAAATATATCCCATTTTCTCACAACAGTTCTGACTTATAGGATGGTTTTAATATAGGTCTGAAAGATTTTGCTTCCAGCCAACTGAAAATAATTTCTCTGATTATTCTCACTTTTAACATAGTAGGGAAAAATGATATCCCATATCTAACAGTTCTGAGATGTTGTTAAGAAAATCGTTCAGTATTGAATACATATTTTGACATTGACCATTTGAAACTTAATTTTTCTTAGACCAAGTTCTAGCATTTTATACTTTTGAAACATTCAGCATAACTAATGATAGAGGGAATGGCCAGGAGCCAGTAAGTGACTCAGTAAGATATGCATCCTTTGACTTTCAGAAATCTTGGTTAGGAACATAATTAGAAAGTCTTGAAAGATGAGGACATAAGGACAGCTGTATTGGGTCAGACAAAAAGTCTCTGGGATTTTGTCTGTGACAATGACAACATCAGAGGTGCCTGGAATGGATATATAGTGATAATTGTTCAAATATTTTTAAGAATTTCGTGACTGTGATTTTCTGGTGTAGAGTTGGATATCTAAGTATCTTCAAGTGTTTTTTGTTGGTTTGTTTTTCATTCTGAATAATGAAGTATATCAAATTATAACACACTTTACTACAGAATTATATTTTGTACCTAATGCAATTTGAGTATAATTTGAGTTATTATTTATCCTTGTAATAAAAATTTACTTTTATTACAACCACCGTATCAGAATATCTTGAAGATCCTTAAAACTATTGATGAATTAATCTTCTCAAGTTATGGATGGAACAGTGTTCCATAAAAATTGAGGAAAAAGTGAAGAATAGAGAGATAGTGACTCATGTTCCATCACAAAGGAGTGTGATAGAATACGTGAAAATAACTACATTGATACAGGACTTTACACTGTCAGTGGAAAATCCTTAAAAGCAATCTGGCAGTTGCTGAGGTAATAACCAGGTCTTATCACTGATCTTTGAGCTTTGCTTTTATTAGTTTTCTGTTTTCCTAAATAGCCCTTACTTCACTAAAATGTTGTTCTCTTGGTACTGATTTTTATCCCTTTTCACTAAACTGCAGCCCAGTTTAGTGGTGGAAGACTCACAGATATTTTCATGAAATACCTACGAACTTATCACAGGCCCAAGCAGACCTCATTTGTGTCTCTCTTAAAGGCAAGGCAATGACAATGAATAAGCCACACTGCAGGGAAACTGTTCTGAATGCCTCAGATCTTTCAAAGAGCATTAGTTGGACCTCACATATTCCTAAGAAAGAATATAAATATATCTGTATAAAAAAAGCAAAGAAATCAGGTGTCCTTGATTTTGTTCTTCACATCCAGTCTGCCTGAACAAGTAGTTTTATGGGTCTCAAAAAAATAATGTCTAACTTAGATGCAGCTCACCTTTTATGCTAACATCTGCATTTAAAAAACAAATCACGATACACTAATTCTGTGGAGAGAACCCTGTTGCAGAGTTAAACCTAATAAGTTGTCTTGTTCTTTATCATTATATTCTTTCAATCACTTTTCCTCTACCAGACATTTGCAGAAAAATCGAAGAGCCATTTCAGTAACCTGATCAGTGCCCAGTAGAGTTTCTTCAATGTCATCTGCTGTTTTAAGCCTTGGACAGCTTCAATCACAGTGTCCCTTTTTGAAAGCTGTGCTAATCTTTTGCCATGTTGTTTCTCTTTTCTCTGTCTTTTTCCAGCCTTCTGTAGTTCAGAATTCACAATGTAGCTGATGAGTCCAATTGAAAATCCAATTGCACAGTAAAAAATTGAACACTAAATAGAACAAATGATTGCACCTTGTGTGATATTATTTATTAAAGTATATTCATGTGTAACAATCATAAATCTAGAGTGACAGTGTCCAGCTGAGTAACTGGACATGCATTTCTTAGGCTATAAGCCATTTCACTACCTCTCTTAGATCTAAGTGTTGATAGGGACCTTTCGTGTGTGTAGCTGGAAGGCTTCCAAATTGTGTAAGAAGGCAGGTGCACGTTCCTATGTGCTTTTGGTCGATGTGGCTGCTATATGCATATCAACAGTGCTTCTTATTTCTAAACAGCTTCTTCAGTGAAAAAGTGACCCTTCATCTGAACTTGAATCAAGCTCAGTCTTAGCACCTGAACACAAAAGTACAGACCCCTCTCTTCCAGTCTGAATATGGAAAAGCTTTGAGAGTATTGCAGAAGCATTTGCCTTTTCTCTTGGAAATGACCAAGTGTTGTTTCTGACAACTGCACATCCTACTTGATCCTTCAGTAAAGCCTGACTTGTGTTGTAATTCAGTTACAAATTCCTTAGAGACCCAAACAGTCAAGTGTCCTTCCTTCTCTTGCTGTTTAACAAGGTGCTCTGCAGGATAATGACAGTGAGCAGAAAACCTCTTTTACACAGCTCCCTATTGTAAAGATTTCACAGAATCACAGAATGGTTAAGGTTGGAAGGGACCTCTAGATATCATCTAGTCCAATCCCCTGCTCAAGCAGGGACAGCTAGAGCACAGGTCACAGGTTGGCATCCAAGTGGGTTTGGAAGGCTGGGTCCTTCCAGAGAAGGAGACTCCACAGCCTCTCTGGGCAGCCTGTTCCAGGGCTCTGTCACTCTCACAGGAAAGAAGTTCTTCCTCATATGGAGATGAAACTTCTTATGTTTCAACTTGCACCCATTACCGCTTGTCCTGTCACTGGTCATCACGGAGAAGAGCCCGGCCCCATCCTCCCTACATTCACCCCTCAGATACTTGAACATGTAGATCAAATCTCCTCTCTGTCATCTCTTCTCTAAATTAAACAGGCCCAACTCACTTAGTCTTTCCTCATACGTTAGATGCTCCAGTCCCTTAATCATCTTTGTTGCTCTACTCTGAACTCCCTCTAGAAACTCAATGTCCTTCTCATACTGGGGAGCCCAGAACTGCACCCAACACTCCAGGTGCAGCCTCACAAGAGCTGGGGAGAGGGGCAGGATCTCCTCCCTCCAACTGCTGGCAACGTTCCTCTGATGCAGGCCAGGATCCCTTTGGCCTTCTTGGCCATGAGTACACATTGCTGACTCATGGCTAACTTGTTGTCAACCAGGACTCCCAAATCCCTCTCTGTGGAGCTGCTTTCCAACAGGTCAACCCCTAGTCTGTACTGGTGCCTGTGGTTATTCCTCCCCAGGTGCAGGACCCTGCACTTGTCCTTGTTGAACCTCATGAGATTCCTCTCTGCCCAGCTCTCCATCCTATCTAGGTCCCTCTGAATGGCAGCACAGCCCTTTGGAATGTCGGCCCCTCCTCCCAGTTTGGTGTCATCCACAAACCTGCTCAGGGTGCACTCTGTGCCCTCCTCCACGTCATTAATGAACAAGTTGAACAGAACTGGGCCCAGTGCTGACTCCTGGGGCACACCACTGGCCACAGGCCTCAAACTAGACTGAACTCCATTTATCACCACCCTTTGGGCTCTGCCATCTAGCCAGTCCTCAGTCCACATCACTGTCCATTTGTCCAGTCCACTGTTTCCTAAGCTAACCTTAGCATCCCATTACTCCTTGGTTGCTCAAAAAAAAGTAGACTGCTAAATGGAACCAAGAAAACATTCGACTTTTGATTATCTCAGAATCAATTTTGCAAGTCAGTTACTGGTGAATTTTAGACGAGGTCATTAGCCATCATTTTGTGTGACTGCAGCACTATGTTTGTCAGGGAGAGGATTAGGAGGTCATTCATAACTGGACTTTCTATTAATTGACTCCTGCTTTAGGAATTCTGTAAAAGTTTGTGATAAAATACATGCTTATTTTCCAGTGTGCTCTCAGAGGTATCTAATTCTATCATCTGTTGACTATAAAGGATCTATTGGAACTAGACAAGGCTTAAGCAAATTAATCTTTTAGACCTAAAAATAAGATAACCTGTGAGATACAGAGCTGTTATTCCACACTTCTGCTAAAGGGAGCTTCATTTCATGATATATAAGGCGTGACACAACTGAGGTGGAAGAATCCATGCAGAATCCATGATGACACATAAATAGAAAGTGCCTTTCAGGTGGAAAGCTGTTTTGTCTTTTAAGTTTAGAATCGGCTAAAGTCTATCACTGTTTGATGGCTGTATCAAATGCATCATGTTTTTAAGCTCTATTTCTAGTTAATGTCAAATGATACAACCACTAAACTGGCATTATGGCCATGGTCACTGCAAAGCTGTAAGGGGTTTAGCTGCCCTGTATAAGAATTTGATATGAGAAGTATATACGTATATCTGTGTATAACTATATGCATATATATTAAGTATATCTATATATGTATAAGAAGAACTCTTGCTGGCTGGATGATAGAAAAATATTGCTAGTTCAACCTGTCCTCAAGCATTTGTGTTTTTTCCATTCTGACTTTCATCCTTTGAGGAAGTTAGACGTGGAAGGGAAAACACAACTTGGTAGGCAAGATCAGAGTGCTGGAGCACCATGGTGCTCATCAGCGCTTGCTGGGGGCTTCCAGGAGTTGGCAACCCACCAGCACTAATCCATACAGGAGACAAGATACTGAGCTAGGTGGCCTGCCTGATTTATTATGAACCAAGCAAACCACCAAAGAAACAAAATCCAAAGAAACTCTATCATTGATGATGGTTAAGTGACCTTCCATTACACATTTTATGTGGCTGAGAGTAATCCATGCATTCATGCTAAGCACTGATTTCTTTTTTATGTCTGTTAAACCTGAATCATTCTTTTGAATAAAATGTGTGGCAAATACTCACTGGCTTGGATTATACCATTTCCTGTAGAATGAAACGCAAGTCTCATTATGTCAGTGAGTAATTGCCTAAAGTCTGTGCACAAATGTGGAACATTATTCTCCTTAATTTAAAAAAAATAAATAAATAAAGCATGAAGCTTTTTGTTTCTGTAATGAAATTGCCATCAGTGCAAACACATTAGAGGTATAGGAACAGAATTCACATTTAAAAAAAACAGTAGCTGCCTGCATGCTATTAAGATAAGAAAATAATATGTTTCCAGCTGAGTAATCGTGCTTCTTGACAATCTATTAGGCAAACAGAACTTACAGTTTATTCCAGCCTACATATGATTCCAGTAAATAAAACAAAGAATGATGTCACGGGTAGGGATTCACAGATGACCTCAGCACAGGGCACACAAGCAAGCTGGAATGAAGGTGACGATAACAGAGCAATGTTTCTTTAGTCCTTGAGGACGTTTAATTCAGGTAAAAGCCTGTTTGAGAGCATTGTGGAGGTAGCAGGCTTCATTTGTTGCATGACAAAGCACTACTGTGAGAAATATTTCTAAAATTCAGAACCATAAGTTTGTCTGAACTAAAAAGATGTAACCAAACAACTGGGACTATGTCCTGGAGGATTTGAAACTATAAATAAAATACCTGCAAAGTGTATAAATCTTAAAAATGCACAGGCAATGTGGGAAGTGAATTTTTCTTGTAACGATATTAGTAACAGTATCATTATAGCAGTACAGTGTACTTATTAACCTATGTACTCTTTCCCTTTCTAATAGGATTTTGCTTAGTCTTACAGAAAACTAGCCTGGAATCAGAAAAGCCAATTCATTTTCCTTCTCTATTGAAGGCAAGCCTGGCTGTATCTAAGCCACTCCTGACAGATCTCTGGCCGGTTTTTAAGACCTGCAGTGGAAGATGTTCCGCGCTATCCCTAGGCAATCAGTTCTGGTGTTTATCTGTCCTCCTTTTAGAAACTTTTCCTCCTGTTTGATCTAAACCTCCACTAATAAGTTTTTAGTTACTGCTACTTGTCTCATTCACAGCAGGCATGCAAAAGTTTATTCCTGTCCTTTGTTCAGCAACTTTTTAAGGCTATTAACATGTTTCCCTGCAGTTTTCTTTTCTCTTGACTAATCAAATCACATTTTTACGTTTCCTCCTAGATCCAATTTACTATATCTCTGATAGTTCCTACGGGCTCATCTTTCTGAAGCGTAACATCCACACTTGGAAGCAGTAGTCTGGAGGAGACCAAAGCAGTGCTGTCTAAGAGGCAGTAGCCACTTCCTGTCATTCGCATTGAACGTTCTTTTTTTACTTTCTGTGTGCAAGTTTTGGTAACATCTAATTAAGAACATTTTGTAAAAAAATCATCACCCCAAATCCTTTTCTGCACTGATGCTACTTGTAGCTTATTGCTTTGTGTGACTGATTTTGTGCACAGGATTGTCAGAAAAAAAAAAAGGCAAAGTGTGTCAGTCCTACATAGAAAATAGAAACAGTTTCCGCCACTTGTCAAGATAACATTTGTCTCACATTTTTCTTCCACTAAGCTTACAGACCCTCCCTCATGTCTACATATTTAATGAACAGTATTTTTGCTCAAGTCCCTAATAAATCATTTAACATAAGGTAACATCCTTTAACATTCGGCTTTTTGGAAATTCCCCAGTTACATGTCTATTTTGTTATAAGAAGTTAGTTGTGAGTGTACTTACCTAGCAGCTAAGTGAATCCAACCCTGTTGGATAGGGTTAAAAGTCTCTAGAATTGTTGATGCCTGAGTCCTGAATTTAATAGGGAATTAAACATATTGGCACAGGAGCTCTTCAAGCATTCTGGGTTGTTGAACAGAGTGGGTTTGTTACATTCGCTAAAGATAGCATCTCAGTTTTACAAGCATTGTTAATGGGGACACCTTTAAGGAAAAAGACTGAATTGTAATTAAAAATGATTGAAGAACAAGTATTGAATTTGATTTACTAAAATCAATAAAAAGAACTCCAACCAACTGCAGTGTTTTGAGAAAAATCCTTCTAGTGGTTACAAGATGTGTCAAATAATGAATCTTCTCATAATGCAGTTATAGTGAAGATTCTTCTTGGATGTCATGGAGGAGAGTAAAGTGAACAAGCAGGAACATACGCATGGGATCAAGGCCAAAACTGGATTTCAGCTGAATTTGGAACAAGGCTCCAAAAATGAGCCTGACGATTTCTTTTTCAGCTGCTACCTGACACTAATGGTACTTAAATAGCATATACAGTTTGACTTTAGCTGCCAAACTATGGAACAAAAGTGTCAGACTGTTTAATAAACCATCCTGAGATACATTCCTGGTCATTTGCACCTTCACCGACAAGACTGAGTGGACAAGCACCCACTTCCCCTGCCTCATCCTGCTCCAGAGCCTCTAGAGAAGGTTCTTTCCACCACACTCCCACCAAGCATTTGATCTCTGTGCTGCTGCAGAACCCATGTGCATGAACTGGAGTTCATACACTACTGGGGATATCTCCACCTTGGCAGGAGAAGCTGGTCCTGTTTTTTAACAGCGTCTTTTCTGCCTGAGGGAAAAACACCCTTGTTCCTCTCCAGTGTGTCTGGAAAGTGCTCTAACTACTCCCCATGCATCCTGCTGAAAATCTTCCTTTAGGCAGAAAAGTTTCAACATTTATGGAGCCAAAGTCAGAGAAGCCATGACTTTCTGTCCTAGCAGTTCAGATGATAGTCATATGAGAAGCAAGCAGTTGCAAAACCAGTCCATCTTCTCCTGATACTGTATATCTTATCTGGTGACTTTTTCATTCTTTTCTCTCTCCAATTACTGGCCAGTGAAATAGTTTCAGCAGGAAAGAAGGGATATAACACCCATTGCCTGCTAAACCCAATGTTAAAAGAGAAACAGCTCCTGCTTTCCTTTTAGAAGGTAGAAGGTTACAAGTTTCTTGTATCTTTCATAAATTCTCTATAATCCACGTAAATTTGTTAGTTGTTCCCTTGCTTTGTCTTGCTTTGTCTTTCCTCTTTCTTTGTAGACATGTATCTTAATGAGAATGAGAAAATTCATGAGAATTTTTGAGTGAAGGGAAGGCAATACTCAATTTCTACTCCTAAAGTGTCTCAGTCTTCAACATTTCCTTCTGGTGCTTGCTTGATATTTTTCATTCAGCCTGTCTTCTTTCAGGAGGTATCTTGCTTCTCCCATTGACTGAGTATAGGGTTTATGACTCAATTTAACATTTTATACCACATATCTAAAACATTTGTCTATTCTGCCAGGATCTGCTGGAAAATATTTCCAAAGTCTTACAAAGAATTGATTATCAGATTCATATTCTAGGTGTCTAGAACATGAACTGAACATTTCATTATTTAAGAAAGCTGACGATTATATTGTGCTGAAAAATAATTGCTTGGCTTGGTGCACTAAAGTGTGTTTCTCATATTGGCATCTGAGTAGTTAATAGAAGCACAACAGGATTCAGTTTCTGACAGGCTACTGCCAAAAGCACAGGAGTCTAGAAATCTGGATACGATTCACTGCCTGTCTGTGTGGGCCCTATGTCCTTCAGAAGATGCCGAAAATCCTCCATTTACGGCTCAGCTTCTGTAAAGCAGGAACAATTATATTTTGACTTAATTGCAAAAACAAAAAACTCAAGGAGGGGCTTTTGCAGGAGCTTCTTTCCTCATTGTTGCTTATCAAAGGTGGACCAGAAGAGTCCTCCTGACCTTCCTTCTGGAGCCAGGCTGGAGTGAGGGGGATCAACTCTGATGGCTGTTCAAAGCTTCCCCGTTTCCAGAATGAGAGGATATTTTGTGAAGTATATTTTTGTCCCAGGTCTCAAGAGAGGTCAGTAAAATTTGTTTGATGTCTGTGAGCTTTCATTCCTTTCTACAATGTAAAGGAATAGAAGAAAGTTAGCTTTCATATTTGACGGACCTAGTGTCTAGCTAAGTTTAATAATGCGGGTGATCTGCTACGTATATATGTCTGTGGTTTGAGAGACTACAACTACTAAAATTAATGCAGGAGCATGGGGAGATGGCATGAGGCGAATGGCAGAGCTGATAAGCAATGCTATTTAACAAAATAACAGCATAAATTAACAAAACACGGGGAGATACTGAGCAGCCTGGTCAGCCCAGGGAAATGCCCTCAGCTCGCTAAGTTCATGCTGACTGCTGCTCATTCCTTAAGCTAGGTCAGTCGAGATATGACACCCCAAATGACTTTTGGGGAAGTAAGGAAAGTAATATTTAAAATATATTTCTCTGCACTCATTGTGAAGCTCGGTTTTTATGCCTGCATCAATTGAAACAATCTATTACTAGCATCATGCACAACTTTAATTTGTTAGTTCAACAACCATACACTGTTATTTAGGCTTGGAAATATTTCACAGCTTCCTGGACAGGCTCTCAAAGTGAAAAGAGAAATTGCAAAAGAGCATGGAAAGGCTGGATTAGTCACAGGGCTGCAAAGCAGCCATTTCTGGGGAGCAAGCGGGCAGTCCAGGAGCAAGGGACTTGTCCTAGTGCGTCGCAGCCAGGGCAGCGCAGCGCCGGAGGCCAGCAGTGACAATTATCAGTTTAATAAATGCAGCTGCAGACTGGCCAAGCTTCATAGGCTGAACAGGCAACAGACACCACTGACCCGCTTTGCTCTTCTTTTTCCTACATGTGCTGATTTTTTTCCAGTTCTAATACGTTCCTCTGCCTCTTCAGTGGGGCCCAGTACAGAAAAGATATTAGAAGGGATATTGCCAAGATCTTTAGCAGTACTCAACTGCTAAAGAGAATCTGAGAGATTAAGAAAGAAAGATCAGAATTGCATTTGTCTTTGTTTTATTTATGCCTATTGCTGGCAAACCAAATGCATCGATGTGGTTCCTGAAGCCCAGCTATTGACAAGATAAATGCTTATGCAGATTTTGCCTTACTTACTCCTTTACTGGCAAATATTGATTACTTCACCCAGATATTCTCTCTGATTTCATTGACTGATATATCTCACAAATAGGAAAGATATATGTAATAAAAATAATAAATACCATCACCAAGTAACATTCCCTCTTCCCCCGTCATTCCCACATGCGAAAAAAAAAAGACTTAATGCTGTTCTATCCAAAGAGGAAAAAGGTTTTAGGAAAAACCCTAGTCTTATTGAAGGCAATGTCAAAGCTACCACTGAGTTCAATCAGCTCAGTATTTCTCTGTGTGGTTTTAGAAGGGTGGTGAATAAGAGGACATCGGATAGGGATACACAAAGTGATCATAAATCAAAGAAGGTGAATCATGGGCCATATCAGTTGGGCTTTTGGAGCATAAGAGACAGACCCATCCTGTGAAATAAGAGTTGCAAATCTAAAGCTGATAAAAAGGAAATGTCCTTATCCTGTGCACAATTGCCTCTGTAATGCTGTGCTACGAGTCGTCTTTGAGTGAAGGGCTTAAGCAGGAAGAGCGTTGTCAGCTGAATCAAATAGGACTCAGATTACAAGGCAACAGCATGGGGATCTGTAATGGAAAATAAGCAGTATGAATGTTCCTGTATCAGCGAAAAGTTAAAAAAAAAACAAAAATAGATGAGCTTTGGCAAAAGACTTAGCTGTAATTACACACTTGTGAAACACAGTAGAGTTACACTACTCAGAGGAGATTCTGTAGGTTATTTCAAAAAGAAGTATGAACAGAGATGGTGCTGTGAAATCGATGTGTGCAATAATTTTGTGCCTCAGAAACAGAGACAGGGCCATAATGCAGGGTAATCTGGTGTTTCCCAGACCTGGACCTGCCCAGCAGAAACTGGTCATTGCTGCTCGCTGGTTTCCAACCTGAAGGGCTCCTATATTTTGACAATACAAGAAACCACATATTTGAAATGTGAAAGATCTCAGCTTCTTGTTCTCACCATGGTATGGAATTTCTCTGAAGCCGTTCCTGACTGTGAAGGCCCAGCTCAATAGCACTATGCCATAAAGTGCATCTCTGGAATATCCTTATTGATCTGATGATTAGGGCATACCTGTAGTGTTACCTTGTTTAGATATGTAGCACTGTGAAAACTTTAATAAATCATCCTTGAATTTGTTTTTTTTCTAATGCTGATTCCTCTACTCATGTATGCCTTTTCTACTAGACAAGCAACTGAGCTAAAGTTACAAACTAGCAGTTGCAGTATTTTGCAAATCATGTATTCTTTACTGTGAAGATGTTAGAACACTGGCACAGGCTGCCCAGAGAGGTTGTGGAGTCTCCTTCTCTGGAGATCTTCCAAACCTGCCTGGATGCCACCCTGTGCCACGTGCTCTAGGTGTCCCTGCTGGAGCAGGGGGTTGGACTAGGTGATCTCTAGAGGTCCCTTCCAACCTCAACCATTCTGTGATTCTGTGTGATATATCACTGAGGTGATTTTTTTTTCATTCTTCACAGCTGTCTTTCTGTCTGCCAGCGTTAATAGAAAGTGTAAATGACATATGAATACATATCTTTGACTTTTAAGGGCACCCTGTCACAGTGCCATTGGTCTTCAGATCAGTAATATGCTAATAAGCTCAGCTATTAAAAGCCAGAGTTGTTTAGAAAAAATGACAACAATCATAAAACTACCCACTTTTTTTTATGTCAACTTCCACTTTTTTAAAAAAGAAATTTAAAATGTCATCTTTTTTTCCAAGCACTCTGATTCATACAAGCTTACTGAAGCCACACAGAAATGTGTCAGTCATCCTAATCAGGGATCACAGCCACTGAATAGCAACTCACTCACAATTTTCTCTTTCCATTCTTGCTGCATTTGTTTCATTTGGTCAGAGGAACAAAAAAAAGTTGATTACTTTATCTTAGTCTTCTTGAATTTGGCAACAAAGTTGTTTGCCCAATTGGATGCCCTAATGCTTATTCCTGCTGCATATTATTCTACACAAAAAGCATAAGCACTGGAAATTTAGCTAAAGACTTTGGATCAGATCCTGGAGTACACTGAGTTTGTAATAGCTGGTCTATTATATAACTGATTCAGCTTTGATTTATTTCAGAGTTCTTTGACTTTTAATTGTACTCAAAACTATAAACCAGAAAGGAGGGAAAATAATTGTTTTTGACTCCTCTGAACACTTAGTGGAGCAATTCAGGGATCTTTTCCACATGAATTTAACCTTGCAAATGTGAATTGATGCCATCCATTTGCTGAAGAAGTGGAAATAGCACCTGAGTTATTCTTGTGTAGAAACTGATTTTGCAGAGGGAGAAGTAAATATCTCTTTTCATAACACCCTTCAACAAGCAGAGAGTAAACTACTTAAATTCAATTGTATCATATTTGTTGAGCTACTAGATTTTAATAAAAACTAGTAACTGATATTGGGTATGGTAGTAGTAATCCATGAAAATTGAATGTTTGCACTGACATTTTTTCTCAAATGAAACTTTGAAACTCTTATAAATAAAGGCATTACTCTCTTTTGGATACTTTTTGGATATATTTTTCCCTGGGAAGAGTCTAGCATGATGACAGCTAGCAACCATGGCTACTTCACTGTTTAAGAAAGAAAATGCTAATGGAGAAAAAACAAATAATAGATAATAAAAATGGCTCATATGGCTACGTGCCTTTCTAGCTACTTCCTCTTTGAGAACTTTCATGGAAAATATTCCTTTAGGATGTCTCCCTTCTCAAATAGGATTCAAATTATTTATTCTATATATTAATGCTGAGTATTATCTCACTGCATTACAGACAGGCAAATCTGTGTAGTTTTGCCTTGACCTCCTAGAACTAGTCTTTGCTGACTGGTTGACAGCAGACAAAAAACTTCCTAACTTCACAAGTAACCATGTGCAATGTGTTTGTTTCTTGTAGTAAAGTATTTTATATGTTTTTGTGAAAACCGTTTATAGCCAGTGCCAACATATATTTTTTCCTAGGTATGGAATAACATGAAACAATAGAGAAAAAGCAAGGCTAAATAAGAACTTGAAAAACTGTGATTTTTGGTGTTTGGTTTTTTTTTTCTAAATCTTTTTTTTTCAACCTTTTTGGAGTATTTTATGCCCAAAAATGTTAATTTCTTTGACCCTTAAATTCTGAGTAACAAAATCCAAAGGCACAGAAAACACTTGTTACATGGCATTTCATAAAATAAATAAATAGAATCCCAAACACCAACTATTCTCTCCCAGAAACTCCTTAGCGTCATATATATAAGCTGGCACAGATGTCTTCTAATGTTCAGTAAAGAAGTTGGCAAATTATAATGACCAAATGTTATAAGAGTAAAGTGGGATAATTTATAAAACAGCCATTTTCACACAGCTTCCTGAGAGCAAGTATCTAGGTCAGGTGCTGATTTGATGTGGGATCTGTCCTTTGCTAAGCAGAGGTGGAGAAGGTCCTCTAGGAAGACACCAGCGTCTGAGGCTCTTGCCCTAAAGGCCTTGGCAACAAACTCCTTCCTCATGCCACGTGTTTTCAGAAATAGCCTCAAACTGTTTGAAACTGTGTTTTCTATCACTAATTTGGTGACTGTTTCCTTGTGTCTGAAATGCATCAAACTCAATGTAGGTGAGTTTTAAGTAAATACTTTAAAAAAAAGAACATGAGTAGAACAGAGCTCCTAAAATAAATATTATAATGGGAACAGTTCTCTATTCCAATCATATTCAAATCATTACCCAGAAGTGAGTGAGCAGCTTTCAAGAGATATTAAGATGTGTGTGACAGAAGGGGATTTGTAAGAATGAGAAACTGATGCATCCAAGAAACTTCAGAAAATTAAAGATCCCCCATGAAAGCAATAAATAAGGGTGAGGGTAGTCACTGTGGGTGTATTCAGTCTTATTTTTAAGTCCCTGTCACACACACCAGAGCTACCTTATGGGGTTTTTCTTATGTATAACTATCTTTATCATCACTTTTTAGCTTTTGAAATTATTATTTCATCACTTTTTAAGACAGTCAGATCTTCTGTATTTCTCCTAAATTTAATATTCTGTGATTCCTTTCTTATGATTATAATTATTTGTTTTTGATCCTTTTCCTAAGCATTAATTCTGCTGAAACCTGATCACTTCTTTCCTGCTTTGATGACTTTCTAAACTCTTCATGCATTTCCTTTCAATTTAGCACCTCTCTATGAGATGAGATATTGTCATCAGGTAGGACTGTGCCCATTGAACACTTTTATGATATTAATAATTATAGCTGCATTAGTTCAATATATAATTTACAACAAAGGTCTAACGTTCTTTATTAAATAAGCAAGTATAAAAGCTCAGATTTCTATCTGATGTGATAGTATCATCACTAACTCTAAAATGAATGGAGAGCTATACAGACTCTGGGGGGCTCTGAATGCAGTCAATAATCTTAATTTGATCTACTCACTTAATCCTCTTTTCAAAAAAAGACTTATTCTTTTATCCTCATCTCCAAAGAATAAAACTTTCTTCTCATAGTGACTCTGCCTCTATTGATCTGGTACTAAGTTTTTCTCATGTTGTTCTGTTGTTGTTGTTTCATTGCTATTTTAGCCTTTTTCACAGAAAAAAAAAATCCCACAATTTGGGCGAATGTAAAGGGCCTTTTTTTTTCCTGCTGTTCATGAAAGTACAATTCCTAATTGTAGAGTGAACTGCTCTACACAGATTGCAGGGAGGGGCTCAACGATCCTTGTAGCTCCGGCAGAGCTTTGGTTCTTTCTAGGTTAAAATATTCACACAGTATTATTTTAATGTTTATGAGGTAAAAGGTTGTTCAACCTTTTAATCTATTTAATGGTGGTAATCATGCTATACTTTTGATGTCAGAAAATAAATATATAACTGTCAGCTTCATTTTTTTCTCTGATGTAATCTTCAGATGACTTTTTCATGAAAGTCACTTTTTTTTACATTTGAGGTGAAAAGTTATTAATATCCAAGCCTTTGTAGCCTGGCTGAATGAGTCTGAAATGATAAATACCATCTTCAGCTTGTATCCATGTTGAACAGTGGTAATGAATCAGATATTCCTTCAGGCTCTGGAAATATCTGGGAGCTTTATTTTCAATCTCCTATATTCCTGTATCTTTCTACCCATTAGGATCTTGAAGTGAAATATGGTGTCTCTTAGGGCTTTTCAGTAATTTTATCTTTTAAACTGTAAGAGGCAGTCAAGGCAAGAATTGAAGTCTGCCCTCTGTGCAGCCTATGATGTCAGATGTTTGCAAAGTGTTTTGCCTGTGAAATCTGGACATGATATTCTGCTTCATAAAAGTTGTCCAAGATTTGGATACGTGTCTAAAATTTAAACACTCACCTCATCTCCAGCCTGAATTTTGACAGTTCACCACTACTAATTCTATTTCTGTGTTTGCTTTTTCTCTTCTATTTTTCTCCTTTTCAAACTTCTTTTGTTATTAAATATGTATGAAATACAAGACTTGTTTTACAAAAATCTCTTTCCTAACTGGGCTTCCAATACTCCCTATTAGTATAATTAGGTATTTTTACCATTTTTCCCAGTGAATATATCCAAATGTATTCTGGTAGTTATTTAAGTAATGCAATAAGCACAGGTGACATTTATTTCTAAGGCTCTTTCATCACTGCCGCCTTAACAATACAAATCTGTTCTCTATCCCTTACAGTTGCCCTTTATCTAGTGTAGCCTGCGTGTCACTTGTTTATATGTTTCAAGGCTGAATTATACCACGATACACCTCTCATCCCGCTCCCTGGGCAGGGGGATCATCCATTATGACTCATTTACAACTGGCGGCCTGACTCAGAAAAGAATGATAACAAAAGCAATAACTATTTTGAGATGAAATCCTGCATTAAGCAAAGAATAAAAATCATTAAAATTTGCCATTTCAATGGCAGTCATGGTGCCCCTGGTGTTTGTTTCACTCATCAGGGAGTATTTAACTGAAAGGCAGCAGTGGTGGCTGGCACTGTGCCTCTGCCAAGGAGAAAAGGGCTGCTGGAAGCACTGGCAACCTCTCCTGGAAGAGAAAATAGTGATGTGTAAAAATCTACCTTGGCAGGCTGCAGAAGCAATGGGGAAGTCAAAGCAGTGAGTGTTGTTAATCGTGTTTATTTGCAATCATGCGCGTGCTGCAAGAAGAGATGTTCTATGAAATGCCCCTGGAAGACTGAAATGAAGCAAAATGAAGCAAAATTAAAAAGCAAAACAGGGGATTGAGGAGGAAAAAAGCCTGCGAATGCTGGTTTTTGCTTTGGAACAAAGTTGAGTCCAGGCACAGGTGTACTGGGAATCATTCCCAGCTGCCAGACTGATTCCATAGGTGTATGCAGCGTACAGAGGAGACCGTATTCCCAATAAGGGAAGTGATAGCACATCCCATGGTCTAACCATGCTTTAGAGACAAATACTCACGCATGGGGAGCAGGATTTTCTTTTTCAGCTCCATGAGAATTTTAAGCAATGAAATGTCTTTTTTTTTCCTAAAAATTACAGCTATCAAAATAATGTAAGACTGATAGTTTTGTGTCGTTTCCTCTTAAACGACTTATTCAATTTTAATGTCCTTTATCACAACTTCTAAGCAAATGAAGCAGCCACCATAAATTTGTGCTGAAAGTCATTTTAACACATGTTCTACTGCTTAGCTATGTTGTACCTCATTAAGAGTTTAATTAAATTAATATTTAACTTTTTAGTGTTAATGTACAATTGCAATTAATCTGCTTTCTTCACATTCTATCCTCCTCCTACATTTTTGTATTAACTTTTTGACAAATCCCAGTTTTTCCATTTGCCTGAAATCAGATTAATTAGTCTGTATTTTTTCACTATTTGCCTGTAGAACCTCTTTTAACCACTATATTATATTAATAAACTTTATTCCCTCTGCTTTTTACTCACACGTGTATCTGCCATTAAGTCTTCTGATATCAGAAGCAATGCTGTGTACACTCCTTGGGTAACCTAAAAATGGAGAAAAAAAGCTTGTCTCAAAAGAGTATAGCAATAACAAATATATGAGAAACGAAGATATTTCAGTTTTTCAGGGGAACAGATGCTACCCTGTGAGTATAATTTCATAACAGGTGACACTTTTTTCAAAGAGAAATGTAATAATTTGTGACTCTGTAAGATGAACTTATAAGTATTTCTGCAAGATCAATGAAGAACGTGTTTTAGGATCTAAAAATCCTACACTTTAATAATGGAGAGATTTAGGTTAATGGTGGAGAGGTTTAGGTTTTCTGTTTCCTATTATATATTAACAAAAGAAAAAAGAAAACAAAAATGAAAATAAACAAAAAACAAGAGAAGAAGAGAAGCAGAGAAGACTCAAAAAAACTAAAAAAGGAAGAAAAATTGATGTTGCAATTTCATGAGACACAAAGCAATCTGAAGACAATAAGTGTTATAAGAAAGGTGAGAAAATAAGTAAGAAAGAAAATATTTAGGCAACATTGTAGCAAAAATCAAAATAGACATAAATAGATTTTATAGAATGGTGTTATAGAATGAACACATTGAGTTGCAAAAAATAAATGAGATTTTGAACAGGAAAAAACAATTATACGATATTACTAAATAACCCAGGGCCTGATGAATAATCTCACATACTTGGTGGGCTGGACATCCTACAGGCCATTGTCACAATAAATACTGTATTGCTTCAATCGCACAGAGCTAAAAAGTCCTAATCTGTGTCCTTGCACAGTTACTGCATATTGCTTTCATTGGTACCCCTGCGTCTACAACAAACTAATGCATTTGAGAGTGATATAAAACTGAGTCTTTTATCTCTGTCTGGTTGTTCTACAGAAAGACATAAGTCTGGAAAGACAAAGCTGGATTTCAGGTTCTTTTTTTCCAGTTGGCTTATTTATAAAACCTGAGGATGAAACCAAAAAAAAAGAAGACACAAACCAACCAACTCAAAAAATGATCACACAGAACTGATATTCTTGACAGAAATGACCAGCAAATGAACCAAAAAATAAATTGAAAGCTTGCACAGAAAAGATACTATACTTTTGACGTTGTAGTGCCAGAAAATAAAATAAATAAGGTCACTCTGAAGACTAGGATCCATGTAAGAAAACCCACCTTATTAAATATAACATGATTATTTATTTCAGATGTCAACCTGACAGATGAGCTGTACAAAACATTATAGGGAAATTTTTGTTAAACCAGTTTATCAGCAATTCAAGCAATTTTCCAAAAGTTGGAAATCAATTTTCACTACCTTTTCTTAGGATGGATTTTTTTTATATACTGAAGACAGCTGAGCATCTGTCTTACATCCCTGGTCAAAGAATTATAATAACTCATTAGAAATAGGGTAGTTCATTATGAAACAAATAGGATATATTCTGAACAATTAAAACAGAACAATGGTAGTACTCTTTCTATCTAACATTAAATACTGCAGTTACAAGTCTTTTTTTTCCAGCAGCTTATGAACAGAGATGCTTAACTTCAGATGCTGAATAAGTACAGAAGCCCAAAATACTCTAAAATTGTATCTGGAGGAACTTAGTTTTCCCACGCACTGAAAAGAGATGTTAGTACAATGAGGCTGTCAACTTGGCGATCTAATTGAATTGCTTAATTCGGACAGTGTAGATATTCACTATCTTCAGGCAATATTTACAAATAGATCTTCCTAATTCTTAGATAAAATAGAAATACATTTATGAGTGATTGTATTATATTATTATTCTGTGATTATGCCACAGTATAGTTTAGCATCTGTAATGATATATTATGCTATAGAGGTGCTGGTACAATGTGCCACAATATGATGAAATTTAATGAGACAATGTGGTCATGCCATGAACTGCTGCAATAATAATTTATGTAAAGACCTGAAATACATTTCAAAACTGTATTGTCTACTGAGCTAAAATTTAGATTTGTCCTCTGAAATGAAGTATCTTTAGAAACTCTTCTTTGTGAAAGTCTTTAAAGGAATGACAAGAGATTATTTCTAGCTAATGGTTTCAGTAAAGGAAACATTTCTGCAGTTTTTCAGTATATCAAATGATGTTAGAAATTAGATAATGTCCCATCGTGTCAACAACAGACAGACCATGCAGAAAAAAAGGCCTAACATCATTTTCTGTTACATCAGTTAAATGCTAGGAAATATTATCTAAGGATAGTGCAGAGCAGTCCTAGAATAAACTAATTATTTGCTTATGTTTAAGAACTGCATAGATAAATATCTGAAGCAGTTGGTCAGCAATATTTATTACCAATTCAGATTGACTGACATAAAAATCTCTACAGCACAGTAAATGTCTGATCTGTTGCCTGTTTTATGGCTTTTGATCTTTTACAGATGCTGCATACACTCAGAAGCACTGCTAGGCTGGATTAATGAGGTTTTGCCCATCGAAAGTTATCTATTCTTTTGAACATTAGAACATTTGAACATTCTTTTTGAACATTGCTAATTTATCTGTTTTAATGAGTACAAATTTCAGGGGGATGTTGGGCACTGACTTTATAGGGGTTCTGCTCCTCCAGGACTTGTTTTAGTCTACTGTTTAGATACACAAATACAAATGTTGGTGTGAGGAGTCAGACAGTGATGCTAACCCTGTTCACACTTGGCTGGTGACATTACTACAATCTGTACTTTGCAGTTTCATTTTTGCCTATACTATTAGCTCATAGTCTATTAGCTATTAGCTACATGATCTTGAATTGTGGTGGCTTATGTGAAAAGAGGGGAGCATTTCGAAGGAGAGAGAGACGCATTTATGCATTAATGTAGCACAGTGTTGGGAAGAGCAGGTATTGCTTTGTCAGGAAACAACTAAACTTTCCCTTTCTTTGACACAGCTATCAATAGCTTGGCAGGTGCATGCTTTCCATTTTCTGAATAATCAAAACTGGTTTACTCTCTTTGCTACTTATTGTTCTTTATACCACAACACTGATCTGTATTGACTTGTAGCTAAGGAAAATAAAACTAGTTCCCTGTCAAACCTCTCAAATACATGTACTTTGTAGCACTATAATATGAACAGGTTCTACAGATATTTCTTTTCAATAGGTCTGAAAAACAGAAACCTAACATTAGAGTGTTATTAGATTAAATGGTTGCTACTGTACAGGAAAGCAAGCCTGGCGAATGCCTAGCAGGATCCTAGAGGTTTTCAAACATGTTTCATAACATTATAATCTCACAGGGTGGACTTGGCCATGTCTTTCAATTCTTCTTTCCCTCAACTTGTACATTTGTAAAACTTTGCTTTTTGTAAAAACTTCATTACTCTGATTTGGATCCTGAAATATATTGTGAGTGCTTCTTGGGGTAATACAGCAAGCCCATTGATCTAAGTGTTTCTCAGAAGTCATATCCACTAGTATTTTTTTTCACTTCTATATTCTAATTAAGGATGCAATGATTGCTTTGTAATGCACATTTTCAATTATATTTGTATCACTGTTGCACAGAAAAAGTGATGTTTGAAGTAAGGCTTTGTGTAACGTCTCTCAGCTCCAGCATGACCAGGTGTTGAGGTTTTATAAGAGGGGTGATAGGAGTAAATCCATGAACAACAAGGCAGTACAAATAAGAAAATCACTTCCTTCAGTTAATTTTCTTTCATTTGTTTAAATTTTAAAACTTTTACTTTCTTCCTCAATCCTTGTCCTGAATTCTGATACATTCACTGAGTTTTTGCTTCATTTTTTCCCCTGTACCATAGTACAAACAATTTAATTACTCCATGTTTACTTGGAGTAATAGGTTATCCTACCTTACACTCATATTCCTCTCTTCTGTAGCCTAGCTGTGTCTGGAGCCTTTTCCCACCATCTGAGTGCTTGTAGTATTTACCTGCTTTGTGTTTCCTGAATTTACCTCACATCAACTCTCCTATAAAGCACCACCACCTTCGATGCATTGGAAAATATCTCCTGTCTCACTAAATATGGGCTCAATGTTTCCTTTTATTTAAAAGGAGTAGGTTTGGGGTCAAGTATAATGTGTATAAATATAGGGATAAACTTTACTTTGTTCTAGGCTGGTTGTGAGGAAAATTTATTAGTTAAAGTCTAATTTTTAATATTTAGTTCTTGATATACCCACTTCAGATTACTAGGGGGATTTTTCAAGTAAAGGAGATAACAGCATACAGAGAACGCACCAATATTCATTGTACTCTTGGGAAGCTATCCTGAGATAGAAACCTATATCTGCTGGGCTCTCACAAGACAGGTGATTACTGAATTCTGCAAAGTGGATGGTTGGGAAGAGGATGGACTCTGACACTACAGATGTAAAAAGTGCTGAACAAAAATGCACAGAAAAGATGAAAAGTTGAAGATGTTATTACTACACGCTGGTGCAAAACTATACTTTTAGACTAACCCACACAGATTACGCGAAAGGGAAATCATGCTTGACTAATCTGATAGCCTTCTATGATGGGATGACCGGCTGGATAGATGAGGGGAGAGCGGTGGATGTCATCTACCTTGACTTCACCAAGGCTTTTGACACCATCCCTCACAACATCCTCCTGGACAAGCTCCGGAGGTGTGGGCTGGATGAGTGGTCGGTGAGGTGGATTGGCAACTGGCTAGATGGCAGAACTCAGAGGGTGGTGATCAGCGGTGCAGAGTCTAGTTGGAGGCCTGTGTTGAGCGGAGTCCCCCAGGGGTCAGTCCTCGGTCCAGTCCTGTTCAATTTATTCATCAACGACCTGGATGAAGGCACGGAGTGCTCCCTCAGCAAGTTTGCAGATGATACAAAGCTGGGAGGAGTAGCGGATACTCCAGAGGGCTGTGCTGCCATCCAGAGGGACCTGGACAGACTAGACAACTGGGCGGTCAAAAACCTCATGAAATTCAACAAGGCCAAGTGCACGGTCCTGCACCTGGGGAGAAATAACCCCAGACACCAGTACAGGCTGGGGACCGACCTGCTGGAGAGCAGCTCTGCTGAGAAGGACCTGGGCGTCATGGTGGACGACAGGTTGACCATGAGGCAGCAGTGTGCCCTCGTGGCCAAGAAGGCCAATGGCATCCTGGGGTGCATTAAGAGGAGCATCTCCAGCAGGTCGAGGGAGGTGATCTTACCCCTCTACTCAGCCCTGGTAAGGCCACATCTGGAGTACTGTGTCCAGTTCTGGGCCCCACAGTACAAGAGGGATGTGGAGCTGCTGGAGAGAGTCCAGCGCAGGGCCACGAGGATGATCAGGGGCCTGGAACATCTGCCCTATGAGGAGAGGCTGAGGGAGCTGGGCCTGTTCAGCCTGGAGAAGAGAAGGCTGAGAGGGGACCTCATCTGTGTCTATAAGTGCCTCAAGGGAGGCAATGGGGCTGGCCTCTTTTCACTGGTGGTCACTGATAGAACCAGAGGAAATGGCCACAAATTGAAGCATAAAAAGTTCCACGGGAACTTAAGGAAGAATTTCTTGATGGTGAGGGTGACAGAGCACTGGAACAGGCTGCCCAGAGAGGCTGTGGAGTCTCCTTCTCTGGAGATCTTCAAGACCCGCTTGGATGCAGCCCTGTGCCACGTGCTCTAGGTAGCCCTGCCTGTGCAGGGGGTTGGACTAGATGACCTCTAGAGGTCCCTTCCAACCTTAGGCATTCTGTGATTCTATGACAAGGAATATTGCTTGTTCAGTATTCAGCTTTTCAGAAAATTCAGAAAGGGTAACCTTGAAAGAAAAATAAGGAATTTCTCCTGCAACTGGTGGAATCTCAGAAAGTGCTTCACAGACTGCATGGCCAGGTGGGACCACTGAGTCTTGGCAGTCTCAGCACACCACAGGCACCAGGCCCTAAGGCAGTTTTTCTGAGGCAACCCAAAGGCCAGCAGACCTGTCCTGCTTCATCTAGCACTGGGTTTAAAGATCCTCTGCTAAGTTTAGTCTGAGTTTGTTTTCTTGGAATAATAAAGAAAATTAAATTTCTGATCTGGAAATGAGATGTTGCATGAATGGTATATTCAAGCTATAAACCATGGAATGAAATGACAAATAGATTTACCAGCAGTGCAAGTGGATTGTAAGAGAGTGGTTAATGTACTATAAGTCTCAGAAAAATCTCTGCCCCACCATTTACGGCTACTTTTTCAAACTGTAAAACTTAAGCACAAAACATAAAAATATAAATTTATTATTTAAGGAGGAAACTCAGGACACACACATTCACAAAAAACATATTTTTCAAATTGAATTGAATTTACTGTACGGCAGCCGCATCTTATATTCTGAGGCATATAGCAAAACCCAGAAAACTAATAGAAGTCATCTTTAAAGAAATGGACAATAGGTACAAAAAAACTCCCAAATTAAAATCAGAACAACCGCATGTTATTTTGAACACCAAGAGCTACTGAAAATAGCCTCTCTTTAAAAGAAAAGAAGTGTATGGATGTGAGCTTAGTAATTTGGTGTTTATCATCATATCATCCAGGATGCTTGTTACTACTGTTTAAATGAAAGTCTTGCAACGCTGCCTTTCCTTGTCCCTGGCACTTACCAAGTCAACTCTTACATCATTTGTGTGGAGGGAAGCTCACAGCACATAGCTCAACAGAATTTAAATATGACTGGAATTTCTATAATCCACTGAAATGCCAATAATTAGGCAAAGTAACTATTTCTTAGTGCTACTGCTTCCATAATTTTTGATTTCGTGTTTGTCTTCTAACTCCATCTTCTTTTTGTTTCCTATGCTCAGGATTATATTACTTCACAGAGCTTTCTAAAGCAGGAACTGTCTCTACTACGGCTTGTCTATGAACTTCCCTTCTCCTCTTTATACACCCAACCTCTCCACTTATAAAAGTCACTCAAAGAAGACACTCAAAACTTTTTTGGGGGGTGGGCAGGTGGGTGGGGGGAATGGTGGCTTATTCCCTTCATTTTTTTTAATCTTCCTATGTGTATCTCATGCTTTAGATCTCACATGGATGAGACCTTGAACCTGAGATGGTACAGTTGCATTCACCACAACCCTAACTACAATCCTTTTTGAAAGACTAAAGAACTGAAATGCAAAATACCCAGGAAAACAATTCTTTTGAGATTATGAGTCAGACTGGGAAAAGCAAAGACATTGAGGAAATACTAGTCACCAGTGGTAATAATAGAAATTTTTGGCCAGCCCAACAAATATATGCAGTAAATGTGGATTTTGAGGAGTTTGAAAAGACAGCTAAAAGGACAACAATTAAGCTTTTACCTCTACATAGAAGTGTATGACTAACAGCTATTATATGCAACAGAATGAAATAAAGTGCAATTATAATAGCTTCATTTCTCTTCCATACTCAGCATTGTGAACAATGTGAAAAATTATAATTAAACATTAGAATTGCTTCTGAAGGGTAGCATGAAGAAAAAGAAACACATGCAGGCAATATTATATTCTTATATAAAACCATATTTAAAATCTGAGATCTTAAAGATATGAACTTAAGGCAATTATAGAAATATTGCTTTTCAAAAGATGCTTTATTCAAAGGTTTTGCAATTTTAGTCTTAAACAGAGTCCATTTTACAAAGCGTAGAGTAGATTTTCATGTCTATATATAAACTGTAATGCTCAGCCAGTTTTTATTTCATTTATATTTGTGTGCTATTAAAGCTTCTTTCATTCACACTTAGAAGTCTTAACGAACAATCACAACTAGATTTACATTACATGACAATTTAATCTCTACAGAAGAGTTGTGAGCAATTTCTTCTCACGCCAAAGGAATTAGCATGTGCTTGGAGGGAAATACCACTTTATGATCCTCCTAAACTACAAAGTCCATGCTTTCAGATACCATAAAAGTTATAATATGAAGGAGCCAGGAAAATGGTTTATGTGAATTGCCATGTGGCTTCACTGCTCTTTGACACTGTCAGAACTTCTTCAGAAGGAATGTCTGCTTTCATGACAACTGTAATGTATTTGCGGAACCTTAACTGAGGAAGTGCATCAAAGGTTTGTTGTGCTATACACACACATAACTGTCAATGATACCCCAGAATTGGGTTTGAAACAACAAAAACACAAGCGCTCAAATTGTCACTACTGCTCTAGGCAATACTTGAATCCCAGTGACCAATTTTGGTGCTGACTGATTCTTGTTTTCAGACTGTGTTTTATGTCTCTATTCTGTGAGTCTTTATCTCCAGAGAGGCACAAGATGGGGTCTTTGGTACGTACTGATGTCCATTTGGCAGCAGATATTGTCTCTGTCCTGGCAGAGACTTGAAGCTGTCCTCAGCCAGGCTGACACTGAGCCTGCTCAGCACTTCTTCTGGAAGTTCCAGATCCTTTCAGACAAAAAAATAAAAATGTGGACTTCAAAATAAAATAGTAGACTTTTTTTTTCTGGGGCTGCATAAGGCAACTTGAATGAACAGTGTCTCACTGAATCTAATCTCTGAGATAGGTCTGTTTCTTCTATGATTTTTTCACTTTACATTCACACGAACTCCTTAGCTAAAAGGAGCTAGGCACATAACATCTAATAACATTTTATAAACAATAAATTAGTATATAAAAGGCCAACAAAAAAATCTTAGAATATAAAAACATCATAAAGGTCCACATTTCATCTGTGTTTTGGGAATACAGCTGAGATCATTTGGCCTGAAGATACATATGCAAGACTGCTTTCAAAATTTCAAATTAATCAGAACACTGTCTGTCTCTTGTCTGCAAAACAATCAATTAACAACCAGACTTCACTATGAATAATTGATAAAAATTAAACATGTTGGTCAGAATACAGATCAGAATCTTTTAGCAAAGCTTATTCGTAATCCTACATTGAAAGTAGCTCATTTCTTGGGATAAAGAGTTTCTGCCAATATGTGAACATATGATAAGCATAGGAGTCTCGAATACTGATGACTACAGTATTGATCAATTTTTCTGCATTTACCTGCTATCGCCTCATTACCACAACTACTCTTCATCTCATCATGCCTTTTCATGAATCCTCTTTATAATGAAACACACCCTGTACAAGCAAAGCTTGAACACTAAAAGAAGGGTCAAATCCAAAGAAAGATTAAAGTAGACTTCAAAATATTTCAAGAATTTAAGCCCAAAGTGGTGCTGCAGAAAGACATCTCAAGAAATATTTAATTCCGAGCATAAATTTACCAACATTTTCTCACCAAAGTGAAGGAAAATCTCAAGTGCCCATAGATGCAAAATGTTCAAACCAAGTCTTAATCCTGATTTAAGTTAATAGTCTCATTAGATGCTATAAACTTAAATGTGCCCAAATTTTCAAGGGACCAGATTAATCAAGCATATTTATATCTTGTGTGATATACTGAGAGCTGTTAGTTCAGCACAGGAATCAGCAAGCTTCCCTCCCAGCCCAACCAGTCTTTACCACCTTGAAGGTTCAGCCTGCAGCCTTCTCAATAGCGGTGCAAAGTGCCCAGCCCGAACCGGCCACCTACCTCAGCATTAGGACATTTGCTGAAGAAGGAGGAGGTGGGAGCTGAATAAAGCAAGAAGGATTCAGGGTGTATGCTTTCCTCTTCCTACACAAGCTAACTACACAGGCTAGTCTGGATAAGGGGATTCTCTGCATAGTTCTTTCAAAAAAATCTTTTTTTTTTCTTTTTTTTTTTTTTAATACGTAATTAATATAGTGGCTTTGGGATTGTAGATTCCAAATTCTTGTAGAGGTCTTACCGGGCTTATGTGAATTATAGAGGGTTTATGTAGAGAAAGCTTCAATCCTTGAACCAGAACAAGAAGTCAGGTGCCCAGCTGATGAGCTTTTCCTAGGGCTAACTACAGCAACATCAGCATGCTCAAGAACGGGACATAGTCACTGGTCTCCCATAGCACCCCTAATTGCTCTTAACACCTGGCTATATTTAGACAAAGTTTTCTTTGAAGCTTTCTCGTGAAAAAAATGTCAAAATATGGTGTAAGGCTTCCCCAGACTTTAACTATAAATGGGAATAGCAAGTGTAACCCAGAGTCCTCAAAAGAGCATTTCAAGCCACGCCAGCAGTACAGCATCTACTTTTCCTCCTTCATCACAGAAAATTGAGGTTGTATGGACATATAGATAAGTTGGGGCTAATCTCATGTTTACTGTCTTTTGCTTGGAATTATGGCCTTGCCATTCAAAGACATATCAATTGTCGTTGACTAAGTAGGAAGAATTAGATCCTAATTGTGAAGCATATTGCAGACTGTAATGTGGACAATCCTGTTGAAGTTAATGGGATTGCTTAACATCCATCTCACTGATAACAGAAATTGCATTTTTCATTTTTTTCCCATCTGTAGGTTATGTAACATTTGGGTTTTGCATAATTTAACTTTGTGAAATATTTTTGCATCCAGCTGTCAGGGACAGATCCACTGGGGGGGAACAATGCTATGAGCACAACCTCGTGAGGTTCAGTTCTTGTGTCTCAGGATGAGAAGCAGCTGTTCACTGCTAAATCCCCACTGCAACTGCAATGAGTCTAATTAAACAAATCAAGTAAACCAAGAGCAAAAACACGAAAAAGCTGTCTTGCATCATAATATATTGTATTAATAGGTCACCGGAAGGGCTGCATTTCATTATTTAGCAGCAAATAAGCAGCTTAAGCTGTGTCAATTAATATTAAATGTCATGGGTGTTCTTGATTTTGTAATTTTAATGAATCAACACCTTTGTTTCTGTAGACTTTTCACCTTTCTCAATCCTCTCAGTATTGCTCAGGGAACATGCTTAAAATCTTATAAAAGGTAAGGTAATCTTATAAAAACCCTAAATTATAAGAGTTCTTTTGAAGATGTTTTCTTGTCTGTCTCTCTAAAACACATTGGAAACTGACCTTCACAAGGCCTTGGCTACAGAAAACACCTTTGGAATTGAGAGCAGCTGGAAGCAATGCAGCGCAAAGGTATGAAATGTAGAAAGATGTGTCTTTCTCCACACATGGGATTATTTGCATCATGTCTTTCTTCAGTTTCTTCAAATCACTAAATAATACTCATAACCCACAAAGCAGTAAGGATATAAAAACATTGACACCCTGTCTCTTCACTTCATAGTAATGTTTGTAGAGACTCAGTCAAAGAAGAAAAGAAAATGGAAGGAGACTCAGAAGTTTAGGAGTCCTTTAAGCTGAAAGCTGGATAATAACAGCTGATCTATTAAGTCTCATTTTTAAATTTGGGGGATGAAAAAAAAGCCTTCAAATAAGATGAAAACAAATATTCCAAATTCCATCTCTGTATTTGGTTTGTGCATGGAGGGGTTGTTAATTGTATTTTAAAATGTATTCCTGCCCCAAAATCTACTGCAGAACAGTAATTATTCACCTGCCATCTATGGCTGTGAGTTAAAAAGCAATGATACTTGTGCTGTAATATACAAGAGCTTTCTAAAATTGTACCAAGCTATAGGTACTTATAGTGACTCACTATTTCTTGCCATTAGAAGCTACTGAAATAAAGTCTTCATGGAGCTTATGATTCAAAGGCAGAACTTTTCTCAGGTACAGAATGACTGTGTAAGCTTCTCAGTTGTTCTAGGTAAAGTATTTCATGTCTAGGTGAAATGGGATCTTACTAAACATCACAACAGATTGAACATCTGCATCTATTTTTATAGTCAGAACTATCATTGAGTGAGCAGCTGTCAACCATTATCTGGTAGCTGGCAGCCTGTCATGGTATTGCATTCAAATAAAAGCAATTAGCTGTTTGTAAGCATTCAGTCTGCAAGCTGGTGTATAATGATTCATATCACTGATATTAATGAGACCTGTCTTGCAAAAACAACTTTGGTGGTAGAACCTCAGCTGTCATTCCCATAACACATATGCAGTTTGTGTTAGGCCACGTGCATGATGACCAAGTACCACAGGGTTGATTGAATAATGAGAATAATGAGGTGGCTACTAAACAGAGAGCTTACAGCCTCTGGTCATCTTCCCATGTTCCTTAAACAGGTGCAGTTTCCATGAGCTCCGATGAAAGGTGCAGGTTTTGAGTAAGAGTTTGTTGCTGCTTTTGCTTTAAAAGAAACCTTGTGAAATATATGAAGGTCAATCCAATTACTCTGTTTCACTGACTGCTATGATTGTTCTTAAGAAATGTATACCTCCAGTTTTACTATTAATGTATGTTCTACAATATTATTTTGTGTCCGACTAAACCCAAAGCTGGGGGAGAAAGAGGGGTGGCAACACGGGTGAAAACACAGACTTCCCCTTTAGTACTAAAACTAAGTGCAGAGTGTCCTCCCTGAGAAACTGTTTAAGCTTGGAGTTGTTTATCATCTGTTGAGATCCCAGAGTTGTTTCACGCTGAGCTGCCAGTGAGCAAACATAGACTGGTTATTTCTTTAAAACATGCATACATGTGGTCTTGATAATCTAGAAAAATTCCTAAATTTTAGGGGTTTGAGTCATCCCATCAGACTAAAAATATAATTCTCCATAGAAAGTGCACTAACTGGAAAGGACATTTCTTTACAGTTAATGAGATTAAAAGGGCCAAAAATCTTACTATAGAATCTACCTCAAACTTCAGCATTTTACATCCTTTGATGCAGAAAGCAAACAAAACTTCTGGAGGTCAAAGTAATTAATTCTTGCATGCCTTTATAGTATAGGTGAATAGATGGTAAGTTCTCTCCCAATAATATGTTCTGACCTGTCATGCTAAAAAACAAAACATGAAAGTAAGGGCACATAATTACTAAGCTTTGAGAGAAAATCTAGGGAATAGAAGGAGCTGGCTCACTGAAACCAAGCTTTACAAAATAGATGAAGATTCTCACTTAGGAAGAAAGGAGGAAGAGTAAGCATAAGAGCTTACATAAGAGATTTCAGGAAGATAAGTAACTTCTTCAACTCAAAAATGTAAGAATCATCCAGAGGTCCATTCCAAGCATTCTGTGATTCTGTGAAAGCACAACTCATGTCTACAATGCAGAATTTGAGGTAATTGGGAAAGGTCAGTAGAAGTGTCAGTGTTATCACAGTGTTTTCCACTTATTACTACATAATGTAAACAAGGGGAAAAGGTCTCCTGGAAAATACTTTTGATAGATCATTGGAAAGTCTCAGGATGATCATCATCCTAAGATAAAGTACATAGCCTGTACATAGGTAGTCCTGATGGCTGATCTAGAATATTGAAGCAACTGAATCATTAATTTTGATAGTTACATCTGAAAAGTCTAAAAGTCTATGGGAAGTAGTGGCATAAACCTACATAAAAGCAGTCCTCTGTCCTCAAAGGTAAAGAAAGTAAGGGGGTAAATATTTACCACAAAGAGTCTGTGAATGTGTGACAAAATTGCCTTTTATTTGAGAGAATAGCTTTATGGCATCCATTACTGCTTTACCTTTACAATTAATGGCAATATCTTAGTTTTTGGCAGTAGTCATTTTTGTGACATATAGTACATTTCTTAAAGAATGCAATTTTAGTCTGAAAGTAGTGTGTGATACCACAATAGCATATAGATTTTTTTTCGCTGCAGGAACTTGACATATTATTAGTCTAATTTTGTTTTATTTATACAAACATATGTTATGCACATTCCTTTTAAAAAAAAAAATCAGTATAAAGATTTTTTCCCCTCATTTTGCAAGCACTATTTTTTTCACCAGATTTCTTTGTCTTTACTCTTTCTTTTTTTTAACTATAGAGGCCCCATAAATTATCTTGATAGGAATTGTACAACTGTAAATTAGTTATAATCCATGTCTACACAATCACTCTTTTTTCTTTTTTTTTCCAAATCATTGCCTATGTTAGTCTTTTTTATTGTTTTCAAAAGAATCTTAAATGTCAAGAAAAGCATCATTGCTTTGTATTTTTAAAACCATGAAAGCCTTGTTTGATTTTCAAATGCAATAAAGAGCTAAAACCAAAGTAAATTTTTATGGAAAAATAAAACCAGTTGAAGAATTTACAAAGATTTTCAGATTCAAAGAGAATGAATACTGTGTGTGCTGAATGAATACAATGTGAATGAATACTATGTCTATATTCAGATTTAAACAAGAACTCTTGTTTTAAAAAACATTATATGTGCATACTAATATCAGCAATGAGTTTATTTTTTTACAGTCTATTAGAATAGCAAGTCTCATAGAAATACTACCCATTCTTAAAATTAACTGTGATCCTTAACAACAAACATACTGTTCTTTGTTCCATGTCATAGTAATCTCAAACTGCAAAAATAGTTATATATGCTTTTTTTTATACTACATTCTAAAACTCTATATGCAGCTACATTACTTGTTCTGCAGGACTCCAAATGAGAACTGCTCGATTGCCAAAAGAATGTAGTGAGTGGATGAGTGAGGCTAATTGTGCCTCCAGAGCTGTTGTGCGAACAACTCTAGTCACGTAGATGATAGCTTGGATAGCTTGCTGAACAGAAGGCTTAGACCCGATCAGAAAATACACTGAAAGCACATTGTTTGTTTTTCGTTTACATGCCTTGTAGAATGATGTGGCATTAAAAACTTTACCACATTCTAGCTCTGAAGTCCCAAAGCTGTCTAAGGGCTGCAAGATTTGGGGCTTGGCTTGTTGGGAGAAGCTGCATTCCCTACTCTAAACCCAGTGTGCACGACTTGGGTTACTCAGTGTAGCAGTCCACAGATCGCTTCCATCCTCCCTGAAGTCCCGTCTCACTGCCAGGATTGTCATTCCCACGGACACCTGGAGAAGGACACTGCTTTGGCTCATACAGCGCAGAAGTAAGCGCACCATCAAAAGGAGAATCAGCTCACATGAAGATGAATTTTGAAGACAGAAGTTTTTCAGGGACAGGACAGATGTATTGTCTCCTGATTTTAGGACTAGTTTCATACATTTACTANTGGGTTACTCAGTGTAGCAGTCCACAGATCACTTCCATCCTCCCTGAAGTCCTGTCTCACTGCCAGATTGTCATTCCCACGGACACCTGGAGAAGGACACTGCTTTGGCTCATACAGCGCAGAAGTAAGCGCACCATCAAAAGGAGAATCAGCTCACATGAAGATGAATTTTGAAGACAGAAGTTTTTCAGGGACAGGACAGATGTACTGGACTAGTTTCATGCATTTACTATAAGATTGAAATGATAACTTGCAATACGTGAATCTCACAGCATAGAAGGATTCCTCTAGGAGGAGAGTAGGATTAAACCATCTTATATGACTAAAAAAAAAAACCCAACTGATGCTAGCTACTAATTACAGGGTAGGAAGGATATAAGGCAAGTCAGTCTATGGAGAGCCTAAGTTGGAACTAGAGATTATAAACTTAACTGAACAAGTATTTTGGTAAAACTTACTAAGCCAAGCATGCCAATGGAGTAAATTCAGATTGGGTGGAGGTAACTGGCAGATGGAGATAATGTGAAGCATATGGAAAAGTCCTTGAGTATCTGTTGTTCCCCATTCCAGGAAGAACTATCATGGTATTTAGTTCACATAACTTCTTGCTAAGTCAGTTTTGAGAAACCACACTTAATCATCATCTGTATAACCTGCTTTCAGTCAAGAAAGGTACCATTTCTATCTGAAATCTAACCTAAAAGTGAACAGGTTAGGAAGAAACAGAAATGGAATCACCCAGAATTTAGCAACTGGTAAAGTAAGATGTCTCTATGAATCTTGCATCTCCAGTAAAATCTGTACATACTTTGGATGTGCCTAAGGATTTCTAGAGAGAGATACAGCAGCAACTGGAAAGGATTACTGTGGGCTACTACTGCATTTTGTATTTCTTAATTTTAGTATCTTCTTTGTATACTCTGCTGTTAAAACACTTACCTCAAGTAAACAAATCTGTGCATTAATGTTAATCCTATTTAGTACCAAGAGAGACAAACAACATTATTTTCAAAACAACAAATCTGGGAGTGAGACCTGGTGCTGCCCAAATCCTTCTCTCTAATGGGCACAAACAATCATTTGCAGAAACTAAGGGGACCAGAGGGGATTATCACAGAGAATAATCACAAGATTATTAACTTTTTAATTTTCAGTTTATTTTACTTATGGACAATTTGCATTTATCTATTTTTGTTCCAAATTTTCAATTTTGTATTCCCATAACTCTGTTACCTCTCTGTTGTTCTTATTACCTTCTGAGCCTTCATTTTGTGGACATATCTGATGTAGACTCTTAAAAATGGAGGCAAGTACTTAAAAAGAGTGACCTAACGCTTTAAAGTGGTTAAAAGTGGCCATTAAACTTCTTCAACTACTCAAAAAGCAATTAAGACAAGGATAAGAAAATAATAATAGAAAAGAATCATTTACTTCTGAAAAACTCCTAATCTATGAAGAAACACTAATCCATACTGAACAATTAAAGACTTGTGAAAAATCCAAATATATTATGCTAATGATAAATGCAAAAACTCCAGGGTAAAACTAATTAATGCCAAATTACTCTGGAAATCTCATGTAGTTACTGAGAAAAATGCTAGCATTACTATTAAGATAACTAATTTTCAATACATGAATGTACAAAGAGAGTATACTTGTACACATTAGATCATTCAACAACAGTATCTTAAAAGCAGGGTCCTGCACTTGGGGAGGAATAACCCCAGGCACCGGTACAGATTAGGGTTTGACCTGCTGGAAAGCAGCTCCACAGAGAGGGATCTGGGAGTCCTGGTTGACAACAGGTTAACCATGAGGCAGCAATGTGCCCTCGTGGCCAAGAAGGCCAATGGGATCCTGGCTGCATCAGGAGGAGCGTTGCCAGCAGGTAGAGGAAGGGGATCCTGCCCCTCTCCTCAGCTCTGGTGAGGTCGCCCCTGGAGTATTGGGTGCAGTTCTGGCCCCAGTACAAGAAGGACCTTCTAGAGAGGGTGCAGCGTAGAGCCACAAAGATGATTAAAGGACTGGAGCATCTATTGTGCGAGGAAAGACTAAGTAAGTGAGCTAGGCCTGTTCGGCCTAGAGGAGAGAAGATTGAGAGGAGATGTGATGAACATGTACAAGTACCTGAGCAGAGAATATAAAGAGGATGGGTCTAAACTATTGGTGGTGGCCAGTGACAGGACGAGGGGTAATGGGTACAAGTTGAAACAGAGGAAGTTTCATCTCCATAAAAGAAATAACTTCTTTCCTGAGAGGGTGACAGAGCCTTGGAACAGGCTGTGCAGAGAGGCTGTGGAGTCTCCTTCTCTGGACATCTTCCAAACCCGCCTTTATGCAACCCTGTGCCACGTGCTCTAGGTGTCCTTGCAATGAGTTGGACTAGATGATCTGTAGAGGTCCCTTCCAACCTCAGCCATTCTGTGATTCTAACTTAAATAGGTAAACTAACTAAATCTTGTTAGAAAAATATTCACCTTAGAAGCTTTTAATCACTCTTCATTATATGTAATGGCAGCAGCCATTAATGCCAGATATCTAACCTGGCAGCAGCAACATAAATATGACAACAATCTTGACAAACTCCTTGGGTAGATATCTAACTTTGGAAACTGACTGTGTGAATAGTTACATGTTACCTGATGCCATTAATCGACTGCAATCTTGAGAACAAGTGTGTGAGTATTACTGCTCACAAAATAAGGATGTAAGAGGAGGAACATTAAAAGATTGTGTAGCTACAAACAGCTATTCAAACATTCACGTCAGGGTTCAAAGAGCAGTTGGTAAGTAAGAGGCTTCTGATAGCTGGGCATAGACAGCTATGGACTGTATTTTATACCATCAAAGAAGTGCTGAAATGGAATAACATCAGTGCACCAGCAAAGAAGTCACATAATAAGGCCAGGCTCTAGGATGAGCTTCACACCTCCAAAATAATCTTTTGAGCTCCCCAAAATACTTGCATGGCCTGAGGTCTCATAGGTAGTTACTATTTCCTAGATGGCATGTCCTGGCTACAGAATATATGGCATCTCCAAAAAACCTTCTGAAATTGCTTTTACCTTGTTTCTGAGGGGTCCCTGCAATACATGAAGAGCTTTACAGTATTAATGGAAGGGGATGGATAACATGTGGTCTTATAGTGGAAGAATTTGAGTTGGACATGAAATTTCATTTACAAGGATATCATTTCATATTTTAGCTGAAAGAGCTATTAAAATACACAATAACTCAGTAATATCATTACAAGAGTGGCATGATCTGTAGTAATATAATAACTGAATCTTCTACATGCCTTGAATCCTTAGTCATCAAACCAGCAAACACCTATATCAATACAAAAAGCAGTAGTTTGATTCAGGACAGATCTTTACTATAATATTAGCTGTGTCTTTGCTAGGTAGAAATGAACGTTAAGAAATGCCTAGGAAACCAGTAATAGGCTGATCTTCTTTTGGATTGAAATCTGTTAACAATACTGAGGAGAAAACATGAACTGAACTCAGGTGACTATTTGTGCTCCATTAGATATGGACAGTTTTCCTGAGGAAATTTGTTTTAAGCTTTTGGAGAGAGAACATTAAAACCATATTGACGACTGATACTGACTTAAGTCACTGAAACAAAAATGCATTCAATAAATTTTGTTATAGCTCCTGTTAAGACAAAAAATTACAGCAAGAGTGGTTAAGCAGTGGAAGAGGTTACCCAGATAGACCAGGGAATTAGCTTTATTGGAGGTATTCAAAAGTCGTGCAGAAAGTTCCTGAGCTATTGTAAGCTGTATTAAAGGGAACTTTCTTAAGATTCTTCTTCTTCTTAAGGGAACTTTCTTAAGATTCTTCTTCTTCAAGAAGTTTCCTACTGTGGAGATCATCCACTGTCCCAGCCAGGGTCCAGAACTGTTTCAGCTACCTGGTCACTTCTAATGCAGTCTCAAGAGCTCCTTGTTCAGTTGAAAGCTTTTCCTTCTGAAAGACCCTTCCTCTACTTCCCAAAGGCAATGCGGGCAGTTGCTATAGCATCAAGGAGGATGTGGCAAGATCTGTCACATAGGATCCCATGGCTGCAAAGGTCACTGTGGCGAAGGTAGGCAGGTCTTGCACCACATACTTCGCAAGCACTTCTAACTAGAACAAGCTTTCACGTACAGAATGTCTTGATTGCCTGTGACACAACCTGTGCAAAGGATATCTAAAGGCTAACTTTGCTGATGGAATTTAGCTCTGTCTGTACTGCTTGTTTTTACAGAGGCATGTCCTCAGCCTGCTCACTGTAGCTGAGTGCTGCTGCTAGCAGGAACGCTGAACACTCAAAAGAATGCATAAGTGGGACATCAAGGAGCTCCTATCCATGTTCTGAAGATTCAAACTACACTATGTACATTTATTTTCAGTTTATTAGGCAGTATCTATTTTTTTTTCTCACACATAGGCACCTCCATTTTGCATTCCACTAGTGCCCTAGGGAGCGCCACAGTTTCTTTACCGAGTTCCCTGTTTTCTTATTTCCCTTTCTAAACTCCTTCACACATGCAACTGAAATGCTACCCATGCGACCTGGTTTTGAACGTCAGTCTTTCTGGGGTGACATTTAAAAAGGTTCTGAAATTGAGTTGTACTGATTTGACTCATTTCTCCTTGATGATGACTTTGTTCTAGCAGCACCAGCATATGCATAAATAACAGTTTGTATCCCCTGACAACTTCCTGAATTAGAACAGCACTTGTGGTCAATTACAGCAGAAAGAACAATATCGGGGGAAATATTTTGGCCCAGCAAGCACAGTCAGGTCATTTGTTGACTTTTAAAGTGGGTGCTTATGTCACAAGTGATGGTTTTCAGTTGTGTTCCCTTGATTTCTATAATCAACTATCAACTTTCCTGCTGTGTTTTGAAGGGGTGGTCCATCTGCTACATTATCTCTTGACAACTGTAATCCCACAAAAGGAAAAAGAATAGGTAAGAAAAAAGTGGAGTTAATTGACTTAACTTCTTCTGAGCTGAGATTCAGATAAGCCCTTAAAAATTTAGTTCTCTCATACACAACTTCTTTTCTGTCACTAACCTTAACTTCTCATGGCTTTATGAGGAAGACGAATATTCTTGCTGCTTTTCTATCTCTAAGATAATTCCCAAAACCTGGAAACTCCTATGCTTTATTCTTGCAGAAATCATTAAGAAGATCCTTCTACCCTATTTTTGCCAAAGAGTCTGAAATTCTTTCTCCTGTAGGTTTTGAGTGTCCATGTAAAGTTAAAAACTAAAAGCGTGCCTGGCCCCAGCAGAAGAGCCTGAGTTGTGGTACTGGGACAGTAGACCTGTTGGCTTTCTCTGAAAAGCGTTGAGGAAAACCCCTGCACTGCTGAATGAATGATAAATGCTTGATAATCAGGAACTCCTAAGTAAGAAAAGCATTCAGGTCCTTGGGAAGGGAGTTGCTGAATTTCATATCCCTGGGTTTATTATATACATATATATATATATATATAAAGGATAGTAGATAGATATTTATTGGAGAAAAAAATGAGTACAGGAACATAACTTCTAATGTAAGGACTTTCAGGATGGCTATTACTTTGAATATAGAATTGATAAAATTTATGTATAACATTCCAAGATAAAAAGAGCTCATAGTATCTTATACATAGTTAGAAAGATTGTCAACTGCTTTTTTTAGCTTTACTAACAATACAATAACATTCTTTGCTTTGTATGATTCTGTTTTAACTACTTTTCTCCATTTTTCTTACCTCTATGTTGATTTTAATACAGCAAGCCAGCTCAGCTGGGGTTGTGCTGCATTTTGACATTTATCAAGGGAGAAATGGGATAGTATCCAACTAGTATCGAGCTTTTTTCCCCTTCATTGTTTTGACCATATCACGTGGAAACTTGCTGAGAAATGATGGCTGTAGTTACATTTTTGTTCTCTTGCAAAACCAAGGAAATTGAATTGAAATTATATTACTTTGTATAAATCCTAGGTTTATGTGAGAAAATTTCAAATAACATCTGATTCTGTGTTGTATTATAGAAGAGAAACGGAATGGGGCGAGCTGAAACTATATAATTATACAGCAGAATATTCCCTTGCAGCATTATTTCTTCTCAACAATGAATTTTGGCATTAAGGCAACAACTGCCATTGAATCTCCTTGCCTGCTTAATGGGGGTAGTCTGAACCCCCATTTGGATTAGTCTGTTACTGAAAGATAAATAACTTGCTAAATATTACTTTATCAAGACCTGTATTACATTTTGTATATTGGTTGTGGCCTTAGAGCAATAAATAAATAGGTAGTATGTGACCATGAGTTATGCAGGGGCTGTGAATTCACTCCATTAAGAAATTTTATATTAATTCGGAAATTGCCTTTCAGGAAATTGGTGTTTGTTACTCTTAGCCTCATTTGCATAAGCTCTGCCACAATGAAGTGTAGGATTCTATATAGTAAATACACTGAAAGCCAGCACAGGCAAGAATGGAATTAAGTGGAAATATCATTTTTCTCTAAGTTCTATTTCATACTTTTTTTTTCCAGTAGTTTTTATGGGGGCAAAGGCTTAACTTGATATGCTAAGCAAATTCACCCTAGGTGAGTGCTTCAAGGTTGTTTGTTCAGACAGTAGTCAGCAATATAAAACATAGTTTAGCACACACATGCACACATGCATGTGTGTGGAAATGCACACATATACACACAAGCTTACACAAAACACCAATATTCCTGTCGGAATCCCTTTTTCTCTTAAATCTGTTAGATGTGATGTAATGATGTTTGTCAGAAAATGGAATACCTTTAAGAATATCAGGAATATCTGCTATTCAAGGCAACAGAGTAGTTGTGATTTGAAGAATTTCATTCCTAGCATATGATATTGGAAAAAATGAGAAACAAGTGAGACCTTGCTTTGAAGAAACAGCATCCAGAATTATTTATGACTTAAGGAATCTTATTAAACAAACAAATGAAATAGTGAAGATTTATCATAATTGAGAAGGGAAAACAAAACCATAAAAGCTGTAATCAAAACCAGTGCCGTTTTAATAGACTGAATTAGTATATTGCATCATGAATCAGTTTGAAATGAACTGATACCTTTTAGTTACTAACCTCAAATAGGCAAGAAGGGTGTCTCTGCTGTTACTAAGCTGTAAGAATGTAAAAAATACGGTTCGTTTTCTATTCAACAAAAATTTGGCAAGAAAGGAGCATAAAGAAACTAAACAGAGAAACAGAATAGTAAGTCACCATATAGAATAGAGTAGAATAAGTCTGCAGAACAGATGAAGACCGAGCACTTCCTCATGCCTAGCTTGATCTTTGTTTTCCTATATCAAATAGAGAGTATAATTATATTATTTGAATGGGAATTACAATAAGTAGGATATACATTAGCTATAAGGAAGTACAAGATTATCAATCAATCACCCCCGTGTTTTGGTGTTAAAAAAGACTATCACAGTCACAGGGATGATGAGAGTAAAAAATCAACAGAATAAAATTTATAAATGTCATAGAATTGAAAACTGCAAAGAATTTAGTAGTCAACTGTATGCACAACTTTATGGAGCAATGATCTGATGAGTCATTTGCTTTCCATTTATAAAACATCAAACAGTTTTACTCAGATGTGCAACTATCATTAGCCCTTTTACATATTGGTTCACATTGACTGTGACTATGACATAGCAAGGATTAGACTATAAAATTGTCTTGTGTTTTACTGCTAGAAAGTTTCCAACCAAGTGTTAAAAAAGGTGCTGTGCTACGCAGAAGGATGGAAACTGCAAACATCCTGCATGAAATTCTAATGTTAAAATTCCTCCTGACTTAAATAAGGCTAGATTTACTTCTCTAAACCTCACTTTCAATTCAAGTCTAAAAGCAGAGCTTTAAAGAAATTATTAATTAGATTGCTAAATAAGATTGGGGTGGTTTTTTTTTTGTCTTTAGAAAATGTCAATGTTATACTGCTGCTTCTTTGTAAACTCTTCTGATTCTTTTCTAGGATGAGAGAAAGAAAGAGAAGGGAGGAGGAAGAAGTCACTAGGCATGGACTTCTATTTTTCTTTAAGTATTTTCTTTTAAATTGCTTGGCTGGTGGTGAGTCACAGTTCTGTATACATTTTTTTTGAAAAAGATGTTTTTTAAAAAAGATGAACTTCCTGCAGTTTTTAGGTCCTGTGTAGGAACACATAATTTCCTTTCATTTCCTTTAAGCATGTATGACATGAACCATCATGCAGCATTTCTGAACCATTCAAGACTTTCTTTTGTTATCTAAAAATAGTGGCATCTTAAATTGACCTATTTTTCTTGGCTTACTGTCCAGATGCTTAGTTTTATGCTATTTCTCTAAACAGTAGGACAATGTGAGTTTTAGATCCCATAAACCTGGTCCTCAAGAAGCAGGAGTTTCTCTTGAGGTTTGTCCTCAGCTGAGAAACTGAATTCACAGCTCTTCATGAGAATGTGGATGTTTCCCTCTGCACTAACTAACTTTGGTAAATTAAGGTATGTATTACTCCCACTATAATAATGTCAAGCAGTGCTTTATCTGTCATGCAGTAAAGCTAATTCAGGTCAGTTCCCTGCCTGTTAGTCAGTATGGAAATTGCCCTCCACTGCTGTAGTTTGCTAAAGTCAAAAGCAAACAACCTTTATGGAAATTACACTTTATTTTGTATCTATGTTCTCTTTATTTCTCTCAACCTTCAGCCAACCTTAATTCCTTTTCCTTTTTTTTTTTTTTTTTTTTTTCCCCTCTGTCTTTCAATATTTCACACTAAATTTTCAGGTCACTCACTCTGTCTTCCCACTCATTCAATTGGTCTTCCATTCATTTCCAAATTCCTCCTCTCTCTTCTTTTAACACAATTTCTTGTGTCTCTCTGGGGATCTCAGAAGAAATCTGTACGTGAGCTTTCTCATGATGCAGAGAGGAACCGATTAATGTGAGGAAAAGCTGCTTTCCAGACCACTCTCTGAGAAAGTCTGTTGTTAGGTGGGCTGAGGAGAACGTCATAAAAGAACAAGAAAATGTTCATTCATTGGGCACCTGAAAACTGCACAGGAAATATCTACCTGCTGAGGCAAGAACACTAAACGCTAACTTTTACTGACTCCAGTGGGCTTTAGGTTAGTCCTCAGTCTATGATAGTTGGTCTCATAGTCCAAACTACAAATAAATTCTAATAAGATCTATACAATAACTATAAATAGCCATGGCCATACAGTAAGCAACCAGCAAATTTGTCATTGTTCCTTTAGCTTTGTGAAAACTCTCTTCCACAATGCCTTGCACCCAGTTGATTAAAATGTTAGACCTCTCAAGCCAGGCCACTTTCCAAACAGTTCCCTTCTTTCACTTTCAGCTGAATATTTCGAACTTGTAAAAAAATGTATAAGATTACATGCTCATTTTTCATCTAAATATTTGTCTGTACAACTGGATTATGATGAACAATAATTTTTTTGTGTGTATGTGGAAGAAAAGAATCAGAAAGCTCTACTACTGTAATTTCCACCCCCTTTTTTCTCCTCTTTGGCTTTTGGCAGACCTGTCAGAGACTAAACAGATTTACAGGAGGTGGCAGAAGCAGTACATGAAATTTGGATGGTGTGCTTGGCATCCTTTGAAACACTTGGTGGAGCAGATGAGTGTTTAAAGTGAACTCATTAGTATTACTCTGGGATAGAGACAGAACAACTCTGAACATTGGAAATAGAAGAAATAGTTTAATAAAGGAATCTTGAATTGAAGACAAAATGCAGTGTCTGATCAAAGTTTGTATTTTATTATAAACAGTTTTGATATTAACACATAAGGTCTCTATATATCTCTGTGAAACTGAATTGTAACAACCTGTTTTGTAACAATGAGGCTTTCAGCAAAGTAGTGCTATAAACCCAAACATCTTAGTTTGAAAAAATCATGTCATTACAACTGCCCCTTCAAGAGCAACTTAGTTGGATATTTTCTTCATTTCTTCATGCTCCTGAAGTTGAGACTCTTGCTTCCAGTTGAAAACTGTAAAGAAAATCTCTGATATATTAAGCGTTTGTGGCATTGCATCAAATAGCTGTAGAGGTAATATTTAAAAACATTAATAATAATAATAATAATAATAAAACTAACCAAATAACCGATAGTAGAGGAAAAACAAGAAGGTAATTCCATGTTTTAACAGTGTATGAGTAAGTCCATATGCAAGTACTTCTTACTTTTTCTCTATTGGCTATTTTGTTAGGGTTTTTTATTATTATTAAAGTGCATATGCAGGGAAAGCATCTAAGAATATATAGTAGGCGGCAAGAAGCTTGAGAAAGAGTCAAAAATGAAGCCGAGCCAAAGCTGATGGTAATGATCTAAGCAGTGAAGAAATGGTTGTTAAGGGATTTTTATAGGATAATAAGGGCACATTCAAAGCTAATGTATTGTGCAAAATGTGTCCAACTGAAGAGATTCACAGAAGGCTCATGACCATAGCCAAAAATGGGCTGTTAAGTAAACTTTTAAAGTCATTTAAGTATCTTCAGTTTTACTGCAAGTTAAAACATGACTATTTATATATGAACGCTGCAAATTACTAGACCACTTGAACAAAAGTCTTTTTATTTGAATACTGGAGTCAATACTTAGGCCAAGAACTTGATCTCATTTGTAAAATGTAGCTTTGTGGGTCATATTTAATACTTAATATGCCAATATCAGCTGCAGCCCAATACCACCGTAAGCAAAGAAATTCACGCAGTAATATGGAATAGAGGTTTTCAGTCTTCATCTTTAATTGATAGCTGCAGGCATGGGCACTGTAGTATTATTATCTGCTTTGAGGTATCATTTTTAAACAATTTTATTCAAAAGCAATGTTTGCTTCCTTTATTTCATTGTAATAGAAAGTAGAAAACTTCACTGTTCTATAATTTTCTAGGCATTTATATTTCTGTTCCATAAAAAAATAAAATTATCATTCATGAGTTTGCTGTGTGCTTCACTTAGTCATCAGTCAGTGAATCAGTAATCAGTAAATATTTTTTGATTCAAAAATCTGAGTTTTTTGAAGAACTCCAGAAATAGCTCTGGTAAAACAAGTCAGGTGACTCCATTATTATTTCATATGACTGTGCATCATCATTGTAATCAGACTTTGAAGCTTTTCCTCAATTCTGTTGACTCAAATTCCTTTCACAGGTTTTCCTATTGTGCAAAACTTATTCTATCAATCAATTTTGTTTTTCCCCTGAAATCTTACAAAATAAACATTCTCCTTTCTGATTTGAAACCTATGCTACTGCTGACTTTCTATATCATCTTTATCATTTGTGCTGTTAGTTTGCTTTAGAAGTGGGAAAAAAAAGGAAAAAAAAGAAGAAAAAGAAAAAGAAAACAATGGATCAAATGGCATAATTGGAAATCTTAGTAAATACTTAAGAGAGACTTATTTGGTGTTGATACAAGATATCATTCTTTTTTGTTAACTGTCTTAATTATGTGTGTTTGGTTTCTTGAGCTGAAGTATATTCAAAAGATAATGAGTGTATTCTCATAGAACACTTAGGAGATTGGGATGTCTTGATGTGTATTTTGACAGGATATTCTGTGACCCTAAATAATTTTGTAAGACACATTTGTGAGTCAGACTCAGTTACTGTTTCAAATATATGTTAGATATAAATGCAATGAGTGAAGGTTAGCCAATGGAATAAAGTATCTCAAATGCAGTGGGAATATACTTATGAGATATAAAATATTCAATTTTAGTATTTAAACAGTATGCTTAAGGTGCAGTTCTTCTTAATTTACTCTTAGATTATATGTATTGCTCTCATTTCCTCTTCTTCGATCTTCTTCCATATCCTTTGGTATGGTAAACTGACATTTTAAATTATTTAAATTAACTGACATTAGGATTTTTTTTTGAGATTGCTCTATGATTTTCCATTAAAATGATAATTCCATCTTGATTAATGCTGAGGTTGATGGCTTTTTGTAACTCACTGTGATTGAGTCCAAAGCAGAATTAACAGGTATTAAACACTTAATCTAATTTGTTAGTCAGCCGCTCTCTTTTTTGGGCCGTACTCTTTAGCCTTTGCTTATATATCTCCTGCTCACTGCTCTTCAACACATACCTGCCTTCTGGGTATTGCTCACCAGCAGTAATGCAAGTGTTCAGCTGCTCCTGAAGCTTCATACCTTCCCTATCATCAGGTACCCATTTTTATTCATCTCTATCTCTGGTAATTAGAGCCCATGGAAAAGATGACAGGTGACAATTTCATGGAATGTTTGAACCTAGAAAGTATCTTAGGAAAACATCTAGTCGAACCCTGAATTTATGCATGAGTAGCTTCCATCTGCTCAAGGATGAGACATATCTTGAATTTTTTTTTTGTTTCTTCCAGTGCTTCCTTGGTTTCCATCAGTCTTTACTTCCTCGCATTACCTGTAATAACACACATCATTGCTGTTTATTGTTCTGTTGTCTGAGTCCTTCAGTTGCTCTGCTCATCAGACTAATTTCAAATAATGCTCCTTATGAAGTAGCTTTATTATTTGAGTAAACATTGAAAATAAAAACCTTAAGCTTTAGATAAAAATGATGATTTGAGGATTGGGTCAATTTATTTATTTAAAAAAAAGGATTTGCTAGGAAAAAATGATTATTACAAAGTGAATCATATAAACCAAGAAATTGATTTATTTACAGGACAGCTAACAAAAGTATAAAGTATTTCTTATATATTGTTGTGGGAAAATCACCTTATCAGGGCTAATGTAAAGGAGAGTTATGATGTTCTGATCATTCTAATTACAATTAGAAGATTCTACTATGAATTCTAAGGAATTCAAATAACCAGCTGGACTAACAGAAAAATAATTCCTCAAATTACCCCTGAAAAATTGTGCTCCCCAGTATATGCACAAGGAAGTTAAAATCTTGCTTCTGCCAGCTTCTAGGTTCCAAAACTCTTCTATTTCAAATTTGGCACTGCGGAGAAGACAAACAGGGAAAGCATGGATATATTTGTGTTGACTATGGACTGCTAGCAGCGAATATTCTTTCTGACTGCAAGACAAACAGAAACTCTCACAAGTATTTCTTTCAGGATAAAATCTTGGTTGTTCTGAGTAGAAGTTATTCTGGCTTCAAAAATTTCCCCCACAGAGTATTAAAAATTAATTTTTATCTCCCATTTTATTTGATCCCTCTTAGAAGATCTGGGAGACTTCAAAAGAAATTTTTCCTTATTTAATAAGACAGAAGTAAATTGCTGATTTTAAATACACATAAATCATAATCATCAAACTTTCATGATGTATAAGAATGCAAAGACACCTGGACAAAGAACTGATATCTCAAGAGAGGTAAAATAAATTGAAGAAGACACTAATAAGAAAAAATATAGCAAGATATGGCCTGCTTTCTCTCAGATTTTTCAAACAATGGCATCTCAGTCTGCATTTAGTTGACTGATGTCCTATCCTGATATCCTTGAGCAGTCCTCAGTAGTCCATGCCCCACAAAAAACTTATTTGAAAGAATAAATCTGGCCAGAAGGATTCATCTTCACATGAGCTCAAACCTGGATTTTTGGCAATACCTTAAATAATGTTACAGAGAGAGTTTCAGCTCCACCAGCAGCTCACTGACCTGACAAGAACATTGACTAAGATGTAGATGTTGACACTGGCTTTAGTGAATGCATGCCCTGAAACTTGCCAGGGAATTGTCCCCATCTGCCTCCATGGCTGGGCATCACCATATTCATACCTGAAACCCACACTCTGCTGCATGATGGGCATGCTCAGCAATGGTTCTGAGTCAGTGGATGCAGTTCTCACTGGTGTTAGATAATGGCTGTGAGATAAGAATGAACAAAAATTCAGCACCACTTGTCCTACGTACATTTGAATTTGGATAGGTTTTCTTTGGAAGACAAAACCAACTAACTCAAGACAAAACCAACAGCAGAATGAAGAGATTTTATTTTTAAATGCTTGGAACTGAGACATCAGAGGTCTGGGAAAGTACAAGAATAGCATAAAGTTTAAAATCCTCTTCTGCATGAAACAAGTGTGCATATACTCGCTAAGGATTTTTTTTTAATCACTTCAGGAAATAGCAGTTAGGTATCAAACTTATTAAAAGTCAGTAGGAGCAAGGCTTAGTTCTTCTATCTATGCCTTTTAAATCTTCCCTTTTTCTTGTATGTCCATAATAATGTGTTAGAACTTTTTTCTAAAGTACAGCATAATAAAGGATGAAATAGTAGTGAAAATAAAACAGGTCCTAATTAAAATAAAATTGAGGTCTCTCTGTGAATCTGAATCAAGCTCAAACTTCTGTTATGTGATACATGTAATATTTATATTTAAAGTTTAATGTATTAATAAACTTCCTCCATTGCATCCTTATTAGCAATTACAAAATAAATTACTGACAAGATATATGCCTGATAACTGTTTTTAATTAATAGTCATGGGAAGTATCCTGTGACTATTGTCTAATAAATGCTTGTGTGCTCAGGTATTTGTGACAATCCAAGCTTGTTCAATGCATTTCATTTTTAGTAGATAGCTTAAATACCTCCGCTCAAAATCCTTTGCTAATAACTGACTTTTTGAGTATTACATTAAATAATATAAACATTATAGAATTTTAGCTGCAGAAAGAATAACGTAAGTTAATAATAACCTGAGCATAAAGAATAAAATTATCATCAGCATTAATTTTCATCTTCTCCACTCACTGTTTTCCCTCATGTAGTTTTACCTGATGCTCTCCTCTGCTTTTTTTTTGATTATGCTTTAAAATAGTCCATGTCTAACCAGCTGCATTACTTGAAAACAGCATCAATGTCACAGGCATTACATGGTTTAAGCTTCCATATGTGAAGATACTTTTCTTAATAAGGAGATTATGATGGTACATATTTGTCCAAATATATTAATGAACATTGGATAACAAAATGTCTTGCACATCCCATTCAGAACCTTATATTTAAAGAGAACATAATAAATTACAAGAAACCAAAGTGCAAGACTAAGTAGCCCTAACATAAAATGCTTCATTTTTGCTTGATTTTAGCCTAAGCCAGACCTCTAAAACCCCTTCTATAATCAATGGAGAGAGATGGGCATGACAGAGGTGCCCGTGATCTCTGCAGTGATTTATCTTCTGGATGTGCCTTTCGTTCAGATGATGCAGCTTAAATGGAAGGATTCAATTAGAGACGGCTGAAATTAGTTGAGATGACTCCTGCACTTATGAAACAGGCTATACACAGGAAATCCCAGGGGGATTACAGTGAGAAGATATTGCCTTGTGCTGGAAGCAACATAATCTTGGCGCCTGTAGCTCCACACAAAACCAGTATTTTTCTGAGATGGAGGATGACGGTCTAATGGCTTTACTTCATTATTCCAACCTGGTGCTTCCTGCTGCCTGGCAGACTTCTAATATCGGTGATTTCTAGAAATAAACTAGCAAAGTAAAAGTGTAGGCAGTGCTAAAAGTGTGTAGCCAGGAAGGCTAGTACTGATCTTCATTCAAGGCACTTATCATGATCACTAAAACAACCATGGGAAAATGTCAGCAGAGCCATTTTTGCCGAGTCCGAGTAAGCCTTTCCTTGTTGCAAAGCTCAGAGAAGCACACGTGAAGGTACCGGCGTGCGGAGCCGAAGTCCCCATGCACGTAGGCACCCTCCAGAGTGGTGGTGATGAAGCAGCAGTTCTGGGAACACCTAAATCCTGCCAAAGCAGGACAGACACCCAAACTCCCTTGGGAACTTGAACTCCAGCTCCTTGGGGCAAATGTCCAGCCACTGCTGCCTTGCTGCTGCATACTAATGATAAATAGAAACTACTGACTGTCCCTATGCTGGTTTCTTTTGACGCAGTATCTGCTTACAGCTTGTTTTTGTCTATAGGTCACTCAGTTTTTAAATAACATTAATTCTGAGACCATATTGCCTTTTTATACTGCCTACATTCCTCCCTGTATTTGTAGATAAAGCACACTTTAATGTGAGGTATAGGATTTTTTTAAGTAAGAAGAAAAATATCATCCTCCTTGACATTAGCCTGAATATCTGAACCTATACGAATCAGGAAATGCTGCACAATTTAAATATGAATGTTGTACTTATTAGGTTTCAGTAGCTCAGAATTTCCATTAGGTCTGTAATTAACACCTTCTCTCCTTCAATAAAATGGGACACTGTAGGCTTCCTTCTTCAGCAAGTTTATATGCCTTTTTATGTGGTGCTTGCTATTTGGTGTCACCACAGAACGAAGAGCACTCTGGAGACAGTATGTATTAACGTACAACATTAAACATATTAAAAAGTAACTCCCTTTTCATTTTTGTAACTGTTTAAAGCAGTCAAAATGAACTAGTTTGGGTAATTCTTACTTGGGGTGATAGGTACTTTCTCAGTGAAAAAATATCCAAAAATAATGGGGCTACACAAAAGAGCTCCTCAGGCTTTGGGGTGCACTGCCTGACTCTCTGCATGCCTCTAGCATCAGTAATTAAATCAGCAAAACTTCATTAATCTCTGTCCACTTTAAATACATGTAATTGAAAATGTAACTTTCCCCCTTTATATGCAGCTTGGAACTAAGGAAGCCAAATGAGTAGGTTAAAGGTGCTGTGCAAATAAATTTAGATTACCCCTTTAATACTGCAAGTCTGAGACTGGGTTAGCCATTTAAATTCATACTATCCATTTCTACCACCATGCACACAAGGAGGCTGATAAACCTCTTAGCTAAAAATGCCTCTCAGTGCCTTAAATGGCACCTTTTCTGCATCTATTCTATTGGAAAAGTCTGATTGGTGCCCACTGGCCACACGTGAAGCTCTCTGACACTGCTCACTGTTTTTCCACCAGCTCAGTTTTAATTCTACTTTCTTCAGCTAAAACCACTCTGAGGACAATAAAACTGCTCTGAAGGGGAGCACAGGGGTGTGGAGACAGGCTGGGCGCGCGCATGGGACAACAGCTATGTGTGCTCCTCTTGGTGAGTGACACTCACAATTTAAATGTTGGCAGCGGTTAAAAACTTCTACCCTTTAAATTGTGATGTAGACATCATTTCATGGATTTATGTAATTTACTTAGTTAAACTTTGGTTAAGTTTAATTTTTGTATGAGTTTTGAAACCACTAGCATTAAAAAAATCTTTGCATCCCTCAGGAGGCTCTATTATGTGAGCAGAGAAGGCTTTAAACTTTTATTAAGTTAAACTTAGATAAATTTAGTAAGCTAAATTTACTTAGACTTTACTGAGTCATATTAAAAATGGAATATGGAGGGGTTATTACTTTTCCTCTCCAGAAAGAAGGTAAACCACAGGCAGAGTCTGTGGGCACAGCAGACCCTCTTTGCAGCAAAGCTCAACAGTGACTTGATAGTAAAGTGTATAGTTTGGCCCAAGCTGTGAAGATAGAGAAGGTAAGGACAAGCCTGGGCATTTGTCAGGCTGAATAGATATACTTTGTTCCTTACATCAAGATATGTGCCAAACTTGTTACACCACAAGTGTGTTAATCTGTATGAGGCTCATCAAATTGTAGGTGGAGGCTTGAAGAGAAATCTCATGTTTCCCTAGCTTGTTGCTTTGAATTTTATATAGGAACAAAACATTGCTGCAGCAGCTCCATACATTGTTTACAGAGACCTGCACCTTTGCATGGCGTCAAAAGGGAGAGGAGAAGCACAGAAGCAGGCCAGGCCTTTTCCTTTCTCTCCGAGGGTAAATTTAGGGCACCTGCAGGGACTTGATGCACCCAAGTCAAGAAAACAGAACCAAAACCCTTGAGGGTTTCCAGAATAGGCACAAGAGAAGCCCCTTGCCGTTTTACCCCCAGCTACATAAACACCTTTCTCTTCTCATGCTCATCTTCCTTGATCTTCCTCCAAATGCACTGCTGCGGGGAGTTATTTTTGCTGCGCCCCAGAGACCCCAATGAGCCACTCTATGCTCTATTTCTCTTTTCTGCAGTGATAAAATGATTACAGCATATAAAATTCCAACCTTTTTATTTAAATCCAAGTATAATATTACACTGAGATCCTGGCTATATTCCTCTCCCCTTTTCACCTTATATCCCTAATGACTTTTTAGTCATAAAAATTTCTTGTCCAGCTTCTTTCAAGTTTTCAAAGTCCAAGTGCCCAGAAGCTTGGTAGGAGCTCCTGTGTTAATATCTGGTTTAGTAAATGGATAGTAAATGGAGGGCAAGCAGTGCATCACAGCTTGCCATTGCTCAGCTCCCTTCCCTGATCCAAAGAGCCCAGCTCTGCCCAGGAAATAATCCCTGCTTGCTGCTCTTCCTCAGACCTTCCTTGAGCACGATGTGATAGAGCCAACACAGCCCTAAAACTTGCCTGAAAGCATGCAAGGAATTAAACAGAGCAGATGATAGGAATGGTGCTGAGCTGGTGTCCTGGCCCTGTTATTTGACTCATTTGCACATGCCTGTGGGGCCCAGTGCAGGTCCTTTGCTCTGGTCTGCCCTCAGGCCAGCTCGTACTGTTAGCTGCCTGCACGCCTTTTCAAAAGCATACGTGCAGGGTAGTTCCTCATGGATTTTCCCATCTCAAACCTCTAACCTTCTTTTCTCTTTCTTATTTGTTGCCCTATAAGTCTTTTGGTTCACTTCTGCAATTCCTCTAAAACCAAGAGATTTTATTTTTACTTTTTAATTTCCCGATAGTTCTTTGGTCAGAGATGAAGTGTTAAGGAAAGTTTATAAAAGCACAGTGCATAAAGCAACTTTTTTTTCACCACTTAACCTTTCTAGATCTTCTTTATTCATGGTCATTCTAATCGGAGGCAGCACTGATTTTAACGTAACTGGTTTTAGCTGGTTTTAACTCTGTAATATCTCTGCCAATTTTGTTACACACTGTGTAGAAAAAAATAGTTATTTTTAGCTATAAATGGGTTAGCTCATCATTTCAATAGATGTCTCAAGGAAAAAGTGACTATTAGTGGATTATCCATTCCTATTCACTTCCTCCAAATCTTTGCTGCTTTTGATTAGCTACATCTTTACGATAACCTGCATATTCCTGTTAGCTAGAGAATTTTACTCTTTTTAGTAGTTCTTCAAGCTTTTTCACATTTTCAGACCTTCTTGTTACCCTTGTGATGACTGTTGTTGAGATAGATGGTCAGAATATTTAAGATACTTGTGCATATTAAATACAAACTGTCACAAAGTTACTTTTTTGTTGTTTTGATCTTAGTTCTTTTTTTAATACTTCTAACACTCATTTAGCCTGTTTTGACACTTACTGAGCATTTGACCTTCCACCATTCATCCTCTAGAATATAACCACTTTTCAGTTATTTATGCTCTGAATTTTTGCACATGAGAAAGATAAAACGTTCTACTTCCTCTCTCCACCTCCTCAGTTCACTGGAATCATTAGACATCACTTATTAAGTTACTTGTCTCAGTAGAAAAAAATGAAGATGATGTTTTTTCTGATGCTTCAGATAGGTTGTGTTTATTCTAGTGTTTTGGGGAATAGTCACAGCATATGACAACTTAGTTAACCAAAAAAATTCAGATTTCACTCCTTAGATTTAACAGTTCCAGGAAATAACATTTGAGTTCTGTCTGAGGTGGCTTAATTATTCAGCTGCTTTACCATCTTGCACAGTTCTCAAGTGGGCATTTTTAATGATTCTTCAAGTGAATTGCACCTATTTCCTCGTAGTGTTAGTCCATCACACCTTATAGCTCAAAAACTACTGGGTGCTCCATTCCCTTTTTCTTTACTCNTTTATTCTAGTGTTTTGGGGAATACTCACAGCATATGACAACTTAGTTAACCAAAAAATTCAGATTTCACTCCTTAGATTTAACAGTTTCAGGAAATAACATTTGAGTTCTGTCTGAGGTGGCTTAATTATTCAGTTGCTTTACCATCTTGCACAGTTCTCAAGTGGGCATTTTTAATGATTCTTCAAGTGAATTGCACCTATTTCCTCGTAGCGTTAGTCCATCACACCTTATACTCAAAAACTACTAGGTGCTCCATTCTCTTTACTCTCCTCTCTTTAAACATCTAAAATTGTAAGTATTCTCTTTAGTTTGGCATGAAAATGTCAGCCTTCCGGCCAAGAGTCAAAAAGATTTCATCCTGAATGAAGAACAAAGAAGTGCAAGAAGCGAGTGTTCCCCCCTGGCTCTCCTATGCTTACAAAGAGCTATACAATATTAAGTGGAAAGAAACTACTCTTTGCATTATATGTAGTAGGATATATTTTAGTAATAACTATTCTTTAACTTACCTGCATTTTTTTTCACTTTAATGAACTCTGTTCAGATGTTTATTGTACATGGAATGACTGATAATTATGAATTTGTAACGAATTTTAATGGATGCAGTTCAATTCCTTAATTTTCAATGCTCCAGTGGGCTGTATTCACACTCTTCTGCAGGTACAGCATCAAACTGGTGTAGTTTGATTTAAGTATTTAATGACTCAGATGAGAGCAGAGATGAAAAATAGAAAAAAAAATGTAAAGACAGATAGTTTCATTTGGAGAAACTGGAAAGACAAGATGATTTACTTATTCCAAGCAATAAGCAGTCAACTCATATGCTGAGCCAGGCAAGTGTATAGTTTTTGAGGTTGCACTTTAAGCCTTCTCTGCTCACATAATAGATCCTCCTGAGGGATGCAAAGACTTTTTTAATGCTAGTGGTTTCAAAACTCACACAAAGTAACCAGTCATTTGGGTTGTGAATTGATAGAGATCGCTTCAGTTTTCCTGGTACAAACATCTCCTGCTGCAGAAAAGGATAGTGAGGGAAACACTGTTGCCCTCTTTGTGCTTTTTTTAGAAGGAATAAGGAGAGAGAGGGAGTGGGGAGCTGTGAGCAGCAGTGGCTGGAAGAGTTATCACTTAGAGGAGTTCCTTCTGCCAGGCTGCCTCTTCACATTACAAGTATTTTCATTTTCATGTTCCTCCACGAGAGCTGGCAGGGGGAGGTTGACCTTAGCTTGCTAGAAAGCAACTGTGGTTATGAAATTAGACTAACTAACTTGGGCTTTATGATTTTTGTTTTATTTTTATCTTTGCTAGACTGAGTCCCTCTAATTGTTTCTTTCAGGCTAAATGCTACCCACATTGTAACAGCTTCCACTGGATGAAATTTACAGCATGCAGTCAATTTCTCAATATGTAAATGATCCTGAGACCAGTGCATTGTATTTCTTTCAACAAATTTTAATTTTCACAGGCACTGAAACAACGTAGATAAAAAGAAATGTTTTGCTTCTCATTGGTCTTGTTCAGAACCATTGTCTGAAATAGCTGGAACCTGACTAGAACTCCTAATCTAAAGGAATGACACTTACACGAAATATTTCTATCCGTTTCTAAGGTAGGTCCTAATGGAAAGATTAAATTATACACACTTCCATTTTCTCTCACCCAGGCTCCCTGACAGGTCTTATTTATCTGTCTCCTGCAGAAGAATCAAAAGCCTTCATTGTGAGCCTCCTGTGTATTGCAAGCAGAGTTCAGGAGCCAACACAGTTGATTTCAAGGACAGTCTCTCTGGAACATTTATCGCCTCGTTGCCTTCTGATAGAAGGTGTATCCTGCTTTCTAGATTTGTAGTGCTGAAGATCTCATTTATTAAAACTTAAAATTAATTAATGTCTTTCAAAGTATGTCAGGAAAAATTATCTTCTTCTACTGTAATATATAAATACTAGTATTTAAAATTGTCATGCAGAAATGAGAAGAATTCTGTCCTTACCCTGAAGTGGTCTAAAGCTACATTTTCCAGTTTCCAACTGCAGCATGTCCAAGGGGCAAAAGAGCATACCAAGGGCAAAGCTGCTACTGAAGCAATGCCACTTCTCATTGCGTGAACCAAGATCCGTACGAAAGAAATGCACCAAAGAGAGCACTTAGGACCCAGGAAATCAGTTTACAGGCCCTTGATTCCACGGCCTTGTATATGTATGTGTTTTTGTTGTTGTCATTGATGAGGATGATGTTTTTTGTATTAAGTATTTGCTAGAGAATGGACTTGACCCTCCCACACTGGGGTGAGGGCAGAAGCAGCCTGGGGATCAGCAGTGTGGACATCAGGCGTGTGCCCATCGAGATACCTGCTCCGCCCCTGTCTGCAGGGTGGCCTTTACAGCTGCCTGTGCAGGACTCCATTGGCCCCAGGTCCCCTGTCCTCCTCTCATTCAGCCCAGTTCCTGTGGTGGGCAACAGTAGGAGCAGATTTCCTGTCTCCTTACCTTGCTGCTTTACTCACCTTTTCCTCTCAAAGGAAGCAGCCCTACCCTTCCCAATACGTCCTGAGGATCCAAGATGACGATTTGCATTTGCTTCTAGTGGGAATGACATTAAAGGACAGCTAGGAAAAGAGGGTTCAACAACTCTATTCTTATATCTTGAAAGTGAGGATGAGGAGGAAGCTGATGAGTCAAGGAGAGAAGAAAGAGCAACTCCACCCTCCTCTTTCTCCCCATGCACACCCAAAGCCTTCAACAGAAAGCTCTTTCTGAAACTACTCTCTTCCAGCCAGACCTTTGAACATTGCTGGGCCCCTCTGAGTCTTCTCACTTGCTCACTCCTTGCTTCTCTGCTGTCATCCTTTTCCCTGTATTTGAGAGCCATGACCCCTACTCGCTCTTCCTCTCTTCACACAAGGCTGCCCAAAATAGCCTGCATATCTCCCAGCACACAAATATGTTCTTTTCAGGCCTCTCTTCTCCAGTCCCAGTATCTTTTGGCTAAGACTGGGTCAGGGAATATCGACAGTCTGTACTTCTGGAGAACTAGGGGATGGAGTCTTGCCTATGCTTTTAGAGGGCATCAGGTTGGAGAAGACGTGTGGGCAGATTATGTGGTGGTGAAGAAAACTAGAAACATGTAAACAAGAAGGGATAAAGGCAACCCAGCTTACTACAGTGCTGAAGGACCAGACTCAGCCACTCTCTTAGAAGAAGTGTGACTTAGAACTTCCAATGGAAAAGAGCAGATAGTAGGAAGTGGTGACATCTTAAACTACTGCAACTGTCTGGAAACTGAATGACAACTCACAGTTGTAGGAGAAGACATTTTTGTTCCACAAGACAACTATGTCACCAAAAATATACAGAATTTATGTGGTACAGTGATGGCAATAAAATCCTTACTTGTGAGACCAGAATTGAATAATATATTTGATTGAAGAGAATACCCAATTTTATGTAGGTTCTATCTTAAAAGGGGAGTAACTTCAAGGGGTTTATATGCCCTTTGTTTAACCACTTTCATTTGAATTACAAGAAGATTGAAAACAATATCCGAGCTTTTGTTTTGTTTTACAAACCCCAGGATGAACATGTCATTTTGTACTGTAATCAGAGAAAGCCTCATACAAAATGTGAAGTGATTGAAAAACTGGAAGATGGAAGTATGGCGCTAATTGAGAAAAGTACACAAAGGAGCACAGTTCTGAATGGAAAAAATAGCATCTGGTTATTTCTGAGTGCTGAACTGGTAACTGATCTTAGTTTAACCTAATTCTAAATCAATTTTTTATGTGATATAATTGGTCAACCAATTACAAGTATGCATCAGTGGAATGTGACTATTTTTTCTTTCTTTTCTACTTCTGTTTTGGCATTGTATAAAACAACTATTTATTCTTCCTAAAAGACCCAGAACTCACTACTTTTTAAAGTTTTGCATGGAATTCTGCCCTATAAGGTACAGGGAAAAACACAAAATGTGGTAAAAGCTCCTGTGGAGCCCTCTCTAATTAACAGTGCACTCCTGAAGGATCACCAAGGGTGGAGAAAGGATCTTGTTAAATGAAGCAACAGTTTCTATGGAAATGGAAAATAGCTCTCTGAAACTTTCTGCATAAAAACTGTTAGGCTGCTTGTATTCATTATGTTGTATTTGGTGTGCATTGCCAGCCAGAAAATGTGGCTACTTTCAGCTTTAATGACATAGAGTGCTGTTGCACAAATTAGTACAATCTATTTATGCAGGCTTATTAGCTTAAGTTGTAAAAGATAAATGGAACATGCTAGTCTGTTTATGCATGTGCATAAAAAGCTCAGCTCAATTATATTTAAGCATATATATATTTTTGCATATAATTTAGTTATTTGATATTTTACGCAAACTTTTCTGCAACAAAGTTGTGTAACACAGGGAGCCACTGGCCAATGTCCTTGGCCAGATACCAATGTCCTACCCAACAGTCATAAGTGCTCACCAAAATGAGGGAAACTCAGGTGACTGAACCCTTGAAATCAAGATCAAAATGCAGAAAGATCTGAAATCGATTTATGGATTTTACAATTAAATTTTTGTAAAAGCATAAGAGCAGAATGTTTGAAGCTCCACAAGGTCACTTAACATGAATGGAAACTGATGAGTTGTTAACTGACATAAATAGCAACAGGTATTGATAGAAAATATCTCGTATTCGATTTAATGCCTTTTCTGTTGAATATCTCTAAAAATAATCATATTGTCAGACAGAGCAGAGTTTTCCCTAAAAAAAGGAACTTAGTAAAAAGACTTGAATTATAGTCTCATTCTAATGGTGTTCTTGCAGATTAGGATAAATTTCTATCCTCTCTGATGTTTGTGACACCACTTCTGCTACTTTCAAGGCTAGGACTTTCAGAAGATCTAAATCCTGTAGTTCTGTCAAACTAGCAAAACAGCACATTTGTTTTATCATAAAAAGAGGCAACAAGTTAGAAACACTCTATTTACGTCTTCATAAAAAATACATCAATAAATTTTTTTATGTTAGCGTCTCGCATCCTTAAGTAGACTAGGCTAACTTCAGAAATGTTACAACGTTACCAATCAGTCAGCTTGAATTCACCTTAACTTCCCAGAATAGTTCTCTGAAATGACTGTCTTAGCTAATGGAAGTAATCGAAAGGACAGAAATAACAAAACCAAATCCCAAACCCCAGAATGCTTCATTTGTCATTGTGTCATGATGTTTTCCTTATATTTCAGGCATTCAGCTTTAGGTTCCTCCATTTTCAAAATATATAGTACAACTCCTATTTCTGCAGCATTCCTTTTAATCAGAACTTACAGGATGAAGTCACAAACAAGTAGAAAATTTGGATGTTTGTTCATCTTCAACACAGTAGCCCATTGCCCAAACAAATACCTCTGTGCAACAAATAAGACTTTATTGCCAAATTGCCACCAGCCTCCCAAATGCTGTCAAGAGGAAAAGGAGAGGAAACCAAGCAGGTCTCATCAGCAAATTTCCACTGATTTTGTTCTTTTCTGTTAATTAGCAAAATTGGCACATTTTAATGACAATTACTAGTCACACAAGTGAAAAACAAATGTTTATTCAGTAGTTATTTAAAGGATGAGGCTTCTTGATTATGTCATTACCTTTAGTAGGAATCAGTGTGGCAAGGGAGGTTTAGATATTATTGATTGCTTTTGTATATTAAATAAAATCTTTAGATACCGGTCAAAGGACTATCGACCTCAAAGAATATTAATTCTCTGGGGTGACTGAAAGTCTAAACAAGGTTATCAGAAAATTAGTTATCATTGTGAGTAAAATGACAGATGAGCTGTTACATAGTTTTATTAATAATAAACTAGAGGCAGACAATCTAATTAATACTAATCAAGACCTACCTTTTGAAAGCATGTCCTGTCAAATGAATTTAACACCAATGCAACTATGCTTTAGTTGGATTTTTATTAAAAACTTCATTTGTATCACATGAAGTTTTGATGAAAAGGCTAAAGTAATCTGAAGTTGACAGGATATTTGTTACTAGATACATTATATGTTTAAATTGCAAGTGTTTAAGAGAAAAATCTTTGTCATATTTGTGGTGGATATTTCAAGAATAATTTCTTGCTTGAAGATTACTGAATATTTTTGTTAGCAATCTCAGTAAGAGCACTTTTCAGTTCACTGTTTCTGTATAATCAAATAGCATGTTCAGTGTCTTTTACTAGAAATATTGTTACCGGATATCGTCTCTTAGTATTGTTTAATTGCACTAACTTATATGAAACATACTTTTTATTAAATAATAACTGATCTTCCCCAGGAATTAAGGCCTTGCCTCTGCCTTAGCCCTTAACCTGAGGACTCATGAAGTCCTCTATTCTCACCTTCTCCGAGACCACTGGCACCACTTTTGTGGGCTAACAACAAACTTTTAATTTTAAGGCAACAGTGAGCATGGGGATTTCAACTGCTATAGTGTGTTAGTTGGAATTATTTATCTTGTTCAGTGTCTTGTGTTCCTGATTAGTTAAACCTAATTAGCAAAGGAAGTAGATCACTTTCAGAGTCTACACACTGGTAGATATAATATTCATTATATCTAACATTATTATAATAATGTTCTTTGGTTTTGAGAGCAAATGGAACAGCATGGCTCATATATTTACAGCTAAGTCCTCTTCCTCTAGAACAGTGAAACTGACTGTTTTTGTCATGTCCATATGACAGGGGATATCTAGCAATAAAGTGGTATTGACAATCACGTACCAGAGCTTGAGCTCATGTTCAGGCCTCTTTCTTTTCTAAAACAGATGGAGCTCTTGGCTCCGAATATTGTCTAAGCAAGTCACATTAAGGTCGTCTTTACCAGACCAATCAGAATTTATCAGAAGGTAATCCTGCCTCTGACAACAAATGGTCTTGTTCTCAACAACATAACGAGCCATCTATATCTGTGTTAACTATAAAACTGAAAATCAGCAATACTCAGGGAGTACAACACTTTGTTCAGATTTTTTTTTTTTTTTTTTTGAACATAAAGTAGTTCATGGCTAATCTAAGGCAGCCAATCCAGTCTTACAAGCTTTTGGGGTTAATGGAATCTGTGATAAGAGGATAAATCATGACTGGGATATAAGCCAAAAACTCACAGATATGCTGAGGAAACTCAGCATTAATACTTAGACTAGGAGTTAGAATGTGCTGAGCAAAGAAAATTGTCGAGTCTTGATTGGAGTGCTCTCTTTGAACACAAGACGAACATCGACAATAAAACTACTGCATCTAGAAGATTGAAAGTCATGAATAATTCAAAACCTGGGTCCCCTATAAAGAGCTACAGCGTGGTACATTCTGTGCAAAACTTCACCCAGATCTGAGATTGGGAGATATTTGAAGGATGTCGGAATGTTTCACAGTCAAAGGGGATGGCAGCTCTGTTGGCTCTCAGAATAAGAGATGCAATTTCTAGCAAAAACAAAAACAAAACCAAAAACAAAGTACAGTTGGATGAGAATGACAGAGCACTGGAGCAGGCTGTGAAGAGAGGTTGTGGAATCTCCTTCTCTAGAGTTATTCAAGACCCGCTTGGATGCAGTCCTGTGCCTGCATGCTCTAGGTGACCCTGCATGTGCAGTGGGAGTGGACTAGATGATCTCTAAAGATCCCTCCCAACCTTAGTGATGCTATGATTATATAATTCTATGAAATCAAGTGGTATTTATTGATTTTAAACTTTTAGTGAATACATGCTCCTGTTGTACAAGAAATAACAGGACTAATACTAAAGGAAGACATAACATGAACAAAGGATTCAGGTAGCCTGATTATGCAAATTATCTAAATTGTATATTAACCACACCTTCCCAGTTCCTTCCTCTCCCATGCGCATATCACACAGAATGGTTCATAAAATGCATAACAAAGACAATTTGATACTCCTAACAGGTCCCACTCTGCCAGTAGATATGTTTTCTCTTGAGAGAAAACTGGATAAACAGGAATTTTTAAGTTTTCAGAAGAGAGTATGCTCATACTCTTGCAGTCTAATTAATGTATTTGCTGTTATCTGCACTTTCATTTGTCTAGCTTTTCCCACTCCTCCATTACTCCAATTAATGAATGATGATGTACACTTAGAACTCATAACTTAATGGTAAAACTTATTTTCACTGAAAGTGTAAAAATCTAAATGCATGTCTTCTTTGTGCAAAATGGAAAAGCTATAATTATGATACTACTAAAATAAAGTGCCTGGTGTTGGATTAAATGGGTGCTAAGGTTTTGTCAAGTCAGAGGTCTCATGAAAAAGTAATAAATTGAAAGAAGAAGGAATCTGAGGAAGATCTGTCAAGATGATGAAGAACCTCTCAGTGGAGATTAGACTGGGGGAGATTTATAATGAAAGAGAAAATATTTCTAAACAATTCTACAATTTCCTCCTGAGTATGACCTTGTCTTCTGTATCACAGTGGTGCTATAGGAATCCAGAGCAAATAGCATTTTTCCCTTCAGCCTTCACAGAGAATACTACCACTGAAGACCTGTTGACTCATTTAGAAAGAGAACATAGGACCATGGGCTGCCTTTTGGGTTGGGCTTAGATCATCATTAGCACATTTGTGTACTTCTTTGCAATGCAGCTCTATTAGCCAAAACATGTGAGCGTGAGCTGGAGAATACAGAAAGTTAACCATAACTCCACTGGAGCATAAATGAACCAAAAGTTTCCGTGGGCAGAAATTAATTCTCAATGACTCTGTTTTCTATTGTTGCAAATATTTGCCTATATCACATTTTTATTGGAAAAAAAAAAAGCTGAGATTGCCTCGCTAAATACAAAGAGTATGTGAGTATCTTTCCAAAAGCAAAGTGTAAAGTGAAATACGGACTATCACTGTTAAGTATTAATATGCTCATATGGTAGCTTTCACGTGGATAAAACATGTATCTGTACTTCTGCTTGTTTGTTTGCACATATAGTGAGAACTGGTTGAGCACCCTGTAGCATATCAATGAAAACTCCTTGTTACTGCAAGCCAGAACTAGCAAGACACACCTTGAGTGGCATGAGAGACTAGTAGGCGAGCAACGTGCCTTTCACATGTTAATATGCACGGCAAAATCTTAGAACGTGTTGAGGATAGCACTGATACATCTTGGAGGTCAAAGATCCGGCCAGGAGGAAGTTGTTAAAATTTGGAAATATAGTTTTGGGTAAGGTCCTGTAATTCTACCTACCCTTCGTCTAATTGTCCTGCTCATGCCAGTTAATCATGGATGAACTTCCAGGCAATTTGAACAGTATCATTAAGGAAAAGTAGAGACAACAAGGCACCCTGTGCCAACATTGCTAGGACTGGCTTTTCCATAAACACCTCCTGTATACTTGATGGGAGAGACGTTGCAGCTTGCATGGTCCACTTGCATTGCTGGGGCTCATCTTGGATTAAAGCTGTTGAGAGAATGCCATGTAATTTATGAGTACTGTGAATTAGTTCTTATTTAGTATCTCTGCACAGACTTTTAGCACTGTATCCACATATTCAGAGAAATCATACCAGTATTTCAGCTCTTCTCAGGGCCAACCATAATACTTTCATTTAGTGATTCATCGTAGTGGAAGGGAGGGTTAATGCAAGAAGGAATCATCATGCCTTAATTGAGTCTTGTATTTATCTTCTGATTTTGACCTAGAATTGACTGTTTTCTTTCTGAAATAAAAAACTTGACTGAAAAGATAACTATTCTATAAAAGCTCACACCATGTAATTTTTCTGCTACATTTAAGAGATGGCCTAAACTTTAAATTAAAAATCTATCAATTTCTTAAATTTTATACCATCTTCAGAATAATTTTTAAAGAATGTTTATTTTTCTGTCTTTGTTAAATATTTGTGTAACAGGATTTTGCATTATGTGCTACATCAATTTTTAAAAAGGCTGACTTCCAAATCTGAAGTATTACCAGTATTCTGTGAAATGTTATTTGTTTGGATTTCCCCACCACCACCTCCAAAACTGGCCCCTAGAAGCCATTCCTTTAAATGATTGAAATAAACTTTCCAAATATGGGATGATGGTTTCTGACAGTTTTGAAAATTAAGTGAACTGATATGGAAGATTTTCAGGAAAGCCTAGGCAGCAAGGCTTTCTTAGGAATAGTCTAGACTATAGTCCTAATCCTAGAACAAAGGGATATATCAGATGACCTGTTGATGTCCCATATAATTCTACCTTTCATATTTTAAGTAGAAGCAATCATGGACTAATGGTGTCAGAAAATTATCTTGCACTGTAAGATGAAGTATAATATGTGAGAAGAACAAATTAAAATTAGATGTTCTTTCTTGCAAGAACAAAGAAATATTTTGCAGGAGTAAGGTTTTTTTTTTTAGTTTTTCAAGTGGACATTTGCAATTTGAAGAAGTTACCAAGTTTCATCCTAGAAATTCATTATTACTTTGATAAAAAAATACAATTAATTCTAAAATTGGGAATTTTTGGTGCTTTATAAGGATTAATATATTAGTTTTACAACACTGTTTTGTAGCAAGTGTTACCTAAGCTGCAAATAAGGGGAAACTATTGTTCAGCATTACAAGAAAACCAAAATTATGGAGGAGGTTTGTGGCTGAGGTGTTAAAAGAGCCCTTGCATGACTGCAGCAGTGCAATTTCTCTGCCTCCTATTAGAGTATAAGGAGAATTAAAAGATACACCACTCGGAGCAGTTCCTAATTCTATCAGCCTACATCTTAAAGGAAAAAGGGGAATTGCTGAAGACAAAATGAATGGTCTAGGCATGGAGCCTGATGTTTCCACTGAGGTGACCCTATGTACCGATCCGGAGAGAAGAGCAGAGAGGATCACAGGGCTATAACTAAAAGCTGGATATTTGAAGTGTAATGTACAATTTCCATTTCAATTCAGGATTTCATTATCATTCTATTCTGTTTCATAAGATCTAAATGGAATTTAAAGGGTAGCATCATTGTGTGAAAACTTTTCCAACCTAAAGAAACAGTGGAGGTTACCAAATACCAACAAAAAGAGGATAGCCCAGGGAAAAGGCAGAAATGGCCAGTTCATTCATGTAGTTTGCCTGGTCACACTCCTGCCTTGTTAAGCCTTTCCAGACCCAACATGTTCTCTGTTATGACTCTATAAAGTACAGTCATCAAATCCATAATCTACACCAGTGTGATAGTAACAGTATTGCAAGTCCACTGTGATCAACAGTTTTATCTCATGTGCTTTTTGCTCATGATGTAAACCCTAACAAAATGGCTCGAATAACTAATTTTATAGCAGGAAATCTCTAGACAAGTTACAGGACAGGGAAGCTAGTTAAAACTCGTACATTTTCTTTCATTTTACCTCATTCCATATTTTGCATATTTTCCACATTTAGTCTTTTTAAATGGCTATGGGAAATAAATACCTCAAGTAGTTCTCTGATTTATATGAAACACTGAGTGACAGCTATAAAAGTAGACCATCAATGCTTTAAAAAATTAGCAAAATATGTACTGGCAAAAACATTATGTTCTTCATCCTACATCATGTTGAAAGCAATGAGAGTTTGTAAATATATAAAATAAAACACACAATTCCTCTCATACAATGAGAATCAGATGTAGATGCTTAAATCTGCTAATACTTTGTAGAGTTAATCAGCAGGCATAGTTTCCCTTCTATACAGTGAATATTTTTCATCTCTATACAGACTCAGAACAGAAACATCATATTGAAACCGTCCTGTTTCTCTTACCTCACTCATTAAATATATATATATATATATATAACTTCTTACTATGATTTGTCCCTTTCAAAATGAGCAAGTACAAGATTTTTTTTTTTGCATTTTTTTCCCAAGTGCACAGATAATATGGTTAGCTAGTCTGAATTACACCCTGGTGGAATTGTTTTGATATATATAGTTATAGTTATCTTGTTCTCTCTCTCTCTCTCTCAAAAAAAAAAAAAAAACTAACAATCATTGCAGCAGTGCTGAAAATCTTGGACTATGTGAATAAATGGATACCTGTCAGATCCATTCCCAAAAGCAGAAGGGGAACCTTGAATGAGCCTTACTGTACAATTCTTTTGGGTGCTTGCTCATTTATTTAATCTGCGCAAAAAAAAAAAAATTATTAAATGCTTCTCTTTTTTTAACCGTCAGTAATAGAGGTTTGGTGGGAGGATGAGGGGGTTCCCTCAAATGCAACACCATTTTTTTTGGCATCTCTGATATAACTGCAATGAAACTCAAGCAAAGCAAGCCTAGTATTATCCAGAGGTACCTCAGGGATATTGAGACAGCAACAAAACTTGCTTAACCTGTTTGCTTTCCCATACTCCTAGGCTTTACCTAGCTGCCTTATGCCAACCTCCTGCTTAATTGTTTGATTTAATTGTTTCTCATAGAATAATAGTTTTTTCAAACCACATCAACAGCTGTTACGGAGTTTTGTTGTTTTTCGTGCTTTCATTTATAGTCACTATATTTTGTTTACTTGTTTTTGACATTCAGAAGCTTTTAACTCATCTAGTACTTAATTTAGGGTCATGGTGCTTTTCCTTGGCGCAGCCCTTGTAGAAAGAGATTTGCAAAGCCAGGAGGTTTCAAGAGATTAAATTCTTTCATATGAATCTTCTCAGGGTGCCCAGGATAAGGCAGGGCCAGCAGCCTGTATGTTCTGCTTTACTTGACATCTAAAACAAGAAAAGTGACAGAGGCAACGGGACAGGTCAAACGCTATGCATCATTGCCCCTTTGAAAGAACAGGCATTAGAACAGCAGTATAGCTGTTGGAAAGCATTGCAGGCAAATACTCAGCCTTCCTTCTGTTTTGACAGATGTCAAGTATCAAGCATGAAAAACTAAACATTTGTGCAATTTCTCTGATTTAAAATCCAGACAATAAAAATCAATGCTTTTCTTCTAAGTGTCCTCTTTAAAGAGGGCCCTGTAAAAGATTCCTTCAACCGAGTGATGTTTTCTCTCATGCCACATTCCTTTACACAGATCTAGTTCCACTGGCCTCTGGTCAAAAATGGGAACATCCAACATATTCCTATCATCACACATCCTGTCAAGCATTTGTCTGTGGTGCTTCTTGGAGGGACATTTCGTAGCTTGTCAGAACTTGATTGTGCAGAGCAGAGGGTATTGCATGTGCTTGCCTGTTTAATGTTAAATAAAGGTCTTAACTGTTGTATTTTCAGCTTTTCCCTCACTTCCCAGGGGTCACTGCCTGTCTTGTAGAACCAGGTGGAGAATTGTTATTCTGAGCACGTTCTATCCTGTGAACACTTTCTCATTTTCTGCCTCAATCTGCAAACTCTTCAATAATTGATGTCAACTTTTGCTGATACGGTGGGGAAGTGCCATTGCTCTAATTCTGCCTTGCTCATGTGGAGGGACAGTGAAAGCAAAACCTGCACTATGGTTACCCTTCATATGGAGAGGCAAACTCAGAAGAGGTGGGCCGTGCTGGTGTCTGAGCTCATTGCTCATGGATGCAGTGGTGCATTGATATCTGCTGAAAATCACTACCAGCATTAGGCTTTCTGTAAAAATCTTGTCATGACCTGTGCACAAAAGAGTCTTGACATTTTTGCCCAAATCTACTTCTACTGGCAGGTTAAGCTAGAAGGCCATGCTGCAAATGTGACTAATGACATTGGCATATGTGCTTTCCAACCCTCCATGGCTAGCCTCTCTAGATGCCTGGTTTTGCCCTGGAAAGCCTTGATTTCAGGGTGTTTGTCAGAGGTTTTGACTACAGTGCCAACAAGATCATTAAAGGGCTGAGGATGCTCAGTGTTGGGTAGTTGCAGGGTGGCTCACGCAGAGCTGACATGGCTTTGCAGGTCTGCCCTTGGGCTTCTCTTGAGCTTGCCCCAGAGGACAGTCCCGTGGGGACACGTCCTGGCCACAGCTCTGGCAGTGCTGGTGTTTGCACACAAACAGGGCCGTGCAACACCCGCCCGCCATGGGGAAGCTGCCCTGTAGGAAGGTTAAGCAGAGATCTTTAGTTAAGCTCTTACCTTTCCCAAGGGCCCAGACAGCTAAGCAGTATTGCAGAAAGTAGAATCATTATGGTTGGATCCTTCAAGATCATCAAGTGCAATGGTAGCTTGTCTGCTTCCAAGCCCTAGCCTCTCTAGCAGTCAATTACCTACTCCAGGTCTTTCTCACAGAACTGCTGCTCATTTAGTAGTATAAACAGAAAACCAGATTTTTTCTTATTTTTTTCTTTCTGGGACTGTACAATATGATAGTAATGGGGACAAATTATGAAATTTGGAAGTTTTCATCCTACTATACAACACAGTTCAGTACTTCTATGCTTTTTGTCAATTCGTCTTAATCACAGGTAATTATATACTTAGGGGTCTCATTTTAATTGGCTGTTGTGTCCTATGCTCTTGAGCTCCCATATAGTTTGTACGAGCTGATATGCACTTAAATGAGCTACATTTTATTAAACCAGCTTAAAGAGTTTTGAATTATGGAGAATGTAGCAACACATAAATGTGACATGGACTCTTCCCTGTGCAGATCTCGAGCAAGACATTGTGAAACTTCCTGTTTCAAGCTATTTAGATTTTCAGATTTAAAAGGGGAAAAAGATTGCCATGATAATAGCATTAATAGCTTTTACCACAGATATTTTGTGAACATAATGCTGATTATAATGTTTATGGAGCAATTGGATGCAGGATTGTGTCACCAGTTCCGAAGACGTGTTTAGGAAGGATGTTGTTCATGCTTTGAGAAAACTGCAATCAGTTTATTAACCATCATCTGAATCATCTGCTTAATCCAGTCCATGAATTCCATGGAAAATACTATTTTTTTTTCTTATCTTTGGTATAGAGCATTAGCAAGTATTTAGCATTACAATTAAGACAGATGGGTCCTGTCTCATTCTGTGCTTCAGCTGGGCATATGCTTCATTCACTTGCATTACCACACTCTAAGTCTTCCTAACCCCTTCCTAACCCCAAGTATTTTGGTTACTTTGATCTTTTATTCTGCAAGCAACTATATATTGCACGTTGCATCACAAGACTTCACCTTTGCCAGCAGATTTTTTATTGTAGTCAAAAATATATATATAAAACCATAATTCTTAGCTTTAGGTCTTCCTTAATATGCCATCCATTCTGCAGCTAGAAATTTCAGGAAAGAAAAAAATGGAGAGATATGCATTTGTCTACCCAAAATGCTGTAGCTTTGAAAATAAATATAAAATATGGTTTAACAACAGCACTGAAACTTCGGAGACTTCTCTGAGGTTCAGTAAACTAGAAAAGTGATTGAGAATATATTTTGTTAAAATTGAGTCATTCTATTGAAAAAAAATGTATTTTATGACATATCCAATGATATTGGCATAGGTTTTTCACCCCCAAAATTCATGTAATTTATTTTTTCCTTTCTAGATAAAACTTTCCCAGATACTAAATAATGAATGAGATCTCTGTCTAAAATCTAAACAAAATAAGTTTTGAATGTAAATGTTGTAATTATTTTTGTTCATTTTTGATATGAAGTTAATAAAAAAAAAAATTCCATTCATTTCCAAACAGAAGGTATTCTCTATTTTAACTGAAAATTATGGAGATGATGTATGACCTTTCTTGATGCATTTCTGAAATTTGCCATCTTCCTATTCCAAGAGAATTTATTATTATTATCATGTTCATCTTTAACCATAACACTTGAGCCACTGGAACAGGTTGCCCAGGGAGGTTATGGAGCCTCTTTCCTTTGAGATATTCAACAGTCATCTGAGCACAATGCTGGGCAACGTGTTCTAGGTGATCCTGCTTGAGCAGGGGGTTGGACTAGATGATCTCTAGAGGTCCCTTCCAACCTCACCCATTCTGTGATTCTGTGAGTCAGGTCTGCAAGGGCTGATCACTGGCATAAGTAGGAACTTCATCTGCAGAAGAGAACTCTTTGAAATCTATGAAATATGTTACACATATGAGAAATATAAATATATTTAATTTATATTTATTACTCTCTTCTAAGCTGTATAGCTGTCCTCACTGCCTGTAGATCATCCTCAAGAGCTAAATTTTACATTCATAAAGTTGCATATTGGAGAAGTATCATTTTAGCAATGTGTACTCAATAAATCCAATCATTTTTTCACTATTAGATATAGTAAATGGTGATTGTTTTGGTGGAAAAATCATTTTTAACTAAATGTAAGTGGTTTTTGGTTACTCTGGAATATATCTATACCAGCAGATTGGTCTGCTGTCTCATTTGCTCCAAGGCTGGATCACATGAAGATTTACACATCAAATATCTTATTTCACTCCCAAGCTCCAGTCTATAGCAATGCAGTTAATTCCCTCAATGAAGAAACCTTTGGTCAAAAAGAGAAAAGTATGCTGACAGTTGTACTCTTGCTGAGTCAGTTCTTTGATACTATCCGAGAAAGCCACATCTCCATTTACCTATGACATAGCCTTATGTATACAAGTGCACAAGTGTGGTGAATCGTGAAACGATTTCATTATTGTCCTGGTCGTCTCTTTTTGCAGCTCCTCTGTTGAGGAGAGAGCATGCAGCTCGTCACCATGTTTTTTCTCAGCCTTGTGCACAAGACTGCCTAAGCTATTTGTGAGAAAACTAGCAAGCCTGCTGCACATACTCTTGGGCCTCCTGGGGATTTCACTAGTCAGAAGTTGAAAAGTGCAAAAGCTGTCAATCAGAGTATATTTATCAGATTTTCTTCATTGTTCAAGAATGATTCTGCTTGAGGAGTGCAAAGAATATGTGAACATACAAAACCCAGAATGTTTAATAGAGAATTTATTCAACACATCTACTTTTTTTTTTCCCCAAAAGCTTTTACAGGAACTTACACTCTCTCTCAAAGTTGCCATGAGACCTGATATGCAATACAATAGTAACTTATACATAGCACACACCAAAAAGCACATATAATATTTCTGGATAGTATAACTCACCCAATTTCCCCTTCTCTACGCAAACATTCCAAGATATGTTTGAGAGCATTTCTGTTTAAACATGATAGCCGTCTGCCTAATGGAAATTTCCATTTAAAAAGGCTACCACTTTGTTCTTTACTCGCAGTACTTCTTATAGAGACATTTAGCTTACTCTTTAAAGTCTAAACTTCAAATCTTCTTGAAAGTGGTAAGTCTTCTAAAAGACTTTGCTGTTTGTCCTATCCCAGCTCTTACTCAATTAACTTATTTTTGTCTCTCTACCATATTGCTCTCTGCCCATTCCGCATCCCATCTTCCTCACTGAATGCTTGCTGGTGTAACCACTTGTACATTTTCTTCCAGCCTTGATACAGGATGGTTGCTTGCTGTGACATTCATGTCTTTCTCCCTTTTTTCGGTGCTACACTTGCCAGAAATAAATCTCAGTTCTTATGTCTTAGAAAAAAAAATCAGGAAGGAGAGTAGTGTTTGCACCTGTTGATGATAGGTTTTATGGGAATGGACATAATGCTGTTTCTCCTCCAATTCTTTGAATATTCTGAAAGAAAACAACTCTTCTTTTTAAGCATGTATTTCTATCCTTGGTGTTCATTTATCACATATCATTTTGAGGTGTTTATTTTTTCAGATTTTAGCATTTTTGCTAATAATAGAGACATTCATTCCACATGCTATGTCTCGACATTTTAAAACTTTGCATTTATTTAGCTATTCGGTTCAGAGGGGATAGGTTTCATTGCACAAAACCCTGTCTTAGCTTAATTAGAGAACAATGACAAAAAAACCTATCAATCTTCTGAAATGTAAAATGCCTTTGAAAAGCTAGCTTAGTTTAAGAAGTGACTTTTCAGTTGTAGTTATATACTTTTTCATGTACTTCGTGCACTTAGAATTATCTTTATCAGGAGTAACCACTTTTTCCAGCTATGTCTAATTTTCTGGAAATATTTCTATTGAAATAAGAGGAAAAAATAAGAAGATGATTTTAATGTGTTTTTCATCAGACTAAGACCAGAGCAATAAGGTGACTGTTGTGGATTATCAGTATAACCTGCTATAGTTTTACTCAGTTGAAAAAGGACCGAGGGAGAGAGAGAGAGAGAGAGGAACAAAATGAACAAAGAATTAAATTAAGTTTAGCCCTGTTGCATCATGACTTTTTTTCCTGAGATTTCCTCAGATTTACTCTGAAATCTGTTATCTCTATATGTCTGAATTTCAGGACATCTTCTATAACTTCTCTAAGGTTTTACATTTGTAAATTATCATTAAAAATGTTGTGTTAATTCAACTGACTGACAAACAATAACGAGGCATTCTTATAGTTTGAACTTTCATAGTGCCTAAACCAGTTGGTAGCAACTATTAATAGTATATTTTAGACACTATATCAGATATAATGAATATTATAGATGATTATATGGTTATTCAATTAATGTTTCTTTCAATCATAGCTCAGGCTTGGCTGTTTATCAGCTACTGTATGTGGCTTAAAATGAATGGCTTTTCCCCTCTTTTTTGCTGTTTTACAAACCCTTGCTCTAATTGAGGAAGTGGAGGTAGCTGAGCTTCTTTAGTTTAGTAGCGAGGAGGCTGAGGAGGTTCTAATATAGCCTACGTCCACTTGAAGGATAGCTACAAAGATGACAGAACCAGTCTTAGTCTTGGCAAGTCTTCTTGGCATTGGCAAGAAATATGACAAGAAAGACAAAAGAGATGTATTAAATCTTGAACTTTAATGCCAGCTATCCCTCATATGAGATATGTTCCAGTTCCTTTATCATTTTGTGGCACTTTTTGCTAGACTTGCTCCAGTGAGTCCATGTCTTTCTTGTACTGAAGTGCCCAGAACTGGATACAGCATTCCCAGTGTGTCTCATATGGCTGAATAGAAGAATAAGGATCACCTTCTTGACCTGCTGACAACACTCCTCCTAATGCAATCTAGGATGACATTGGCCTATTTTGCCATTAGAAAGCAATTCTGGCCCATGTTAAACTTGTGGTCCATCAGGAACCCCAGGCCCCTTTCTGCAAAGCTGCAAAGCCAGCTAACTAACCTGTACTGGTACCTGGGGTTATTCCAGTTTTTATTTGGTTATTCACCATGCAGTGTATATATATGTATATATATATATATATATATATATATATATATTTGCCAGCTAAATAATTTCTTTCTCTAATAACTTCCATCTTCTTATTTTCTATCCATGTTTATGCCCCAGGCCTTTTCAAACTCTTGATGTGTACAGGCATGAGACATTAAGTTTCTTTTTGCTAGAGACTCTGACAAATGTAGTAGTGAAAAGCCACGTCTCCCTACATACAAGGTTTCAGAGTTCAATCTGAAACCCTTCACTCATCAGAGCCAAGACATGGCAATTGTTCCTCTTATACTGAACTCTAGCAGAGGAGAGGTCTGTGATTGTTGGCTTCTTTCAATGATGTTCTCTGGTCTAATTAACACATTTTAGATCTGTTCAGAAGAGATATTGGCATTATCTTCTAGTACTGTAGTCCTCTTCCAGCTGCTTAGCAGAGACGGTAAATTGGAAATCATTAACCTACTTCTTCAAAAGAAAGGCACTCAATAATAACTTTTTCAAGAGCAGTCAGGCAAATGATGGCTTCAGATATATTGGTTTCCTTGTCTCTACGAGCTGTCCTTTATTTCTAAGTTGTCCCTGTTTTGAAAATTACTGTGCTTCCTAAAATTCCACCACAGCTATGATAAAATCAAATGTTGTGAATTTATTCACACTAACAATGTAGGTCTTTGATAGATCTAATTTTCCTGAAAAACTTCATAAGTACCTTTTAAGTACTTTTGGCTGCATATTTGAGGGAAGCTTCTGAAACAATCTGTACTGAATTAACTTAGGTTTGTGTGTTTAAACCTATGTAATTAAACAGACTAGCAGGAAACTCAAGAGCTTTGCCAAATTCAGCTAGTTCAGGCCAAATCACAGCATTATCCTGTTTGCCTTTTTTTTTTTTTTTAAGTAAATTCTGAATTGGAAAGCAAAAGTGTCCTAAAATATGTAATAAAATAGAAAGGAGATACTAAAGAATTATATTCTTCAAGGCATGATTGAATATCTGCAGATATTCTCAGCTTAGCTCCAGCCTTAGAAATGCCTGAATTCTATCAGATTTTCTACAGATCATTTTAGAATTGAGGGCTTACTGGACCTCTTCTTAGACAGTACTATAGTTCCTTTATAGCTAGCTATTTTTCATGACTGGAATGTGTTGGTGGTGTGGTTTTCTGTTTGTTTGTTTATTTGCTTTTAGTTCTTATGTTATAAATCTAGGTTACCTCATTGTAAAGTCTGACAGAAAATAAAAAGGACTTTGAAGGTTAAAATTTGATGATATAAGTTTCTCTCAGTATTAGTTTGTAAGGACAAATTCTGAAGTATATTCAAATCTGGTATTTATTCTAACAGAATAAACTAGTTATTGTACAGTTTAGTATTTATTTGAAAGCATATTTTGACAAAATGCATTCTCCATGACAAGACTAACAAAAAAAATATGTTTAGCATTATAGTTAAAGAGCCAAAATGATAACCAAGAGATTAGAAATTCAGGAAAAATTAATTTCTAAAGAACTGGTACAGAGATATTAGAACAAATGTGGAAAAATAACAAAAAATGAGATAATCGAGAGAAACAACATCCAGCATCTTTTTAAAGAAATGGTGTAAAAAGATAGCAAATTAATGGAATCACAAAGTGAAGACAGCATGCAAGAATTAATTCCTTTTCTAGCAATGATTTATTCCATTTTATATTATAGATAATTTTGAATAGAGATAAAAATAAGTAGCACAGAAAGAAAGAATATTTATTTTGAAGCCTTTTAATATTGTTGGGAATTAAGTCTCAGGGCTGTGAAAGTATTAATTCTCCATCAGTTTTCCTTTCAGACTTCTCTAGCTATGATGATCTCCTAGACTGACACTTCAGTTCATTGCTTGTGTTAAATAAAGTAGGAGGACAATGACATATTTGTGCAGCTAACATACTTGACATGACTCTGAAAAGTACAGTATTCTGTGGTTCTGAAGCTGCAGGGTGAAAATATTCAGTTCTGCAGTCACCTCTCAATTCATTATTTTCACTGACGATATCTCCTTTTCCTATCTCTTCTGTCTCTCCCTCCTCCTTCACCCACATTACAAAAGCAGTACTGAATATGTAGTGCAGGAAAATGGGGAAGAAGATCTCTCTAAGCAACATTCACAGTTTTCTGACTCTAAGAGAATTCAAGTGCTGGAGAAGCTGAGTAACATCTAGTTACCTCTCTAATTTATCTAAAAGATGTGTCTCAGGTGAGAGACACCAAAATATCTCACCATCAAAATCCTGGCAAAGAAAGACACAGTCTTGCTCTTAGGACCAAGTTTAAATCAGTATATTTTCAGAGCAGCAAAGCATGTATGTCTGGTCTGATACTATACTTATATTCTGCTCTGGACCTTGTACCCGATGAAACAGAAATAATACCAAATGTGAAGGTGTTGCTGCCTGAGGACCACCAGGATTACAAAGAATTTGGGCCTTTCTGTTGCATCACAGCATAGCTGTAACATTGCACACATGAAGATTTCGCAACAAATAAATGTTTAATCTCTTGTGGATTAATTTGATATCACTGCAGTGACATTAAGAGGCATTTAGGGAAGTCCTGCTAGTTTTTTCTCATAATGGAAATGAACACACAATGACTTCACTGTACACATTACTTGTTGGCCACTGCTATACAGCTTGCAAGTAGAGGGGATCTCCTCCCTTCTAGCCACTATCACTGACTTGGACTCACAGGGCACTGAGCTGGGCTGTAGAAGAGAAAGCTCTTAATACTGGTTCGTTGTCAATGCAGTATAAATCAGAAAGGATATATCAAGCAATGTATAGTTACATAGAAGCTAGAACAAAGAAAGCATAATTATGCGGATTATCTAGAAAAAAATGCAGGATATGAACTCAGAAGGGTGCAATAAATCTAAAACTAACTAAATGGAAACTGGAAGGCATATGGGCACTGGAAGAACATACAGTCAATGATAAAACTGAAAATGATAAAACTGAAAATTTCAACATTTCTGACAACTTGATAATGTTCAAAAAAGTGATCATATAAATTATTTTTTAATCTATACACACCTCAATAGATATATTCAAATTTATATCTTCCTAGCTGTGTATTAAAAAATCAGTTTACTGATAAGTAGCAAATGCTGTATTGGTTTATACATTACTGGGAGATTAATTAACTAAATGCCTGATCCAATTACCATTAAAATCAAAGAGGAACTTAGATTAAGGCCCTATATTCCAGTTAACAATTATTTACACCACCAAAATGCAAACCAGAAAGAATGAATCTTTATTTTATATTCGCATTTGACTTCAGAAGACTCAGGTTATGTTTTCTTTTCTTTCAGTAGAAGTAAATTCATCCTGGAGATCATTCTGAAACAACAAACAAAATGAAGCAAAACAGATCTTTGAATAGATCATTCCTCAGGAAAAAATAAAAATGCATGTAAAGTATTAATATATTAATGTAGCATATTCTTGTTAAAATCCTTTTTTTGGCTGGCCAGCTCTCAGTTTTGTGTTTGATCCAAATATAAAACTTTATTACTAGCATTACTACTGCAAAGCATTTTGGTGCAAAATGTCTGTTTTGAACAGCAGGCTTGCCACAACTACCGTTAGAGCAGTTCATCGCTCAGCAAGCATCCAAAGTCCTCTCAGCATGTCTTGGACAGGTAAATATATATTTACAGCGGGATAGGGCAACCTGTTCAGTTGCCTAAAGGTGTATTTGGACTCCCTTTCTAAAAGCTGTCTGACATACATAGACATATGCAGGCTGGAAAATATTAAATGAAAAGCAGAGGATAGGGTGACCTATGCAGTTTTCTAAAGGGGATTTGTACTCTCCTCTTCTGAGATCTTAAAATAGCAAAACTGACACATGTAGGATGGAAAGTCTTAAGTGAAAAGCAGAGCCAAAACTTCCCCAAATATAAGATTGCCAGGGAACAGCGAAAACATATTAGAGTGGGTCTCATAACTGTCTGGAAAGTTAAATAAGACTTGCAGCAGATAGGAGCTGGAACTGCAGCACACCGACGGGAAGAGGCTCATCTCCGCACGCGCTGGAAAGCCCGTTGGAATCAAGTTACCGCAGGGTTCCAGTCAGGCCTAATCGTCACTTTTTAGAAACCCTTCAGGTGTTTGGTATAATTATGTTTTCTGATTATGTATTTGATGGTGATAATCACCACATCTCTCCCCTTTATTGCACTAGGTAATAGCATTAGTTTGGCTCACATACGTCGCTTTGTTTCACTCTACAGGGAAAATGAGCAAAGCCAGCACCCAGGTGCACCCATCATTTTATGTTCCTGGGCAAGACTAAGAGCAACAAACATTTGACTGAAAATATTCTTTTTTTTTTTTTTTTTCTTATCTCCACCATGAGATAAACAACCAAATCTTAAAAATATATAAAGCATAAAAATATTTTTTTATAAAAACAATTCCTGTATGTGTGGAAGTATTGATAATTTGGGGAAAGATTTTGATAGAGAGACCAAATGAATCTATATGGGCATCTTGGGCATTTTTTATGGGCCTCTTGGGCCCATTGGGCCCATAAAAAATGAGAATGGGCCCATAAAATGAGAATCAGAACTAAAAATAATAATTTCAATGTAGTGGAAAATTTAAATGCCACCAATTGTATGAACTGTGTACATTTTTAAATGAGATTTTTAAATTATTTTTAGGAATAAATATGAAAAATATATGAAATATACTATAAAAAAAACCTTGAATATATGATGAAATATCAGTATAAGTGTAAAATGTCCAGCATTGAGACAATTTAAAAAAAAAAAAACTTACCTCCATCCAAATGAAGTTTTAGAAAAGACGAAATCCTCTATCAAATAGTGAAAAATATAATGGCAAAGATATTTAACATGATGAAAGAAACACAGCATGATTTTCAAAGAAGCTTAAGGGAAATCCACTACCATAGGTTCCTTTGAATATTCTATATTTCATAAATGTGCAACTACTGGAATTGTGTACTTATGGCAACCTGATGAATGGTTTGGTCACCCTGGCCAGTTAAAAAAAAAAAAAAAAAAAAGAAAAGGAAAGAAAAAGAATTTCATCCCTATGCCTTCAATTCTAAAATAAATAACTAAAAGCAACACAGCATTTTTAAACTCACCATTCAAACACTTACCTCATGAGAAAACTCTATGCTAGATATACTCATTCAGAATATTCCATTATAAACTGTCTTCAAGGTATCTTCTGATGCCAATTTGCAGAGTTTCATGATAAATGTCCATGATGAGTACCAACTCAAAAAATATGAGCTCCAAGCACTTTTGGGAACATAATAAACCAAAGGTACATTACTATCATGTTAATAATTATGTTTATTCTATTCATGTGTATGCACAAAATATATATATTTAGGGCCCGATTTGTCTTCGATGTAAGATAAGAAAGATGTGCAGTTACAGTCAGTGGTCACTACTGTTGAACATGAAGTCACAAATATTCTGAAAGCTCTGGGTTTAGCTCTCCCAAATGAGAAACTCAAAACTGATGGAAACCTTTGACTTGCATCATCTTCTGCACTGCTTTTCTTCCAGAAAAATGGGGGTAATTTGAGTTCTATGAGACTAGATTAATTATGTTATTATTAATGTTTGTGAAGCACTCTATCACTCTAGTGGAAATGAATAATGTTACCTTACAATGGTTTTTGAATCATACAGGCAAATAAAGGCATGGCATATACAGTGCACAGTAAAGAGGCAAATATAATATACACCTGCTCACTGTTGGAGTACCAGGTATTCTCTTTTGGAGTAGCAGCTATTCTCTGTGCTTAATGAGGCAGGGGTCTTACAAACAATATTACTTTCCCATGTAATTACAGTGTCACAGTGCATGCAGCAAGAGAGGGTTGCATTAAAGTTTCCTGGACAACCTTATTTCTGGCATTTCCTAACTTCTGACTACTTGACTTTGCAACCTTAATAATGTTCTTTTGTATGTAAGATTATTTGTGTTTTAAAGGCATCAATCATTATAGTACCTAGGCAACACCAGAAATATCAAATCCTTCCTTACAGAGGAAATCGCTTGCTTGCTTCCCTTCCTCAAGAGGAAATAATCCACAGCACAGTGTATCCCTCAGCATGCTTCTGGGAGCAACTTTCTCATTAGCAAGGTGCCGCCAGAAAGTGGTCTATTGCTGAATGCTCCACTAGGTTTGAAGACAAGTTTGAACTCTGGTGGCAGCATGTTCCACAAGGGAGAAACTCTTTGAAAATTGAGTACCTCCACCTCCTTGAAGCTAAAGCTTTTATGAACTGCAGTTTCACCATCAAATGCAATAGCTACAAGAAGAAACCAATGCAAAAAGGCAAGCTGGAGAAGGTGAGCTGAAGGGATGTTTAATCAAACAGGCTTTGCAAAGAATCCAGCATTGCATAAGTGACCAGTTGAACACAAATTATGATACAACTTCTTTTTAATCCATCCTTGGTAGTAACTGCATCACTGAAGAGTAACTAGCTGTAGCTTCTGATGAGTTTCCATTTGGATTCCATTATAACCTATTTCTGTAGTGGTTAACTGTATGCCTTGTTTCCATTGAGAGCTTTAGGAAAAAAATGGTTTGATACAAACAGGGTGAGGTAGGACTTCTGAAAAAAACAACAGACACAGCTAGCTGAAGTCTAGGAAGCCCTTTAATCCACAGTATGTACCAAAGTGTGTCTTTAGAAATGTTCACCAGAAGAGCTATGGAGAAAGAAACTTGTACAGGAGAACCTTCTGAAATTACCTTAGAGCAACAACATGAGCAGAAAGGCTGATATGGACTGGAAGGAGGGAAAGGTTGAGCACTTCTTTTGCTTTCAGTAGATCTGTGCCTGAGACATAGCCACACACACCTACCGGACACACTGTAGTCAGATAATAAAACAATCCTCCTTCCCAGAAGATCTTATAGGCTGATGATAACCTGGAACAGAGGAAGATTACTACAAGGGCACAACTGTCTTTTCAGTGTGCTGACTGGCTGCAGAACCGTGCAGAAGTATAGCTTATAAAAAAAGTTGCATCATTATTGCATCATTATTGCATCAAATGAATTAAGGCTTTTGACTGCCTTCAGAAAAGGCACTACACCATGTATTTTCATGTTACAGCTCCACTTGTATGCATGTGAATAAGAATGTCCCCCTACCCTCATTTTGAAATAGGGTTTTCCGCCTGAATGTAAAGATGTACAGTGTCAGTTCAGTTCAGTATCATCTTTCTCTTGTCAGTCTCCATTTTAACTCATTCTGCATTCTGAGAATGTGAACTGTGGTTCTGTTTTAGGCATGCAAACAGGGATTCTACTTATAATATATTTCTTGCTCTTCAATTTCTGTTAAATGCTTGGCAGCACCATCAGTCACTGCCCATGTACCTTTGCTTCTGAGAGGGATTATCTGCAAAGCAGGATTTTTTTTTTAAATGTCTGGTACTTCATAAGGAAATATAAAAAAGTCACCCATACAAACAAGACCTTGAATTTCTTTTTACTATTGCATTTTTAAAATTGAAATATTAGAATGGCAATGTAAAAGTCAGTTTTATTTCAGCTTCCATTTCCTTTACCCACATCATTTTAAGGTATGACAGCTGCAACATGGTATCTCAGGAGAATCTGTAAGATGATCTGGTTGCAATCCTTTAATAAAGGATTGCAAAGGGAGACTCTGAGAGACTCTGATGTTTCTAATGAAAAGCAAACAGAAAGGTATGAGTTTTTCCTCTTATTAGGGGCTGAAGGGGTGGTGGAATAGTCTTTTTAATGGAAGGAGCATTACAGTGTAAGACCAGGTTTAACTTGCTGTGTCACAGGTTCGCTTTTTGCTCCAAGTGATAAGTCTTTAAACAAAAGTGCAGAAAAATATAAGTTGTATTTGGTTGTTTGCTTAGATTTCTCCAGGAAAAAAACAAAACAAAACAAAAGCCTCACCATTGCAGAAATACTTCATTAGCTCACCAGTAACTCGATCAATCTCTATACTAGGAAGAATTCAAGGCCAGTAAAGCCATCCGGAATCAAGGGAGATGTTCCTGTAGACTTTAATGGGAAGTAATGATCCAGAATTTTCATTGTCAATGGGTGCTGAAACCGAAGCTGGCATAAGGCTGAGGATGCAATTAAGGAGAGGGATACATGATAATACAACCTCCCATATTTATCTAATGGGAAACAAGTAGTGCTGGACAGGCATAACCCAGTCTTGCCTCCCTCTGCTCTCTATGCCCATGTGCTGCACAATTCCAGCATGGATTCCTTTTCATGCATGTACCCTCTGCAAAGACTAACTTTATAAATGTTGGTTGAAGTTCTCATACAATATGTTATTTTGACATAGTACCACAAAAGCCAGCAAGAAAAAAGATGTCATATATTCCTATAAAAATGCATTACACAAAAATATCCTTCCTCCTGCTTCAATGGATTTCCCAGCAATGCTAATAGGATTGGCTACCGCATAGCCATTGCCAGAGATAATTGCCCTGAATAGCCTATAAAACTGGCTGGGAAATACCTTCACCATTTCTTGCAAAGCAAGGATGAAGGAGCACCAAGCAAAACTGAAAGGTATCAGACTCAAAATGACCAATATGGCTTTCATAGATTACCAAGACTGCTTTGTTCAAAGATGTTTTGAATACATGAAGACATGTGTACAGATTCAGAAGTTGATTAGACATATTTATAGAAGAAAAATTCACAAGAGTTAAACAGCCTCTAAATTATGAAGGTCTAGAGCCAGTAAATATACTGGAAAAGGACAGTTCCTTGTTTATACTGTTTTCCTATTCCTTGTAGGCATCTACTGCTAACCTTCTTCAGAGACAAGATACTAGGCTAGACAGACTTCTTATTTCTTCTTAAGTACTTCCTTTCTGATGTTCTTATGACATTATATAATAAGTTCTTCTAAATGCCACATTATTTTGTTTTTTAAAAATTGCCTTTTTCTCACTTTGCCTTGAAATAGAATTGTAAGCAATAGTTAAACACTACAGTATGTATAGTATGACAACAAAAAAGCTTTTAAGACAGAAATGCTTCATTTGTTTTGTGGCTTTAATTTTAAACAGAGAATGGAAAAAGGCTGACTCTGAAATCGTTTTTTGTTTTATATTAACTAATAGACAAAGGCGTTAAAGATAAAGCCGTATTGATCATTTAACATATTTTTCTTCCTTACAGTTATTGAGTGAATAAATGTATGGCCTTATTATATTTTCATTACTGGATGAATTCCCAAGCCTTTCCATGCATATCAACGTGATGTGGCCCACTTTCAAATACATATTCCTAAAATTAAGCCCAGTGCTGCATGATACTGAATATTTTAGTCCAGTCAAAGTACAAAAGAAGAGCATAATAGTCTTTAACAATGCAAGATGTGTTAAAAAGAATGATACCAACTTCAGCTGGATTAGTCATACAATTATACTTCAGTAATGACTGTGTGTTTTTCTGGGTCAAACGTAACAACTATGCTATCATACTGATACCACTGAGATTAGGTACACAAATATTTCTTTCTGTCATTTGAGCACCCAAATGCATAACTTTTGAGACTTTATTTAAGTAATTCACTGTTTTATACGCTCTTCTTCTAAGCCTGAAAACTATGTTAATGGATGAGGAGTTTTGTTTGGTTGATTTTAATTAATTTATATTTTTTAACTTGGCTTGTTTAAATGTCATTCTGAGATAAGTAGTCTTTTAATGCATGGCACTCCATCAGAAAGGTAAATGCCATCTTTCTGAGAAATGCCAAAACCCTACAGGCTCTCACTGGATGCACAGCCAAGGTGGGTGTTTCTTTTCATAGGAACTAGGTTTACATTGGCACTAGATTTACAGTTTCAAATTGGCAAAGAGGTCTTCTGCAGAAGGCTGATAATCAGGTATGAAAAAGCTTAAGTGGAAAAGTACTGATGTTATAGAAATATTTTTTCCATGTTGTAACATGAATTTGAGGATTCTTTACCTAAGACAGACTTACGTGTGAGTATGCTGTGAGACAGTCCCCCTGAGGCATAATATAGCTCAAGGAGCAGAGGAGTGAACTCCCCAGAGGAGTCATGATTTACTGCTGACCACACCTACAGCTTTTACAAAATGTCAATACAGCACATCTTGGTGTGGGAGAGGAAAATACAGCTAAGCAATGCTTCCTTCAAGGTTGAAGAGCTCCTGTTTCCCAAAGTTTATGTCTTAGCTGCATGTATTCACTGTGTTTGAATGCTTTTTTTTCCCCCAAATCCGAATCTATCATGCTAATGATATTTGCAAGCCAACTACCGTATAAAACTCCTCCAAAGAAATTTTGTGCAAAGTTCTTTTTTGTTTTTCTATCCTTTATATACACGAAAGAAGTTCAAGTGTTTGTAGATGAGATGGAGATGGAACTGCCCTTTACAGTTCACAAGGAAATCCTGAGCAGGCATATAGTCCTCACCACACTTTTAAATTCCTTATTGCACACTAGTGCTGATATAGCTTTCAAGAAAGAATCTCATTTAAACCAACAGTGGTGTAAAATCCCACTAAAGTTAATGGAAGTTTTGTCATTGTATCTTCTAAGCCTTCTAGTAGAGCCATCTGTGGCATGGTCTATCCAGCAACAGCTGAATATCAAGAGATCATGAAGAAGATCCATGTCATTTTGAGTAAGCTTTTAATTCATGAAAGCTGAAATATTGATCAAGAAGTACAAGAATGGTTGTTTTTTGCTGTATTTCTTGGAAGAACAAATGAAAGAACAATAACAAAAAACATTTAGCTTTTTCAACACCTCAGATGTGTTGTGTGTACGCACGCCGTGGATATTTTAAAACAAAAAGTCCAGTATGAAAACTAGGATAGCTCAGGAACACCTTTACATACTGAGTGAGTTCATTCTTCCGTCAGAAATAAGTGTTGTGTTTTAAAGGCATTCAGTGAGGATCTGTAGGAACATGTTCTCAACAAGCACGGTCACACCCTGCTGCATGGGGTTTACAGCATACCTCCCTTGCTATGAATCAGAGAAGGAAACACAGTTTGAAAGTTTGACCTGTTTTTTGAAGAGTGCACATGTCCTAAAGAAGCTGAAAAAATTATGTGTAAACTTTACCTGGGAACAGAAGAGCAGAACATTTATGCCCTTCTTTAAAGCCTGAGAAACATCGCCTATGGGAGGCAGTTCTTTCTATTACTAACTTCCAAGACAAACGTGATAGAATGATTTGGATAGAAATTACTCTCATGTTACTGTTCAAATTTAGAAATCAAACAAATTCAATTCAAAATTAGGATCCTCGTTCTCTCAGTTTCAAAAGGAAACCAAATATCCCCAATAAATTTGGTCAGGAATACTTTGCAAACTGAGATAAGTACACCTATAAACACGTTCGGAGATGACAAAGTCAAAACACAAAGTGGTGACATGCTTTTCCTAAGGCAGATGGGAAGCCAAAACAGAATGGAAAATGGTCCTCAGCTTCACGGTTCAGGGATTTGTGTGGTTCAGCTAGGAGCAAAGCTTGGAACATTCCCACAGATGGTGGGGATGTGCTTTTACTGCACCCTCTCCTCTGACTTGCACTTTGAGGATAAATACTGAAAATCAACAAGGACACACAGATGCAAGTAGTCCCTGGCAACCTGGAGGAGGAGCAGCTCTGCTGAAAAGCAGTGGATTCTATGGTGGACAGAGAGCTGAGCATGAGCACGCAGCATGCCACGGCAGCAAAGATGGCCAATAGTGTCCTGGGACGTGTCAACAGGATCATGGCCAGTAGGCTAAAGAAGGGATTATCTCCTTTTACTCAGCAGTAGTTAGCCCACATCCATCATACAGTGCCTATTTCTGCCCTCTGCCAACACAAGAAAGATGGTGATAAATTGGAGCAAGTTCAGTGCAGGCCACCAGGACAGTCAGGCTGAAGCATTTGTCCCATGAGGAGAGGCTGGGGGAACTGAACTTGTTCAATCCAGAGAAGAGGCTTTGGAGGACCTATCAACAGCCCCCCAGGGCCTCATGGGTAGATTATGAGGAGACAGAACCAGGCTCTTCACTGCACAGCATGGAGAGAAGACGACAGACAAAATTGTAAGTTGTAACAAGAGACATTCAGACTGAAAATATAGAGAAACTTTCTCCCCACAAGGACAGCCAAGCAGTGGAGGAGGTTACCCAGGGAGGTTGTGCCATCTCCATCCTTGGAAGATTTCAGCCACCAACTGGATAATGCCCTTTGCAACCTGGTCTGATCTCATAGACTGCTGGAGGTCCCTTCACACCTGAGTTATGTTATGATCCTATGATACTAACCTAACTATTCATATATTAAGCACAAATTTGTACACTAAAAGTCGACTGTCCCACATACTAAAACATCAGTGTTATGTACGGGACTTCTGAATGGATTTTCAAATTTACCCTTTCAGACTAATCCAAGTGAAAAGCCAAGCTGAAAAATATGAATTAGTATCTGTAAATATTGTTAAAGAAAACGGATGTCTTCCAATAATTAGCATTAGAAAAAAAGTATAGTAAATGTTAACTTAATCATTCCTAATAAACAATAACCTAAATAATTCCTTTAACGATATTTTAAGCATACCCTTCCCATATCACTTATTACAGGTGTTGAGTATGTCTGCTTTAGGAAAGCAACATTCTTCACGGTAACTGCAGTTAAAAGCAAGCTTAGTGACTGTCGGTAAAGTTCAATAACACCCGATTACAAAATATTCTAGGGATTGCTCCATGTAATTATGGGTACAATATTGGTAGTACATATTTCTGTAAATGCTAAAGTATGTTGGCAACATTAGGAAAGAGCTGTCATTTCTAATAATTTTGTTGTTCCTTTTTTTTTTTAATTGGAGCAACACATACAACGTAAAAAAGTAATGGCAAAATCCTCTTGGGCAGTTTAAATTGCTGCTTCAGGGATAACATGGATTTTTTTGCATAGAAATGATAATCACTCTTAGGTAGTCAGAAGCTGTTTCTAATACTGAGATCTATTATCACTGATAGTCCCTTCAAAAGTCAGAAGTTTGGCCTTTCAGTTGGCCAAAACACTTGAATTTTTCTCTGTCTGTTGTACTACACTTGAACTGCTCAAAATTCTAATTAAAAAAAAAACGCCATTGCAGTCCTCTTTAAAGATACATTTCATGATACAGAGCATAAGCAAGGGCAAAAAATGCTGTTTCAAATCTGCTAGGTGGTGATTCAGATACACAGCCCATCCACAAGCTTTGTGCTTCCTATTTTCTCCTGACACAGTGAAACCCTTTGCCTTGATGAAACAGTGGCCCACTACCAAATCTAGTATTTAACAGGCATCTTCTCACAGTTCTACTCAGAACAATTGCATGACTTTCAATCTAAATGGATCACAGAGTAATCTTATGCTGTATTTTAACAGATTCACATTAAGCCACTAGTTCCAAAGTGTATAAAAATAAAGATATAACAGCTTAAACAATAATTTATTTTTAACATCTTCATGCGATTACCTCCTTCTCTTTCTTTTTGCTTTTCTAAGTGTTCCTAGGTGTTCTAGGTGTTAATAAATCTAGTAGATTTAGTAACATATTGTTATATAGGTACTATATTAATATACATATATAGCATATATATATTTATAATTTAGGTATAATATTAATGTAAGTATAATAATTTATACCTATAGATACCCATATAAAGAGGAAGCGTTTGTCTACAGTGATGGAAATGCAAGGCTGCTTTTCACTTGGGGCTTTTGTCTTTTCACTTGTTGCTCCTACGTATTTGGTATTTCAGGATATCACATACTGTACTGCTTAAACCTTCATCTGCCCTCCTGAGTTGACCACAAGTGATAATGTCTACCATTCATTCAATTAAATCAAGAAAATCAGTGCTGAATATATAACTTTTGCCTAAAGACAGCTTTAAAGGTAACCTGGCTGGAAGAGCCTTAGATTAGCTACAAGAGATTGCATACTCAGGAAACTCAAAAGTGAAATAGCTTAGTTTTAAAATTAGTATTCCAAGTGATTCACCTCAGAATCAACCCAGTGTCCTTATAGCAATTTATTTATTTATTTATTTAGTTAGTTAATTAGTTAGTTTTTTGGTTTGTTTGCTTTTCCTCCAGATCCCTACTCAAAACTTTCAATGTTATTTCAAAGCTTGGAAATAAAATTCTTATTAAGTCTGTTCCCTTTATATTTGCAAGAAGAGAACAGAAGGAAATATGTCTAAATATAACTCCTTTCCTTATGTGTCAACAAGTGTAAAGAGTTAAGTCAACTAAGTGTGAACATAGTTTAATAATAAGGGGATTCCATGAACCTCAAAGCCAGGTAATGTCATATCCTGTGTAGTCCAGTGTATGCAAATACATTGCACTTGTTATGCTGGGACTCTTAAGCTTCTCCTAAGATGAATCAGTGTAGGCAGAAATGCAGTCTAAGGTCTCAACCAATATCTCAAAAGATGCAGATAAAGAGCCAGAATCCAGTTCCTAGAAGAACCCCACAACAACAAGTCTTTCTGTTGCCTCTGATAGCAATGACTGGCAGAGTAGCATTGCATACATCTTGGCAGACAGCTTTAGCTCACGTTCTTGGATCCAGGGGGCTGCATATACAAAAGTGATCAAGGATTTAAATCACCACAGGTTTTGTCTACTTCCCATCACACTTGTTGACATGGACAGGATGCTCTAATGCAGAGATTTCTCCAGAGCAATAAATGAGAAGGAAAATACCAAAGGATGTCTGCACAGTCCTGTGTAACACAGTCAATTGCATAAGTGTATTTTTATGTGTTACTCCAAGAATGACCTGCCTCGTATCTGACACCTTTAATCTACTCTGGTTGTCAGAGCAGAGATGCTTGCTTTAAGCTGCTGTCCTTAGCTTTGTTTCACTTCTCATCACTCTTTCCTGTGGCTCCTTCAAACTTGTGGCACTGTGTAAAGCCAGGAAATGATGAGGTGCTGATATAAAGACACGCATTCATCCAAATCCTTCTAAGTTCTCCTGAGGTGTGACACGTCAGCCTGCCTTCTTGTCAGCACTGCTTGGAAACAATAGCATTGACAGGACCCTTGTGCTACTCCTAGTAGTCCTGGTAGTTTAATTACAAACATATAAGATTTCATTTTGCAATAAGCAGCTGCAGCTATATTGCTTAACATTTTCTTCCTTGGAAACCAAAGATTCCACAATTAATAATAAAATACATTCTATATAAGTTTTGGTTAATAAAAAGGAGATAGTTTGGGAGGTATCTATTTATAATTTAAACAATCAAAATACAACAGTGTCAAATGGCCAAATTATGCCTAAATTGGATGGTTTTAATAGAAAAATAGATAAATTTCCTGGGGTTGATGCAGCCTGTCATGTAACAGAGGTACTACCAAGATACACATTTCAGATTGTAATTGAACGTAAATCTCACCTCTGGTAGACCAGCCCTATTCAGTGGGGAACATGGTACATAGTTTAACTGACTCAACTCCTGAAGGGAGAACAGTGTTAAAGTTTTATTTTTCTTGTTCCGAGAGGATTCCCATGCTGGCCAAGGATCTGAAAGAGTAACAGCTTTTCATTGTTTGTGTTCACAAAAATAATGTCAAGGCAAGGTATCCATGGGTGTAAGAATCTGTGCAGATGGATTCTCCAAAGCTGTTGTAAGTATTTATTTCCATCTGCATAAACAAAGATCTAAGGTTTTATGGTTTTGAATGATTTTAAACAGATTTTGGCTTTGGAAACACTGGGACAATATTTGTTCATACTGATTTTTAGAGATTCCACTGCCCAAGGTGTTTGTTTATTAAGTATTAATAATAGTTATAAGCACATTTCATTACAGGTCTCCACCAAAGCCATGAGGTGTAGCACCTAGCCATGAGGACTCCACCAAAGGAGACAGGAAACTATATTTCCTGGTGTCATATGCATCACACATTGCTAGAATAGGATATTCACTTAGGAAATGAGTCTAGAGAGCTGAAACAAAGGTGGAAAATGAATCAGGGAAAAAAAGAAGAAAGAATGTCCCCCTTGCTATTACATGTTACCTGTTGCAACTTTGTTCAAAGCAGTAATTTGTAGATGGTTTCTCAGACTCCTAAAAAGTAGCATTTTTTTGCCAAAGAAAACATGACCACCACATAGTAAAGTATACTTACATGGAAACTTGTTCCATAGGCCTTTGAAACACTATCAACATTTCATTTTGTGGAAACAGTCAGCTATGCTGTAGATAACAATATATTAAAATTGTACATATAAAAAAGCTCAAACCTGTAAAAATATACGTGTGGTTGTTGTGTGAATAACCCCGTTAGCATCACTGTGACTTCCTGGGAAGTGGAAGTGACAAAGAACAATGCCTGAAATGGTGAATTCTAGTAACTGTATTTGCAACAGAAGCCACAGCTGTAATGCTGAATCAGCTGAAGTCTTCACCGCTTGAGAAAGGGATTCATTAGCAAAAAATGGTTCAGAGAAGTAAGGGGCTTTTACTGAGAAAGAGTAGGACACAGAGCATAGAGGAAGGACAGAGAAGAAAGAGTATAGAGCAGGACAGAGAAGCTAAAATACTCAGAAGACAAACTGATAGTTTATTTATCAGTATGGTATCTGATCTCCCATGACACCGGGCCTTCTGAGCTCTTGCTTTCTGCTTGTCTGCTGACATTTGGCTAAGGCCAAAGACAAAATGAACCTTAGCCCTCAAACTGTGTCTTTCTGGGCAAACGTGTTATCTTCTCTCTATCTCTACAAGGCTGTGCTCCAGATTAAACCCATATGAGCCACTTGGCAGATGCAGGCAAGGTGCAGGTGAGAAGGGTGGGACTGGCCACACAGCTGCAGATAAACCACATTCACATCGACACATAAAATGAAGGAAGAGGGACTAATTTGACATAATAAAAGTAGGTAAAACAGCCAATTAGGAAAAAAAATAAAAATGAAATTTAGAGATTCCCCAGGAGAATCAATCTAAATGTAAATGTGGGATACCACTATGGGGGAGCAGAAAAATTAAACATTTTGGCTTGTTTAAAACCAGTCATTCTTGTTTAACTGATAAATACATGGTAAGGTTCTCCCTGCACTGCAGGGAGATGACAAGATGACCTAATAATTTATTTCAGCTTGTACATTTTTTGGCACTAATCTGTACTACTTCACGCTAATTTTACACATCAGTGAAAGCTATTGCTCATTCTGACGGTTGTAAGTGAGAGCAGAACTGAACATCCTGACCCTCTGACAATCCATTTGCCAATACGGACTTATGTGTGAAATTTTCCAATTGCTTGTTTTCTGCGAAGAAGGAAGGTGTTTCTTGTTAAGTGGTCTGATGGGTGCTAAAAGTAGGTAGTTCATATTGCTTTAGCAAAAACAGATGTCAGTCAGAAAAAAAAAAAAAAAAGACTTGACAAATTAGAATGATGTCCAGATTTTCACCTGTATGGGTCTAATGAGCACCCCAGCACAGCTGGGACAGGGAACAACACACCAGCTCATGGGTTGTGTGTCAAGTCCTTCACCCTATACTTGACATAAGCTAAAAGAGTATATGCTATGCCGTAGATATGTAGGAGCCTTAGGTGAAGGCACATTCCCATACTATGAACCTCCAAGGAGATGACTCATCTGATCCTAACTCCTGGAGCCAGGTCTGTCTGTGGCTTCCAGAGTCAGGTAGATACATGGCAATGGTAAAGAAAGGAATACTTTTGATTGTGCTTATATTCCACTTTCTTTGGTTGACTTATCCCTAGGGGTACTGATGAGTGTAATCCCTCCAAATGTTCAGTCTACTGCAAGCAGCTGTTCGAAAGGCTAGTGTGGGAGTGCATGAATCAGACAACCCCAACTGAACAGCCACAGAAGTCAGAACTAGTAGGTCTTTTTTTAATTATCATTTTTAGCAGGGTTATGGTTTTTTTGAGCAGTAGTTTGTTGCTCATCACAAATAAATCTCTTTGTATCATGCAGATTTCTTCCTCCAAAATAATTTCATACTCTTCACAAGTATGTTGAAAATATACCAGCAAATAAATTAAAATGGTCTTCAATCAATAATACTGTATATACAACACAAACGAAAGTTCATTCTCATTAAAGTCAAGTATCAGAGCCTTTCTAAGGTTTTGTGGCATCCATTGTAACACATGGCAAGTTGAAACACCTTTTCCTCATACTTGGTTCCTTCCATATTTGCACTCCTACCTCAAAGATAGCAATTGCCTATGTCTTTGCTCAAGTGGTGAGTAGTCTTCAGGCCCTTTATGGATTTCTGTCTCTGGACATTTCCTACTTGAGGCTAGAAGTGAGAAAGTATAAATTGTGCATTCAAACTGTGGGTTGGAAAAGGGGAGAAGATGGTTAATCTTCACTGCTATTTGCTGCTCTTTAGAGTAAGAACAGTCAGGCAGCACATATGTGAAAGCAGTGTCTAGCTTTTCACTGGAAGAGACCTCTCTGTAGTATAAAAAAATATATAGGACTAGCACTATTGCAAGTTTTCTCAGAAAACGGAGCATCTATTAAAGAGATTGTATAGTAGAAGGTGGAAGAATCTAGCTTTATTTTCACGCTTTCATATTTCACATCCATATTTACATTTTCACACTGGCATGGGAAATAAGGAAGCTTCACTTAACAGCTAAGTCTGATCTCAGAGATAACAGGGATGTCTGTTGAAGATAGAAACTTGAAGATCAGATGGAGTTGACAGCAATTATATCCACAACTATGTCATGTGTCTGTATAGTAACATGATTTTCCTGACATTTCTCCTTCTCTTTTGTCTCTGTTAAGCAGAGCAGAAATTAAAAGCTTCTGTTGATTAACAAATTAGATAAAAAATATCAGTAAAATGTCGGATTTTTTTTCAAGATTTTGTTTCTGCTGACAGATTGAAGCCTTAAATTGGAATGGAAGGAAATGTGAGAAATGTCAGATTTTAGCTACTAATATTTTTAAAAAAAGTGCTACTCTTAGTGAAGCATATTGACACTTTTCCAAAAAATAGTACTTGTTTTGAAAAACAATGTTGAAATATCATCTAAAGTCATTCAAGTAGGTCTATTGTAAATGTGAGGGTTTTACTTTATTTTTTTGTAGGGAAGAGGTTTTTATCGATCACAACTTGTGACATCTTCATTTATAAATCACGGCATATATTCTGTCACTTAGCTAAAGTCTTAGATTATTGGGAGAGTTCTTTAATTTCATATTTCTCTTATAGTGAGAAATTGAGATGAGATATGAATCGTCTAAGACAGTAAGGCATATATATTGAGAAAAATGACCCTAAATTTCAGAACTTGTCAGATATAAATTGAAATAATATCTGACTACTATTACACTTGACAGGGCTAAACTATCTGAAATATTGCAAAAATATGGCAACTGATTCACATGTCAGATATCTGAGCAAATTAAAAAGGCCAAAAGTAACATTCATTTATTAGTAGTACACCTTGAAGATGATTATAGTCTAGAAACTGCCAAAGTAACATAAAGAAAAGATTATAGTTTTCAACTATTTGCTCAGTGTCACTCTTGCCATTCAAGACAAGTGTCACAACTGAATCATAAACATCTGGATAAACTGTCTGTGATTATCTCCCATAGATGAGATTAATACACTCTGTTCATGATGGGTACACTGGGTTTTTCTCTATGAATGATGAAATTAGGAGATGATTTCAGGAAGAAGTAACCAGGTTTATAGATACCTTTATCAGAAATGCAATATTTTTGTCACATATTATCTTTACCAACTTTATCAGCTAATTTCTGAGTAGTTTCTTCTTTGGTAACTTTTGCTTTTAAAAATAATTACCTTAGTTCAGGTCATATTATGGAGTCTGTAATCTGTATGTTATGGAGTCTGTATGGAACAGGACAAACCAGCACTGGATAAAAAAGATTCTATGCAAGATCAATTCTGGTGCTTTTTCAGCATATTTACAAGGAACTGGGAAGAATACTATACTAGCAGATAAGGCATTCCCTGCCCAAAAGAGCCAACAGCCTTAATATAGCAAGCCAAAACACAGGATTAAAGACCAAAGTAAGTAAGGGTGTGGGATTATTAATGTAGATTATAAAGAAGAGAGTTAGTTTGGAGATACATGTTAAGGGGAAGAGTGCAGAGTGAGCGAGAAGAGGGTCTGATAGATGAAAGCAGATGTTCTAGCAGGGCAGAAGGAAAGAAGTAAAGGAGATAAAAGGAGTAGGAAAATTAAAGGATTGGGAAGAACAAAAAGAACAAGAGAAGGAAGATAAAAGGAGGGGTGAGGTTATGAGATATGCAAAAGTCTACACAGACACTTACAAAATTAAAAACACACCCTGGTGTGTACAAAACTCACCCACACCTTCTTTTCACAAACAGATCACTCTTATGCTGCATGATAGCCCTATAGAGATATGCACTCTTTTTCACGATTATAAAAAGGTAAAATCCATGTCCAATTAACTTCCAGTCTATAACATATATAACCCACGGTGGGGGAGCCACTCTTGTACATACTGAACTTATTATCATGATTCTCATAATAATGGGGCTGTGCACACTGCTAAAGCTTGATATGTAAATAGCTACAGGTTGAGAGCTGTGTGTATGGTTCCCACTTTATTCCTAGTCTAGTAGTAGACCTGTTGCTAAGATCCTAGCTACCAATAAAAAAATAAATAACCGTGCACTGCTGGGATGTGGTATGACTCTGCACATGAAAGTGTCATCATGTGAGATCTTTGGATGGTGAAAAAAATGAGGTGATAAAGCCAGGAAGCAATGTTTGGGAGACCTTGATTCCATGTACCCTCAAGGTTGTAGACGTTAATGTCTGTGGTAGGGGTCTTCTTTTTGTTCCATTTATTTATTGTTTTTACTTACCATCCCAGCTTACTCTCAAGGCTAACTGGTGTCAGAATACTAGTAGGAAAGAAATGTGGGTTTTGAGATAATTGAGATGCAACATGGCAGACGATTTCAGGATTTTAGGGTGGTGTAAGACAGCTATTGAAAGAAGATGCCTTGAGCATGGATCCACTATTCTTGCTGTGTGGATGTGCAGTAAAATCTGAGGAAGGATTTGAAAGTTTATATAAATAAGTATGGTGGATGTAAACACAGACTCATATCCAAGTGGGTGTACACAGTCTTCTAAGCAGAGAGACAAACCTACATATAAATGTAATAGCTAGAACAGAGTGATAGCCGTAACTAAACTGCCTACACATTTTAATCCTGAAAACATTTCATCCGATGCCTACAGACTTCCACTTACTATTAGTTTATGTGCTGTTTCAGCAAGGTGATCTTGCATTGAAAAATTTTATTCTGACCCCTTATATACACACATACAGGATGTGATTGTATGAAGAGGTAATATCTCTCCCTAAGGATCTCACCTCCTTCAGAATATCTAATTCCTGGTTCCCAAAATGAGGAAAATAAAGTCACCATGAAAATCTGTCCTTTTGAGGCAAAAATCTGAATTACAACCCTGTAAATCTAGAACAAATCAAGTGAAGTCAAAGTCTTATATTTCAGTTTTCAGAGGTGTTCAGGAGCAATTCAGTAGTCTTACAGTGCATAGGCTTATGAGTCAGGATGGTCAACTCTATGCTCAGGACCACTTGCTTTTCATGGGTCTCATCAGTACAGTGTCCACCAGATCTACTAAACCCTCTCACACAACTCAGGTTTGTACTTTTCTCCTAGCAACACAACCACAGTGGCCAATGAGTCCGATCCTTGCACCACTAGCTGGTCATCTCTGTTTTAGACAATATAATCATACTGAAAGTTAATTTCTCTACAATTCCTGGTCAGCTACAAATCCCTCCGAGGCTGATAAAGAAAACACACTGCAAAAAGCAGGATGGGGAAAGAATCTCTCATGCTTGCCATATCATCCACTGCTGAAGCCCTGAGCCTTTGCCACAGTCCGACTGGGATGCTGGCTGCTCTGGTTGCCCACACTACAGAGAAAATGAGAGTAGAAAAAGCAGGACAGAAATAGGCATAAAGTCAGGGCGTCTATACTTATCAGAGTTGCAATCCTTTTCTTCCCAGAGCCTGGGAGGACAAATGGATAGCTTTTTCCTCTCCATGTGCTTCAGTCCTGTTCTAGACTTTTTTTTTGGCCACAGATATAGCTTAATATCAATCTATCAACTGATATCAATATCAGTCTTTATTGTACTGAAATTAGCACTTTCAAGATGGCAGCTTTATGTACTTTTGCTATAATATCTTCCCAGCTCCAGGGCTTTTCTAGTAATTACCGGGAGGTGCCTACCACTGATTGCAGCACTGTCCAGTTCGCCACTTCCCTTCATTATGTACTTCTACTCTATTACCCTGCCTCCAGTGGCAAGGGAGTCAACATCGCACATTTGTTCACCTTCTTCTTACCACATATCAGATTTTTACAAGGAGATGAGCTTGCTTAAAAGTGCTGGTAGATAAGTTCTCTTTAATAGTAGGAACTGCAGTAGGAGAAGATATTGAAAGGAACAATTAATTCAGGAGCAAAAGCACTCATGTTAATTTGTCAGATACTAGTTCATATGGACAGCCTCACTGTTTGTTTGAAGCTTTGCATATGTCCAGAATATCAGTTTGGAAATCAAGAACATACATGTGGCAGATCATCTTATCTCTAAGCAACTAACAGATGCAGGAACATGAGATTTCTATCCCAGAAGTAGCAAAATGGGCTTGATCACAGTAAAGAGCTTGATACCAGAAGGCAGGAAGTTGTTCAAATGGGAAAATGAACAACTTAAGATTCAGACAGTTGTTCTTCTTCGAGAAAAAAAATTCTTGAAGTCTTTGTGGTTTCTTTTTAGTGTTAGTGGTTACACCACAAGAAATGACAGATACATCTGAAAACCATTCACTGTTATCCTTCATGTCCAACAGGTTTTGTGTAAATGTTGAAGGAGGGAAGTTTACAGGTTTCCTTAGGTAGTATTTTGTCTGTCTACTTTATCATTTCTCTGTGCTCTGTTGGAAGATTTGGTTAACATTGCGTCATTTTGAACAAGTAATATGTTGCTGTGTTAATAACTGAAATCATGTATATTGAAAACTGTAGAAAAGTCTGATAAATGAAATGATATTGTCCATACATAGGTTATGTTCACTTTTTCATGCTATGAACCCATGAATTTGGCGAGGTTCATCTATTGTTGAAATGTAGCATTTTTTATTTTCTGTGTATATTGTTTATAACTCAAAGGCTTATTAATATGAGAGGCTAGTTTTAGAGTATTTTTTTTTTAAACTATCATAAAATTCCACACTTCTCAAGTTTATTGGCAGTAGAACTTGCTGAAGAAATCATCTTTGTAAGGAAATTTTAGGTTTATTGACTAGGGTCATATATTATAAATGGAAGGGAAGATATCATATATCCATAGGACTTAAATAAAAGAGTTTGATAATATGTGTTCAGTTGGTATATGTAATTACTCCAAGATCTATTGCAAAAAAGTGACAGAATGTCTCCCCTCTCTCCTCTTTCAAGTCCAGAAATTAATTTAAATGTAGATATCTGACACAGAATTGTTTTTAAAAATATAAAAATTGCTGAAATTATATCTAAGTCAATATAGGATAACTTCAAATTAATAATTTTCAGCTAAAGTCTATTAATGGTATATTTTATCTTCTGTCACATGAAAATACAGAGTTTTAACGGAAGAAAAATTTTTTACATGTTATGACAAAACAGAATTCCTTTTTTTGAGGCAGTGAGGTCTTTCAAAGCATTAATGTTACTACTGTTTATATTTGAGTATATAGCTACTCTAAAATACTCTAGTGTTTCTATTTTTTTTAATGGAAAAAATCCTGGAAAAATGAGAAATAGAGAAGGCATTAAAGTAACTTTATAGGCTATAGACTGAAATTGCTAATCCTATTTATTGGGAAACAAAACAACAATAATTTACATTATATTTATATTATATGAGTCCCTAATTACAATGGAATTGAGGTGACACTGCTGCCCAGGTTTTGTCTGAAGTCCTAAGCAGGTCTCAGCTAATATCCCAAGTCAGATAATATGCTAGCTTGACGAGTGGATTAATTACATAATTCTGTGTAATCATATGCCTTTTACATAGTTAGCCTTTTGCCGTCATGAATTACAGGAACCTTGTTACATGCAGCCATGTATTTCTATGCCTTAATTTGCACACAACCTCCTCATTGACCTCTAATGCTAAAAATTACAGACATACTGTGAATTATTTTTTTTCTCTGAAAATATTTAATGGAGATTTTTTTCTGTGTCGCCAGAACGGTGTCTTCTAGATTTTTGTAATCTACTGAAATCATAAAATTTGAGAAATATGAATGGTAGTTTCAAAGTCCAAGGGAAATGGTAGCTAGTTTTCCTAATTTCACAGAAAAGCTAAAACCTGTGCCAATACTACACAGTTCTATCAAATGGCAAAGTAAACTGGGAAACACTTTATGTGCTAGAAATATTCTTTCTCATTTTTATTTCATACACTTTTCACTTGCATAATAAATATATTTCTAATCTATCAGATTAGCAATACCTGAACACTGTTTCACCCTTACCCCCATCAGTAAAAGCAATGTAAGTTTCTGACCAATTAAAAATGAAACAAAACATACTGTATTCCTGCTATTGCCAGTAAATAGATCAAACAGTAGTCTTTGTAGATGAAACAAATCGCAAGGATGACTTCTCAGATTGTATTAAGATGACAGCAAACTACACCGCTGATCACTTTTATCAACACTTATAAAAATGGTTCTAAACTCCTAAAAATGTCTAACTGCCTTTGTACTAATTGCCTTTCAGACATTTTAGGCTTTAACAAAAATCCCTGAGCGCAGACATGCTGCTATGCTTGAGATGTTTCTTCTGGTTTAAAATAAGCCTTGTTTCTTAGCTCATAAGGAGAATTTAAACCCATTTAGTAGTTACAACAGAGAGCACAAGTAAGGGAACAGTGAGGCTGTGATTTCTCCTTGCTTAGTGCCAGGAATATGCTTTACCAAATGGAACAAGACAGACTTGTCCTGAATCACACAGGGGCATACAATCACATTTCAGAGGACAAACGGGCATGAAGCCACAGGACCCGATGCAGAGATTTGGTCGGATTCATGTCTTTATTTTGGCTTGATTCCAGCTGCAGGAAGACAGGATGACATATGGTGAGTATATACATTAAATTCTTTACAGCATTTGATCTATTATCAAACATTACATAGCATTTGTTCATTACTATGCTATTATAGTTAATTAGAACACAGTTTCATAAATCTCTGCTCTCAAGAACAGCCCTTATTCATGTTGACTTAATTTGAGTTAATAAAAATATTCATCTTGCTTGGCAGGTAGCATTAACCTTGTTTCTCTGTCGCTTTGTAAGAATAGCAAATGAAAAGATCACAGTAGTCGGTCAATCATTGTAACTCAGAAATTTGTATTTTCAAAATAACAACTAACTAGTATTCCAAAATCATCATAAATAGATCTCTGAATGAATTTTACTGAATCATTTTACCGAAGCCCTATCAAATGGCTTAGATGATCGGAACAATCAGTCCTGTTCTCAGGAATCAGAACAATGATGAGCAACACAGAGGTAGTTCTAGTAACTCTGTGTATTTTTCCAAGTTCTGTCTTGTCTTTAAATTCCAATTTGGGGCAAAATGGTTAGAAATAGAATGATGTTGAATTCCAACAACCTGGTATTCCAGGAACAAATTACAAGCTCCAGTATGTCACATCTGTCATATCTTGGACAGAATTAATTTCATTCCCTGGAAAAGCACCAGGATTTGAGTGTTTCTAAAAGATTCAGGTGGAGAAGTAAGACTTCCATGCTTGTACTTATGCATGCAAAGAGTCAAGACCAAAAAAAAACATTTGTTGTCACACGAATGTTACAACATTCCCATAACACATAGCTGTTCAATACATCCAAAATTCTTCAGGCATTTCAGGTAAGATCTCAGAAATAATTCTAAACAGCTATATGTAGTCAGACACTTCCTTTTATTAAGCCTTCCTTCACTAGACATTGAACTATAGCTGGCACCAAGCTTGGATAAATCCGTAGCAGTGACAGAGAAAATCAAACCACCCCTATTGTGCAACAACTCAAATTGAGCATTAGCATGCTAATATACCACTGTTTCTTCCTGACTTTAAGAGAGGGTTTACCTTCACACCACATAGTAGCAATGATGAAAGCAAGCCCAAAGGACTTTGCAGAGGAGCGCACCATAAGCTGATGACATATCACTGCACAGTCTTAGTGACTCACTGTGCAGAACACGGGAAAGGAAGGCTACCACGGGATGCTTGTGGGAAACGGACCATTCATTTATTCCTTCCACATAGTGATCTTGTCCTGCTATCAGGCACATCTATATGCAGGAGCACAGGGAGAGTGCCCCAGAACCATCTTACCCAGCCTACATTAGGTCAATCAGAAACCGAGCAGTTACCTTTAAGGCAAAGGGGAGCTACGCTATTATTAATCCAGTTCAGCAGCATGGACCTTACATTGAGATGTGGAAAGAGGTAAAGCTTGGTTTCATCTTTCCCCCCAACCACGCAATGGTGGCAGCCTTACACACAAGGGAAAGCAAGCTCCAGAAAGGGATGTGGTAATGGGTTTAGAAGAGAGCAATCCTGGAAAACGGCCCTTGAAGTCCTTCTGTGGACTTCACTGAGACCCTATCTTGGCCAGCTGCCAATAGCATCATGTAGTCAGTGTTACTTTGGAGAAGGAACAATTAATATTCTTAGAAATGCAAGGAAAACAAAACTCCTGAAACTGATAAAATAGAGGTTTTTAAAGTACCATAGTAGGAAGACATAGGGCCTTTTACAGAAACTCTTGAGAGGAAACCAAAAAAATTGGTAGCCGAGTGAATATACTTTCCCTCAAGCCTGCATTCATTCAGGCAGGCAGGCAGAGAAGTTTTTATTTAGTGAAGTTTTCTATTTAAAAAATAAGTTTCTATCACTTTTTCTTGCAGTAACAGCTTTTCTGTGAATAAATTTGCCAAACAGAAGACTGCTTCCAGGCAAATCATAAAAGATAGGAAAGTATGAATGTCTTACCTGCAGTAAGGTTTCACAGCTTAAACTAATTGAGACTATCCAGGTGCTAACATAATTAAGGAAGTCTGTCTCAATTTAACTGTAGATTGGAGGCAAGTTGGGACAGTAGTTATCAACAGATCATGATCTTTCAGATCAGTTACTTTGGTTTCCACTTAAGGCTGCAAAAGCATTAAAACACAGGCATTGTTATTAAGCTCTTTACTAATTTATTCAGAAAGGATTCTCCATTTACCCCATTTCCTTAGCAGGAATTTCCTGATACACTGCTTTAAGATAGAAAAGGATTGAGACATCTTGCCTTTTTTCCACTTTCATTTCCCACTCCTTTGAGTGACTGCTCTTTACTACTATAAACTAAGGTGCCAGCACGTACCTTGTGCGAATTGAGTTATAGTCTAAAAGCTGACAATTTGGGCATCATTTCTGCAAAGGTGGTTACTTGGCCATAACTATTGAAAATCTTATTTCATGGACAGTTTTGGCTTATTTACTGAGATACAGTAGCATGCTTTGAGAAGTCTGTGGCTACAGGAAGGCACCAAACTTCCATTCCTTTAATTCAGATGCCAGCTGACCATTTGGCAAGTCAGACAGAAGGAAGATGCCTGAAGGCCAGTGGACTGTTTCAGAAAGGGAAGGAGAACAAATCTGAGTTAAGAGTCAGAAGGAATTGGTAAGAAGGGATGAAAGAGGGAGAGAGTTGACAAGCAGATTGATTGGACTTGGTTGCTTTACTGGAGCAAGCGGACTACAGCAAGAAGCCAGGAAACATTAGTGGAAGGCTGAGACTAAAAACAGAATAAAGCATCAGACAAACTGATGAGTTTCTGATTGTAATGGCAGAGGTTGCACTGAGCTCTGGTATTGATGGAAAATGGGCTCCAACATGAAGCTTGCAACGAGGGACTGGGAGGTAGCACTACAGACAAGCAAGGACAAGGAGGAAGGAAAAGGGTGGAAAAGGAAGGATCGTGATTAAGGAGAGCAGACACAGGTATTTCTATGGGTCAGATGCTCTGCTCGTGGAGTGTGACAATTGAGCTGGCTCCAAAACAAAGCAACTATGCCACTAAATTACTCTACGTGAGCTAATTAGTCCATCTCCAAATCAGGGCTTGTTACTGCAGGTGTGGCACCATGCTGATTTAAAGATACCTCGTTCAGGACCTGTGCTTATATTTCCTGATGTGGAACGATGTGGAGGTTTCAGTTCAAGTGACAGTAGCTTAGGTTCGCTGTAACTATTCCATATCAACATATGTACGCACAAAACAATCAGAGTAGATTCCCTTCCACAGCATGGAACAAACTGAAGCACCACTTTCCTCTTCTGTCAACACATATTTGTGACACTCAGAATACTCAAATCTCTCAAATGCAGAGGCATAAATCCATTTTCTTCGTCCCCAGACTGAGACACTGTAAAATATCATTCTTAAAGTTGATGCACTTGAAGTTAATTAAAGCTCCGCTTTGAAGATAAAAAAAGTATGATAAAAGTATTAAGTACTCTGAAAATGAAGCATTAGAAATCTCAGGCTGGGCATCCAAAATTAGGGGATGCTTTTGACCATTCTGACCTTAATCTTTGTGTGTCTCAATTTCCCAGTTATAAAATGAGGATAATGGCACTTAATTTTGTAGGGAACCATAGATTAGCTAATTTTATGAAGTACTCACACACTATGGTGAGAGCACAGCACAACCATACAGATACTAGATAATTTTTTATTTGATGCAGGACTTGCATTTTGGATGCAGAATAAGATTTGATATCAAATTTTGAAAGAAGAAGATAAAAAAGAAATATTGAATATGGTAGGATTTCCCAAAGAGGGAAAAGCCTATATAAACATGCAATTAAAAGCTCTCTGATAATGTGCATGCATAAAAAAGGAAGAATGAAATTTGCACAGGGAGCTTTTATTTTTCTTTCCTCACATTTTAAGCACCTGACTTTGCAACTCTAATGCTGTTTTGGAACGGTTCTCCCTGTAGGCGACTCTATTTTAATTATATAAGGAGTTTATTGTGCAAACTAATTGAGCAGTCCTTTTTTTTTATTTTTATTTTTGATGAGTAATACTCAAACACACATGAGTATTTAAAAGTTCTGTTTTCCATATGATGTGATTAAAATTATTTTTATTGTCCTTTTCATCTTTCATCTTTACCATGTATTTCTAACTAACTGCTTTGCAAATATTTTTAAATTATGAGAAAATAGTTTATTTTTTTCATTATCGGTACTGAAATGTTACCAGTAGGTTTAGCAGTTCATTAAATTATGTAATGCATGAAGTAAGGGGAATCAATTAAAAGAACGGAAAAATATGCTTTCGATATTTTATTAAAATAAAATCCTTCAACCAAAAAAGATTTCAGTTGCATCAAAAAGATGTAAATGAGGCTTGTGGTTCGGTTCAACAGTCAACAGTGCAGATACAGTGCATGTATCTGCACAACAGGCCAACTTTTTGCATAAGGATAGAGTATTTCCCCAGGAGAGAGAATATTTGATAGGTTATTTCAAAGAGTATGAAATGATATTTACAGAAAATAATAATCATTGCAAGGTTAATAATTTGCATGGCAGCTGCAAAGCACATCTCTTAATTTTTCTTAATTTTTCTTAACTTTTCTTAACTTAATTTTTCTATTTGTTTATTTCTCTTTTAAATCCTTGAATTCTTTATGGGCAAAATCCTACACCATCAAGCACTATAAAATGTAAACAACTCTCCCTCTCAGAAGAGAATAGGAATAGAGTAAACTGTATTTGCTGCTCAAAATACCATTGCTAAGGCTTAGTAAAAAAATGATAGGGTAATGATAAGGGATAAGAAATAAGATATGTATAAACTAGAATATGATTTTCACTAGTTAAAGATATTTAAAGGAGTCTGTAGTATGTACACATTTAGATTCTAATCTACCTGCTAGTACAAAGTGTCATTTAATATAGCAGAGATCACACTACAGTCATTATGCAACGTATGGAGTAAAATGCTGCCCAATGTAAACAAATACATGAAAACAATGTCCTTAATTCATTACAATCTTTGTTTCTTTCCCTCTCTAATAACTAATCTAATTTATAAGAATTATATTCCCAGTATGAACATCAGCATACTCTAATGTCTTTAGAAAAAACTGCTAATAATCACATGAAAAAGTTTGTGAATTTTTGTTACAAAATAGAACACGATTATTTGATTCTCATTTATTTTTCTTTATTTTTACTAAGTGTGCTATGTGCTTAATTTTTGTGTTAATTTTGCTGATCTGTTCTACTCTGAATATTATAATGGATTATCCAGATTTTCAGCTCTTTTCATTTATTATGTTGCTAATACTTCATTGGAGTCACCTTTTCCAATTCTCCCAAGAGTCTGTCCTCAAAGCTGCTAGCCGCCCCATACGTGCCCATGCTCCACTTAGTGGAGCAGTGAATTAGCTTCCAGTAATAGCTATGAATCGTAACATTGTATTAAAAATTTAATTCGACTCTACTTAAGTGAAACTTCTGTGACTCTTCTTTCTTGCCATGTTTGTATTTCTCGTCTCAAAGGCCTGAGATTGCTCTTACCATCCAGCATTTGAAGAAGTCTCTCCAGGCTTGTTCTGGGGATGGTGAGGCTCCTCTTGTCCACTCTACGTATCTTCTCTCTCTCAACAGAATAATAATGAATGAATTGAATACATAGTCAGTCAAGCACTTCTTATCATAAAAAAACATCAGTATTGGTTGTGGCTGGCCTTTTGCAATGGCCAATATGAAATTCTATCAAATCAATCGGTACTATATGTGCATTGTTGTTCTTTCACAGGATATGGAGGAATACCTAGTAATAAGAATGGCGAAACCAATAGAGGAAAGCAGAATGAAAATTTAGTTTGAAGAAATATCAGTCTTTATCGGGAAACTGAAGGAAGATAAGCTAAAGAAAAGAACAAAATTCGGACAGTACACATCGTGCTGCTGAGAAGCTGTGTTAAAACAGCATCTGTATGCGCTTTTCAGGTAAGGGAACAGGGAGATTACACAGGAGGCTATAAGGTCTTTTGCTATAAAACTGCCCTAAAGAATACTTCTGTTCTTATCACATCTGCAATGACTTTTGTTGATATTCCTCATTCATCCTTTCACATCAGTTTTGTTTGGTGCCGCTTTTTACATAGGCAATAGTTTCCTGAATTCAGACCATGATTTGTTTTGACCCTCCTTCGCAAGAAGCTATTTCTGCTGTTAACGATACGGCAGTTAAATGTATAATGTAACTGCCAATACCAAGGTTATTTCTCCTACATAGTGACCAAAATCGAAGTGTTGTTGTTTACTTGTTTTCCACTCCATTATACTTTTATTGCTTCCGACTACCAGAACGTATATAATAGCAACTGGAGCAGACCTTGCATTTGCTGTACTTCCTGTGGGTGTGGACAGTTGGCCTCATGACGCAGAAGGTCACTGGTACTGTAGCTTCTGAGGGCAACAGAAGCCTTTCATGCTCAGGATAATTTATGAATGTCTTCTCTGGTACGTTTTGTTCATCAAAAATCTCCACTGATTTTTGCACTGTTTGTTTAGGGCCTAACCTGAAGCTGATTGAAGGAAATGAAAATGGAACCGCTTTTCTTCATTTTCCTACAAATCAGACAGCAAATGAAGAATGAAATATAGCTGCGAGGACTAGATACAACAGATGACCTACACGCCTAAAACCCTTTTGAACTGAGCATCATGTGGGATGTAAGTGGAGGAATTCAAGGTTTCTTGATGTTGATGAGGTATCTGAACTAGGTATGAAGGTGCCCAGAGGGGCCAAGATCTGCACGTACACAGACTCAGAGCCACAGGCATTGGGGAGTTTTAAAATGGAAAAGTAAGACCCTGTGGTGTCAAGTTTAAATAACAGTTAAGCAGAACTTATTTGATGAGCAATTTTCAACATAGATGCCTGAGGTCCTCTGCTAGTCATCAAAGTCCCTTGTTAGAGCCAAAGTCATTTTGACTACTTTATTCAGAAGTTTCTTAGGCTTTGATCAAAAATGAAAGGAAAACATGTATGTTGAGAAAGTTTGTATGCAGCCTTACATTTTTACAACATTCTGCCCCATCCTAGCTTGTCATACATTTAAAAGGCAGCTTGACTGATTTTTTTTTACCTTCCAACCACTTTTTTTTCCATTTTAAATCAAGTTATAATCTTGGCGAGGGCAACTACCAATTTCCCTGTTCATAAGATAGCCATTTTTACAAAATGACTACTAAATCTATGGATTCTCCATTAGGAGGTGAACCACCTTTATTATTTACTAATTGAATAGAACTCAGCATTTAAGTGGCAATTCTAATCTAACACATTTTGATCAAAACAGATTGAAAGCACATGATGTTTCATAAAACATAAATGCAAAATGATACTTTGAATGCACCTCTGGACTTAGCAATTTTCCATTTCAGATAGCTGAATCCACCAATGTTTGATTTTACGAGCATGTTTTGTTCTACTGTGTACGAACTTGTTTATTCCCGAGTAACCATCAAAGATCATATAGGACTCAAAGTGGAAAATTATTTCAAGGTTTGATGTCCAGCACCATTTCCTGCAGCCATTTCAATGTTATGAATAAAGTATTGAAACATTTCAACTTGTCTGTCTGTAAACATCTGACACATAAATTTGTTTCTGTCATGAAATAGTCTGATAATAACTAGTGAAGCCTCACAGTACTTGTTTTGCTAGACTTGAAATTTTGTAAGTGATAATCCTCTATTGTCCATGGGAGTCCACATATGGCACAGACGCATGTTTTCAGGGCTAAACTTGCTTTTAGAAATAATCTATAGTTATGAGCTTTGCAACTTCAAGGTAAGACTTGAGGACATTAATAGAGTATAAAACTGAGCTAACCAAAGACACTAGTGTTAGACTAAAAGCAAAAGGGAACTGTTTCTATACCTCCTGATATTTTAACGCTAAAGCCAATGTAAGTATCATAGAATCATAGAATGCCTAAGGTTGGAAGGGACCTCTAGAGGTCATCTAGTCCAACCCCCCTGCACACGCAGGGCCACCTAGAGCACGTGGCACAGGGCTGCATCCAAGAGGGTCTTGAAGATCTCCAGAGAAGGAGACTCCACAACCTCTCTGGGCAGCCTGTTCCAGGGCTCTGTCACTCTCACTGTCAGGAAATTTTTCCTTAAGTTCCTGTGGAACTTTTGATGCTTCAGTTTGTGGCCATTTCCTCTTGTTCTGTTGGTGGCCACCACTGAAAAGAGGCCAGCCCCATCCTCCTCACTGCCTCCCTTGAGGTACTTCTAGACACTGATCAGGTCCCCTCTCAGCCTTCTCGTCTCCAGGCTGAACAGGCCCAGCTCCCTCAGCCTCTCCTCATAGGGCAGATGTTCCGGTAGCAGTAGCCATTTTGTTGCTGATGATATTAGTAAACACAATAAGGTAATAGGGTTATTCCATAATCTCAAACTATTCCTCAATATTTCTCATTGCTTCTCTTATTAACTGTCAACACCAGCACCTTTTCCCTGCCCAATTTTTTACTGGTAGCTTCCATAATGTTCTTATATGCTAATAATAACAATTCTTTAGCTTGTGAAACCAAATTTTTGATTTTTTTTTTTTAAATCTGGACACTGTAATTTAACACACAGTGGAAGACAGTGTAAAAAAATCATTTTTAAGAAAATGTCTGTGGAGGATTTTATTATTCTAGGTATGGAGTAAATAAGTATAAAGTCATGGTATCATAGAAAAATCAAGTTGGAAAGGTCATACTCAACTCATGTACACCTCTAAAAGAGCTGGCAAGATTTTAAGATCTCCTAGAGGGCTTAAGATGTTAAACTGTTTTGTTTATTAACAGAGCATGATTTGAGCATGAGGATGATGTGAGTATGAGGGTGGAAACTCTTTTCTAGTAATTCAGGCTGTGGAAAGCTAATAGGATATAATGGAAGTCTACCTACTTGTCCAAATTTTTAAATCTAAATACTTCCTAATAGATACCATCAGGCGCCCGATGTTGAATCAGATACAAATTGTATGTTCATTCTCTTCTAGACTTGATATACGTTTAACTGAACTCAGAACAACTGTTCACAACTTGTATTTGGATTTGAAGTTTGTTTCTTCTGTTTCAGATCTGCAAAAGCTTTAGTGTCCCTAAACTTGTCTACTGTCCTCAACAGTATTAGCTGATGTGATGGAAGACATTATCTCAACTCAAGGCACCATTTTATATTCATGCTTACTTTAGCATGCTCACAATAACACTATTTCTACAATAATTCCAAAAACAGGGTGATAAATGCAGTAAACAATGTTTGTTTCACTAACTGCACAGGTAACTTCCTACTTATCGTAAAACCCCAAATCCACATGTATGAACACTAGTACCTGCTTTATATCATTCAACTAATAAACAATCCCTAATCACGGCTCACTTGTTTTCTGGAAAAAAAAAAAAGTCCTTGACGTTGAGTATGGGGCATTTTCAGAATTTCTTTATAGCTTGATTATAACTTTCTTAGCTAGAGCCTCCTTGATAGATCACAAATTTACACAGGAAAAGGAAAGTCTGCCATGTCTAGCACCTATGTTCAGACTTGCAGTGCTGTGGATACCTTTGAGGATTAGTACACCTTTCCATGCTGCTGAGACTCTTATATTTGATCATTTGAGATAGATAAACCTCCCTGGGAAGTTTATTTTCCCTTCTTCCTGTATTTCTACTGACCTCCCAAATGGACTATGACACCTTTATTCCATCCTCAAATTTTAGCATTATAAAAAGATTATAAGAAAAATGGACTCGGGCTTGCAAACCTTATTAGGACAACAAATACTTTAGTAAACACTAAGGTTACACCCAGGTTCCAAGCATTCACTGTAACCAGCACTGGGAGGAAAATTAGCTTTAGGCACTTCTTACATTTGAAGGAGATGAAGTCTTTTAATCCTTTTGCCAGCCTCACCTCCAAGCACAGATCTAAATACCAGGCCAAAAGTGGGCTCTTACATTGCAAATCCAGGCCTATCAAAGTGGTTATAGCTTAGAAACCAAACCATGAGCAAGTGGAGCAGAAATTTATCTTTTCTCACTCTATTTTTTTTTCTTTCTATGAATTTATTTATGGGATTCACCTTTCTCCTCAGTCAGAAACAACACAGGAATTTAGCTGTGAAGTCACCTCTTGACTACAGCAGCCTTATAACAATGCAGAAAGTGTCTACATAAACCTAGTGCATTTGTTCTGGGTTCCTAGCTGTGGGCTAATAATGTTGGATTTTCAGTCACAGTTCATTAATGCATTAAGAAGATGCTTGTTTGTATTAATAATAATAAAAAAAAGCATTAACCAGTGGATGAGGACACAGAGATGGGTCTATCTGCTGCTACTTATTCAGGAATATGGGCACAGCAACACCTGTTTAAGCAAATATTCGTGGCCTAGGAGGCTTTAGGAAGTTCAATGGAAGCTGCCTCCTAGAGCTCTGCATAGAAAAGTTAATCAGAACTAAGGAAATTGTACTCCTCTCCATTTTTTATTCATTGGCCACAGCATTCTTTCAAAGAATACAAGAACAGTTATACAAAGCCAGACCAAATGTCCACCTAACCCTTTATCTTCCTCCTCAATGACTAAAGAAAAGGCCCATGGAAATGGGGAGGAACAGAGCAAATAGGCGAAGAGTCATGCTCCACCAATATGTAACTTCTTGCATCTTCCTAGTAGAGCAGACCTCAGTGGAGTTTCCTTCTGTGTATTCACTCCTGTTTTAAAGCCCAAATAGATGTGATGTGAGGAATGCATCAGATTTCTCAGACACCTCTAGCTCCCCAGTTGAACAGCCCTAGTTCATGCTGGTTCGCACCTTTGATGATTCCTCTCACCCTGCTCCTTGCCCTGTCTCTAAGCTATGAATTTTAGCAGTAAAAAAAGAAAGCCTGATGCATTTTTATTTATTTACTTGTATTTTAAAAATAGGATGATTTGCATAATTTTACTCGTCTCTTATCATAAATTCCTGAAAGCAAACCCACAGGTTCTTTTTGCAGTTGAGCTTCTTGTAATCACTTCAGTTAGCTTTGCAGAAAGTTATGATACAGCATCTAACCTTTGACAAAAATTTAAAATACAATGTGTATAAATGTATGCATACCGTTATATATGGGAACTATATTTTCATCCTCCATTATGAAAGACCTTAATTCTTTATATTTCAAAGACTGGGCATTTCTTGATAGAAGCAGCGGGGTGATTGTTAAAATAATCAGTATTTGGACATTCAGAGGTGTTTCAATTGACTCAATAATAACAAATTCAAATGCATCTTTGTTACCTCCACACTAACTCTAATTAGACTTTACTGGTCTAACAGTACAGTACAAAATGAAGTACAGTGCTATTGATTATTTATTATGATTACTTATTTTGAAAAAAATGTATGGAGAATAGGATATCTGTTTTTCCATATTATCTCTACTCTTCTGCATAGTTTTTTCCTCTCTGCTAGTTTTTGCAATGGGATTGCATCAGTACTAATCAAGTTTTGTATGAAAGTTCCTTTTATATTCATCTGGAATAGCACATTTCCTCTAAGATTTGTGTTCAAAGTCTCTGCGCTGATGCTTTCGATCAGACTGCTTTTCATTTGCAAATATTATAAATCTTCAGAATTGTATTTTTTCTACTGTTTAAAATCTAATAAAGTTCAACACATAAATGTCATGTATTTTATAAACATCCACTGCTTCCAAATCAAAGTTGTCCTTCATAAATCTAAAATAAATTCTATTATATAGGCACTGGGAATATAAGTATCATTTGTGTCAATATTTGTTATTAATAATTATTTGTATCAGTCTTATGGACTGATGTTATTGTCTTTGTGATGACGATCTTTTATTTTCTGCTGCATTCAAACAGACCAGGACATGGCAAAGGAATTCTGTCCCTAAAAAAAAGACTTTCAGGACTAAGACCTCGAAACTGGTGGAAGTCACAGAGATGATCATCCCTCAGCACCTTTCTCAGAGTTCCCAGATCCTGTGTTCATTCTCATAATATTCCCAACATGGGAATATATATAAAGTATAAAAAGTTGTTTCTTTTCTGAGCCAACTGTTTATCCCACGAACAAGCTCTGTCAACAACAGGAACCTGCTGTAGTTTGAAGGCCAAGGAATAGGATGCTTCACTGGGTGCTGTTCCTGCGAGTGGCAAAAAGTAAGGATGTTTTGGCAGGCAGAAGTGATTGATTTCCGCAGTCTATTCCCTGTAGATTCTTGCAGCATTCACAAAGGTAAAATTAAGGATGTCAAAGGGTATATCCCCACCTACTCCTTTTAGCATCTCTTTTAAGTATCCATTTTTAAATCCAGTGGTCACGAATTTCTCTTACCACGTATTGAACTTGCTGATACTGTCTGTCCCTACCACTGTCGGGGCTGCCAGTTCCAGCAGCCACTGAATAAAGTTATTTATTTCAACGTTTATCTGTGGGTAGCTTCTTTCTAGAACACATTTTCCTAGCTGAGTTGTATGAAGTGTCTGATCTTGTATATATACTAAAAGGGCTTCAGTCCATAATATCAGGCAGACTCCCCAACAGTTTGGAAGAATCTCTATCAGTCCTCTTTTTTTTGTGTCTTTTGTGTCTTTTGTGCATATAGATATATTTAAGTTTCCTCATCCCTTTTCTCATCATGCTATTTGCCCATTAAAGTTAGCATAATCTCTTTAGAGTGGACGTAGCTCTCCTCAGCAGCAATGGCAACAGCAATGCTTTATTGTTATTTATTATTGATATTATCGTTGCAGTTTTATCCTATATTGTTTATTGTGTTTGTGTATGTCTGTGGTGCTTAGATCTGTAACACCAGAGAAATACACTAAGTCAGCCACTGCTAAGGCACTGGAAGAAAACGTTCCTTCTACCTATAATAATGTAGCAAATGTGACTAGATTTATATATATTTGTTGCTAACACAGATTTCCTTACTGCTATTACTGGTGTTGTTGCTGCTTTGTGTTTATAAAGACTTCTCTAATAGGAAGTTCCAATAATACTTGTAAATTTAAGTCTAAGCAATTCAGTTAGAGTGAGAAGTGCGCGTGAGTTTGTGATCTGATGTCTGCCTTCCTACCCTTTCTAAAATAACCTTACAAAATAACCTTACTCTTTTAAAAATTTGCATGGCCCCACCTCTTTACGGGCAAGTTTCCACAAAACCATGCTCTCCTTCCTGACCACACATTTTCATGGGATAAAAAGCACTTTGTATTAGCTAACTATTACATAGTAAGTATATTTTAAAAGTTTGTGTTTGTTTTTAAAGCAGTTCCTCCCCCTTATTTTTCACCAAGAGTAGAGGGAAATTCATTTTTTCCAATGCAACTGAGAAGAGTTTAGTCATTTAATCCAGGTGATCCTGTGTCCATAAGCAGTAGCCCATGCATATCCTGGCACCACTTGTATCTTCTTACACATTCCATTACCTGAATCCACTAGTCAGTAGAAGTTACTTTTCGCCAAGTAGTCACCAGATATACTTTTATACACCTATATTCCTGTGTGGCTATTGGACTTGGACTTCTTGGAGAGCTGTCAAGCAGAAATCACAGTGAGGGTGTGCTTGACTTCGGACATATGGCTGCATACCCTGCCTTTACAACAGGGTGGTGAAGGTGGGAGGAAAGGTTGTTTAAAGCTTGTTGCAGATGAAGCACCACAGCAGAGTGACACTGGGAAGCCTTAAGCTGCCTGCACATGTAGCACCACCCAGACACTTTCTGGAACGTAAGGACACAGCCTGTAAGGAGGTTTTTATCTGCTGTCGTTACTTTAAACTGACCCAAAGCACACAACCATCAAACAGAGTTTTTTAAAAGACCTCATGTCCTTCAACCATGCGCACACGCAGCACATTGATCTCCTGGGTGTTCCCTGATCCCATGGAAAACACGCTAATGTTTTGGAAAAGCCCTTTGGGGAAGACTTGCACACTCCCGAGCCCACGTGGGCCATGCTGGTGCATCCCAGGCTGCAGGAAGGTGTTCTGGGGCTTACAGAGCACGCAGGGCTCTGCCTCCAGGCCCACTGCTCTAACCCAGGCAGAGCACAGCAGCTGGGGGCAGAAAAGCAGTTTAAAGCAAACCCTGAAACAGAGACCACCTGAATAACTTCAATGCTTAGGGACAGGCTGGAATTGCTGCCTCGATGGGAAGTTGCTCTTTGCAGCAGCCCGAGTCTAAACGTCTCCCCCGGGGAGACCCTCGCCCGAAGGGGCCGGGTGGTGTTTTCAGCTTCCCCGCACACAGCCCAGGCGCCCGGCCGCAACCCTCCCGCCTCGTGCGCGGTGCCCCCAGCGCGGCCGCGGGCCGCGGCGCCCCGGGCCCGGGGGAG
>VWPW01002576.1:457708-571879 GCA_013389825.1 Crypturellus undulatus | reverse complement strand
CCCCCAGGGGCTCGAGCCTCGGGACCCCCGCGCCAGCGCCAGCCCCGCGGGACCCCGCGGCCGGGAGCGGCAGCGGCGCCTGGGGCTGCGGTCGCGCCCGGCTCTGACCCCGACCCCGACCCCGATCCCGATCCCACATCGCCCCTGGTTGCGGCTGGGGCGCAGGGGACCCACGCGCCGCTCGCGAGGCACGTGGCGGCTCCGCGGAGGGCTTGGGTGGAATGATTCGGGTTGGTTTGTTTGGCCGGGAAAGTTAACTTTCTGGCCTCAAACAAACAAACAAACAGGCAAATAATATTAAAAGGCAGCAGGAGCACTTGCTCTGTTATGGTGTTATTTCTCCTCTGAATTTTGCACCCTTTGCATCTGCATGAAAATACAAGAGTAATAATGAAATAATTACCTACTGCTGCTTAATGTTAGTAATTATTATTTGTTGCTGATACAATGTTGTAACTCAGTGATTGATAGAAAGCAGCTGTCATAAAATGCTTGTTTATTCTGCTGGAGACCGGTTGGAGCAGCCCTTAGGCAGTGGGATCGCTCCCAAGGAGAGCTGGGGGGCCGGAGATGCCCGGGTGGATACCCCCAAACCCACCCGCAGCCTGTAGAGGAGCGAGCGCTGTGACAAGCTACTCTTGGGGGTTTGGTCTCCCTTTAGGAGCATGGCAAGATTGAAACATTTTGCAGAAATTGAAAAAGCAATTCCATTTTCTTCAGAAAGGAGATAAGGGCAACATCCCAAGGATATCAGCATGGCCAGGGCCTTTCCAAGGTCCAGCCATGCAAGCCTTAGGTTCTCCAGAGTAATATGCTGAATTTTGGAAACGAAAGTAAGGTGGGGAAATTGCTTGTCTTTAAGTCTGTCCTGGCGCCTGTTTCAGGAGCACTGCAAAGTGTTGTATCATTTTCTTCAGTGGGTATTTGTCACCTGTCATTTTTGTGGAAGCGACTGGTGTATCTTTTCACACAAAACAGGTGCTCACTGTTCTTTCACAGAAGAAGCTTTCTTCTTGCTGGGTTGGTGGCAAAAGCATTGGAAAGATTAGAGAATATTGTTAATAAAAGGGCAAGGCCACATCAGTGCAGGATTCAGATTTTGCTTTCTTGAACAAAAGATTCATTTCTAAAAGCTGCTTTGGGGTGTAAATTCCCTTTTCATTCAATTGAAGCCCATTTGGTACTTTGTGAGAAAGTTTTAAGTCATTGTTTTCTGAGTTTATCAAAAAGATGGCCAATACACTGGACATTATGCGCACCCCCAAAGAACACAGAAAGGACTGGAATTAACAGTTAAGGTTACTTCTCAGAAGAAGGTTACCAGATTTCCTGGTACTGGCAAAATATAAAATCATGTATGTGAAGTATGGTAGGGTGTATATAATGCCTACAGAGGTGGGAATATGGGTTTAGTCAGGCCACCAGAAACATCCCAGGATGGACTGGATTCTGCCTAGCTCATTATTATTAGCAATAAATTGTTTATCTAAGCAGAGTAAATCCCCATCCTCGACAGGCTGAGTATGCAGAAGTCAAAAATGTCAAACAAGTCTTCAAAAATTATATCAGTGCCATAGACCTTCCTATAAACCATTTCTTACTTTCTAAGAAGGAAAATACCACTTTCAAGACATCTAGAGCTTTTGTCAAGTATACCTGGAGCCATAATTTTACTTTGAGAGTTTTCTTTTGTTTCTTCTCATCATTTCAATCAGTATTAATTCTGATGTCCTTAATCCCCAAAAGCAGAACTGAAATTATTTCTTTTCAGCTGTCCTGTGATTTGTTTCTGTGCTGACAAATGTAACATTTTCTTTAATAAATGTGTACTGCTTTAAACATCTTTTAAAAGCAGCAGTCATAAATCAAAAATCAACATCAAAGATATTCTGTGTAAAATAACTCGTCTTATTTGGAAGAGACTGTACTAATGTAGAAGTGTTACCTTTCTAAGATTACATTATACATATATCTTGCTTTCGGCATGTGTCTGAGCATAAGTAACTCCATTTGACCCATGCCACAATTAATTCATTGTCTTCAATAAAAAGTCAAACAATATACTCTATTACTACAAAAAGCAAACCAAAAGAACAAAAGAAACACGTGAACTGGTGCGCATGCATACAGACACGCACACCTCATTTTTTGTGTTTCATTTGTTTGTAACATTCAATATTTTACATTGCACAACTTATTAATTACAGTCTTGTTCCCTTTGGAAAGAAAGAGGAAAACAAAAAGACATCTAGACAAGCTTTGGAAATAAATGTCTTTCTCAACTATATATATATGCAAAAAAATGACAGAATTCTTATTCTAGGTGCATATACTTGCCAAAATATATGGCAAAGTATAATTTCAGAAAAATATTCCATTTGTCATAGTAGAACCAAGATTCGGCTATTAACGGCATACTACGACTGATTGCTTTCTTGCCAGGGTTAGAGCGATAGTAGTCCTGGAAAGTCCTACAGCAGAGTTATATAAGGTTTTCAGTTAAGTAACCTATATTAGTGTCGGGAAAGCTCAACTGAGTAACTGCATTTTGCACTCCTGGTAGTTTTCTATGTTTCATCTCCAGTTGCTTGAAAAACTGTTCCAGATGATTGGCTCTCATGAGACACTTGTTCGTAAGATTTAATTTCACAGGATTATGAGAGTTCGACTTTTCAGCTGGCAGGTTGTGCCTGCACCATGTGCCAGGTTCTTCAGTGTGTTACACCACAGGTTGTCATTTGTGCCTGGTCAAAGTGTGCACACAAGTGCTACCGTGCCTATTTTACAACATATTTTCTTTCCAACTTTTTATGGCAGTGTACAATACAATACTGTCACAGGGATATATGCAATAATCAATGGAGAGCAATCAGATCCCTTTCACTTGCTGCTTTCCAGTTCACCACAAAGAGCTACTCTGGAAGCAGCCAGAAACACTCCTTTCCCTCAGGCTCGAAAGCATTCCTATCTGGGAAGATCTATCCTGGTACTTGGCTGAGAGACAGGATTCAAATGGAATTATTTCATATGACATGCTGATGCCAGCCTCAGATCTGGCTTTTTCTTTCTTCATCCTTTTTTAACCTCAGACTTCCCAAGCTCCTTGGAAATCTTGGTTTAGTTGAACATTTGATTGGGTTTTAGAGTATCGGTAGTATGTGAAGAATTTGATTTTCATTCCTTTGAGTTAATACAGCTATTTTAGGTTTCATTTGAAGAAGTTAGAGACTTCTACAGAAGATTCAGATTGAAATGAAAGTGCACTGGTTGCAAAGATATCTGAAGGATCCTCATATGAAGGGAGAATCATGCTATATTTTTATGCCAATAAATAAAATCAGAACTCTGTACGACTATCACTGTCATGCTGCTATGCTATTCATGGGCTTGTAAAGAAACCTAATGTTAACTTTCAAACAATGCTTTGTGTATACTTAGCATAATTACTCTGCCCTTGTTGCCTGTTCTTCCTACTTCTGCTAACCTTCTCTAAGCTCCTTTATGACATAGGCTTTATGTTTTAGCTGTTAAAGATGAAACAGTGCAGCCATGTTTCATCTTTCTACTTTACATGGCCATGTTTGTGCTATTCTCATGAAAATTCCCTTTTTTTTCTTCTAGCTTATCTCCCAACTGTACAGTGCAGAAGTTCATTTAAGGTTCAGGTTTTAGGCAGCCTGTAGATTTCCTGCAACCCTGTAGAGCTGCACAGACCTAGGGTAGGAGCAGTGGCCACTTGTCCTCTGCATACCTTAAATCCCAAGATGATGAGGCAGGAGCCCTCCCTGTCAGTTGCTGTTGAATAAAATAAAAAGATAGTCATAATGAATTTATAAATCAGCAGCAAACACCTTATTTATTATTAATGTTTTGAACAAAAGGATAAGATTAAAGCAGCCGCTCCTTTTGGCAAAAGGAGGGAGCAGGGTGGAAACTAGACATCAGATTGCTGATTCAGAGTTTGATCCCAGATGTGGGAGGAGAAATCTTTCTGGAGTTCCTCATAACTCACTGAAATGAGATAGGCTGGTCCTGTTTGTGAGCAACAAATGGATTAGATCAGCATGGGAGAACAGATAGATAAGGAGAAGGCCCCGAAAAACTGTGGTTTCCCAGAAACCAAAAGGAGGGTATGTATTTGACAGAAAGCTTATTGCATCAAAAATAGGAAGTAAATTTGGTTTGTGAAATGTTTCTCCTAGTATTTTTCTGGTGGTTACCATAAAGAGAGTTTTGAAATACAGTCTACAGTAGTATACTAAAATGTTCATAGGGTGTGTATTGGTAGAGGTGTTCATTATATTGTCAGCTTTTAATATAGGAACTTTGCTAAATCACTTAGTCTCCTATGTGTTTAGTTTTGCCTCATGTAGAAGAGGTTCTTTAAGTAACTCCTTAATATTCATGTGAGAAGATTAGTCCCTGAGCATTTTCAAAACATTTTGAATTAGCTGGATGGTGCTAACAAAACGTACAGTAGTATTACTTGAAAAACTACTTGGAATAATATTTGTGTTTCATAGATTGCTGCAAATATTCTGATCACTTTCTTCCTTTCTTTTCTCTCCTTCCAGGTACATTTCATCATCTCATGAATGGAAGTTTAAAAGACTTTATACAAAATATATGTGAAAATGGAAACTTCATCTTTGCTCTCATCCTTACATGATGAATGCAGATCAGACAACTACATTGAACCTCATTACAAGGAATGGTATCGAATAGCTATTGATGCTTTAATTGAAGGAGGTGTAGAAGCGTACAAAGAATTCCTTTCCAAAGAGAGATGCTCAGAGTTTCTAGCAGATGAGGAAATTGATTATATTTTGAACAATGTTCATAAACTTCCCCAAAACACAGTTTATTCCTCTAACCATGCCATCGATGACACTTCTTCCTCGGGAACCTACTGGCCTATTGAATCAGATGTGGAAGCTCCAAATCTTGACTTAGGCTGGCCTTATCTGATGCCTGGAATCTCTGGTGGCACAAACATTGATCTGCTTTTTCATCCACCCCGAGCACAGCCATATACAATAAAGGAGACTATACGGAAGATGATACGAGATGCAAGAAAGGTAAACATGAAGAATATTTTTTTCAAATAACAATAATAATCAAATTGTTGTTTTACAGAGACATTTTTTCCCCTACTGTCAGGAGAAAAAAAAAAGAAAAAAGAAAAAGAAAGAAAGAAAAAAAAATCTGGCTGCTAAGAAGTTGAACTAAAAGGTTCTCCTGGGCTCATATCAATTTCTTTGCTATCATTGGCAACAATGTTATTAACCTTATTTACTAGGGATCAGAGATTAATTAAAAGGCTTTGTGAAACATAATGCCATTTTACTCTAATGCTGACCAGTCCATGAGAAATTTGGAGGCAATCAGCATAGCTTTTCTTTGACCTCAGCTGCGTACACCGCAAGTGGTTTAATTCTGTCTAACTTAAGGATATGCCCTAAGGTTTCTCTCCTGTGTCAGTGGAAATATACATGCATGGGTTTGGTATGCTAGCCTGTTGTTATAAGAAAATAGCATCTCGATGTACACTGGGATCATGTACCTGAAGGGACTCTCAAATTTTGTGATTTTGCATGTCAGTTGACCTTGCAGAAATTAGGCAGGAAAGCACTAAAGAGAGCTGAGAAGAAGAAGCATGGAAATAGATTTGAGAGATATCAAAGGAAATTTTGATTGTTTACTTTATCTGCACCTCTGAGTAGTGTCTAATTTATGAGAAACGTGGACGCTTCTCTGAATGTATTTATCTCTACTCAGGGGAAATTGGGAACCTAGATTTTGAGTTTCCTAAGGCAAACCACACTTATGCTGAGGTAACTCAGTGTTGCACATAAAAAATTCCTGTTGCTGTGTAGAATCAAGTTAGGAAAAAGAAGTAATTGTATCACTATGCAGTTCTCTTCGAGTCAGAGCCATATTATGTCCTTAAGCAGAAGTTACAGGTTGTATTGCTACAACGTCCTGCAATAGAGGTTACAGGAGTATTGCCAGGAGATATATCTTTGATTGTCATGCTTCCTTCCCAAAGAAAGAGAATGATCTGTGCTTCAAGCTTTCTCCTTATTGAAAGAACAGAGATGAAGGCATAAAAAGAAGTGTTCCAGGGACACAGGCATGCTCTACTCTGTCTTTCCAGTACCTTCTCCAAAATCTTCATCCCTATATCCTTTCTTTCTCCTTCCAGGCGCCGTGTGGCTTGGTGCTAGCTTTAAAACCAGAGAACAAGTTTTAAACAGGGATATCACTAGGTCTTTATCATGTCATTTCTACTGGGCATCTACTGTATGCTCTTAAGGCCAAGAAGGGGAGAATTACTCTTCTCCCTGCTGGCCCTTTCAGAATGAGATGGAATTTGATTGGTGTCTTCTGGTTTTGTGTCTGATAAGACATGGCCAACATATTCCCTGATCCTTTTTTATCTGGAACTCCTGAGTTACCCTTTGTGAGGATGAAAGCTAACAAAGATATCTGAGTTACCGTGGCTAGATCAGTTTTGTTAAAAGATCTTGGAGTACCATGAAGAAATATTCTTTCCAGTCAGAGTTCTTGCGTTTGCTGTTTAGCAGTGTGTCTGCTTGCAATTCAGGCTCTTTCCAAATCCTCTAACACACACAGGGTGCTATCTCATCAAACACGCTTTTAGGGAGCATGTATTTTCTAAATACATAAAAAAGTTATGTTACATATAGATGTTAGCTCTTTAATATGCTATAGCACGTTAAATAAGAAAATGTTACCTATGTGTCACTGTCCAAATGAGCTATGATGTGACAGCTCAAAGATTTGTTTAGTTGATCTGGACAACCTCAAGAACAACAATCATACAATGATGTGGCTTGGTTGCTCCAGGAAACAGCAATTCTGTCTGCAAATTCTGGTGACATGCACAGAAGAGTTTAAAGGATCTGTAGGTAAGGTAAAGTAAGGTAAAACAACACACAGGCAGGCAAACATGCTGTAAACAGGCTAACTTGCTTACTTCTCCTAAGTCACTCATAAATATATAGTTATATTAAACAGGGTTCTTTGTTATGTAGTAGTGCAAGCGTGTGGCCATAGGAGGATTGTCAAAGGAAACGGAAAAAAAAAAATAGACATGGAAAAAAAAAAGAAGAATAAACAAGTTCTTCAGCAAAGTGCATTGAACAGGCACAGCTCTATGGGAGCTCTATGGGAATTTTGGCAAACTTCTGTGAGCAAGTAGACAGACCTTTGGAGGCAGGAGTATTCATACCAGCTATCTTTAAGCTCCAGACTTAGCTAATAAAAACTAAACTCCATGCATGAGTCCACCAAATGGGTGTACCTGAGTTCGGAGACTGTTTTCCCTAGGTTACCTAAAGAGCAGAGAAAGAAATCCACACAATCCCACAAGGGCAATTCAAGGAATATAAGTTTCTCCACTGATTCACCCAATGAAGGAGCTCTTCAAAGTATAGAAACTAGTCCAAAAATTCATGAATGAGACTGAGTCAGTTGAAATTGGGATTCTTTTAAATATCTGGAGATATGTAAGATGACCTTATTAGTGGACTCCCTCTTGACCTCTTTCATGCTTGATGCATCACTCCTTAAAAATATTATTATGTATGTTAATTTTGACCTTAAGGAAATGTGGTGTAAACAACATTAGGCAAGTTGCTGTCTGACAGTGATTTTTCCTGACTAAAGGAGAAAAGTCAATTGTAAGGCTCCACTACATTAGAGTAAAAACAGTGGCTAGGAAAAAATATCAGACGAAATTCTTACCACTTACATTTCCCAAATGCATAACCCATGGAAAAAAAAATGTGCACATTACCTTCACTGTAAATGCATTTAATATAATAATGAAGTTTTCTTATCAGAAAAGGGTCAGTATTATTAAAATCACAGAAGATGAAGCAACCATTTTAAGAAGCAGAGATTTCACTGAAGAGGAATTCATATTTGGGCGCTCCTTCTGAAGAATCACTGGGGTAAACTCACTGGGGTATCATACATGGGATGACGATGTTGCAGTCTAAGCTGCAGCATTTCTTCTGGAATGGTATGTGGTCACAGGGTTGTCAGCAGAGTGCCGTAGGTCAGACCTGCTGTGCCAACAGCATGGGTTTGCAGTTGGTGTGGCGAGACCGCATCTCCCAATGGTGCAGCTCGACAACCTTGCTCCTGTGTAAGCTGCAATCACACAAGAAGGCTTTTGACATGACTGTGTCACTGGGGAGCAATGAGCCTTTCTTAGATGCTGATATAACCATCTCAGGAAGAAAGCCCCGCAAAGTCTGTCTGATCTTAAATATGGACAGTCTTTTATGAACAAGCCAGTAGCTTTACTTCTTGTGTGTTTTTGAGGATTTTACCTTCAAGCGTTGGTAGATTTCCAGCTTCTCTGAAACTTGAGGTGCTTTACAGCCTGACTCATCCCAGCTGCACTGTCTGAACCACAGCTGATAGTGTTTAGCAGTTTTTCCTGAGATGATTATTCATCTGGGAAATAGTATCGAGGTGACTGCTGGTCTGTGTCTGGTCCTTCTTTCATCTCCTGTAAAGTAACGTAGAGGTGTCCTTTCCCTGTATCACGTCTTATAATAGTTACCTTAAAACTGTCAGCTAGGAGGCTTATGTGAGTCTGCAAGAAATATCTTGTAGTGCCTGCTCAGGTGTCATCAGCACCAGGAGGCAACAGGAAAGGGACAGGGCAGAGCACCAAAGCACCCTTCTGGCAGTGAGTTTTTCGCTTGCTTTGTTAACTGCATTCCTCTCTCCACCACCAAGGCATTCCTACATAGTTTTAGAGAGAACATATAGCTCAGAGTCTTTTGGATTGATATCCAATAAGGAACAGCTCTTCCTGCAGAGAATTCAAATCTTTCTTTTAAAGAAGCCTGTTGTTTAGTCAGCCAGAGGATTACTGTTTTCCAGCACAAGCCAGAAAACACTCAGGCCTCCCTGCCATGCTTTGGGGATTTATGATGGATTATATTAAGTTACCCACTACATGATAAATATGCAGTACTTTTCATTGATTTATTTTCATTCAAACAGACCAGAATTCTTAAGCTTGGATTACTAAAATCAATGATAGTTATGGAGACTTTCAAAAGAAAAAGTTATTTGTTTAGAAGCCTAAGTAGAAATTTGAGGTAAACATAAAAGGTTCTTGTTTTCACTAAAGTACTCACATGATTAAGCTTTTTAACATGAAGAAAGATAGCAAAAGTTGAACCCTTAAAAAAAAAGTTGCACTTCAAAGAGGTGGCTATTGCATCTTGCTGGACCTGTTGGACATAGGCCTTAAGAAAGTCTTTGATTCATGTGGGAGACAATTGTGCGCAAAAAGAGAGCATGATTCCTGTGTTGTCTGCTATAACACTGGAGTTGAATAAAGAGATGCAGTTGATTCGGTTTGTAATTATATAAAAAGGAAAAAAGTATTTTCTGGTATTTGGATTTATCTGTTTGTGTTGTTTCAGCGAAAAGCGAGATGTTTTGTGTTACAGAAAAAAATATTCACTGTTGTTCTCCTTTGGCTGTGGGCATCAATACAGTGGCCCTTACCTAGTAATGCTATGTTCTAGTATGTAGGAAAATCTGCTTCTTTGGAGGCCTATGTGAAGACAGAAGTTTCTGTAGAGAAAGAAGCTTGTAGAATATGGGGTGTGGAAGACTGTTGAGCAATCTTTTTTCACTCTCTCAACAATACACTTTGCCAGCTACTTTAAATACAATTCAAATGGAGCCGGGAACAATGATAATGAACTGTGCTTGAGGCAATGCTTGTCTTAGCTCATTAATTGCAGCAGTCCAAGCAGATAGGAGAGAGGGGACACCGTTTGTTGCTCATAAACATTCAACTAGAGAAATCTGCTGAATTCAGGGAAAGATAACAGGTAGATGAAACAATCATCCTACTCAGATGTTCTCCGTATTGTCTGTAGAGTGCCCGATAAACAGTGCATATCCTTTTTTAAGATGAGACCAACACTTAGAAACATTCTGTTCTCAACTAGAGATGACTCTCATGTGAGTTGAAGGTATATAGGTGGCATTCTCCCTGCTAAAATGTTCTGCCATGCAAGGATTTCAACAGGTGCTTTTTGGTTCAGCTGCTATGAAATAAGCATATTAAAAGGAGAATTCATCATTCACTTCTAGTGTTCTTCTGCTGAATGGCTTCTTACTATTTAAAAACCAGCATGCCAGTCGTGTATAGTTTCCAGGTGAAACATAATTGTAAGCTTTTGATAGATGTATTAGAGAGAGTGAGGTCGTGTCCCAGCTTTTCTAATCACATCAGGTATGTGTCATGCATGGGTAGAGGGCATGTGTCTTGTTCTTTGCGCTGTTAATGTCTAACTCAATGTCTTTCACAGCAAGTAATTATTTCAGGTATTTTGTCTGCTTGGATTTGTCTTTGGAGTCCTCACACTATTTCACTTGCCTATCTATCTCCTTCAACTGCTGCCCCCAGAAGTGACAGAGCAGTCACAATGATAAATGTATACAGTACCCAAAGAGAACAGGCATTAATGGGGCAAATTCACAAGTACTTTTGTTCTTTTATGTGACCACTTGGACTTCAAAGGAGCAAGGTACAGTGATTTAACTACAAAGATATCCTTAAAATCAAAGTATGGGGAAATGGTTGATAAGTCCCGGTATAAAACCATTTAATATTGTCCAAATTTGTGACTTATATGAGAGTTTTAGTAAGAGGAAAGGATGTGAAAACATGCGACTGACAGCAAGTGGTTTGACTTCCTTGCAATTTGACAGGACTTGATCAGGTATTCCTTGGTCTTCAGTGAAAGGAATTTCTTATACAACAGATATTCTACACTCCATACTCAAATTTTGTGCAGCTTATTTTTTTTCCTATTAGGTAGTTGGAATCTAAAACTGAAAAGCAGATAGAAGCTCGGGCTAGAATGGGGAGTGGAAATCTTTGAGAAAATCATGTAAAACCTTGATGTGTTTTTTAACTCATGGGTTTGTATCAGGTCAAAGCTTTACAAGATTCTCAGCAATATTTGGTAGCTGTATTTTATAATAAAAGATACCATGAATTAATGCATAAGAATTGCCATTTTCATGTCAAAACTGGGCAAATGTGTTATCAAAATAATCCATATCTGTGATGGTTTTAAAAACAGGAAAAAAATTAAAGACCAGGTCTTATGGGCAATAAGGTGTATTTCTTTATTATATGTGTCTAGTTCACATATATAAGAAATAAACAAATGTGTATTCTTTCTAGCAGTATTTTCTCATTAAAAGTTTTTCTCTCTTTAACATAAATATTTGTCAATCAAACAAAACAGCGCTATTAAAAAGTTATTTAGGCTTTTTTCACATTCAGTTCATTGAAAATGTCCTTTTTTATGTTCAACAGAAACTTCATAATGAAATATGCTGAAATGATTATAAGTAAAAATGTAATTTTAATATGAACCTATTGATTTAAAATTATTTTGCCCAAGCAGAATATTTTTTGTAGTGCTCAGTCCACTGAGTTTTTTTTTTTCCCTCCCTTTTCTTGCTTGGTAAAAGAAGATTGATAAAGTTGAAGTGCTATTTTTGTTCTTCTGAATTCCTATCCTCAAGAGATCTGATTTTTTTTTTCCAGTCAGGGAACAGTTTTGCCTGAAGAACTGTAGGCTTAATCACTTCACATTTATTAATGCCATGGGCCTTTTTTTGATCTCTTACAGCTTTAGAACTGCTTTGTGATCTGTAATAGCTTTCCAGTATAGCCAGTGATGCTCTGAAAAATGGGGGTCCGTTTGGGGCAATTAAAAATTTTAATTTTATTTGCTATGCATCAGAATTTGGAAACTAGAGTATTATACTGCATAAGATAGAATTTCAAAAGAACAGAGCCTGATATAAGATATCCTGCCTCACTGCACTGAGTTGGAAGGAGTTTTTCTGTTTTTCTGTTTGGAAGGAGTGGGATTGAAAACCCTAGAGTTACTTATATTAAGTTTTCTATTATATTAGATGCAACTACAAGTATCTACTTCACTTAAAATTATTTCAGAATGATTTGCTTGAACATCTGTCATTTTCCCAAGCGTACTGCAAGTGCTCAGGGCAGGTGATATAGGAGTCAAAGTACACTTTAGAATTTCCCTCTTTAAAGGAACTGCTGACTTTGCCATTGATGCCAATGTGACCAGGATTTGCCTTTTAGGCAGCTGTTAAAGTAAAGCATATCTGTAATCATTTACTAGTAAAGAAGTGCTGTTCTGTACAATAAAAGTTAAAGTCAATATTTTCAAAAATGTTCTCAGGATGCTTTCAGTTGGGACATCAGAGGGCTTTTCACTTAAAAATCCCACCCAAACCTATTTACCTTAGAGAGGAAGGACGTGCTGCTTGTCAGAACAACACCATGGTATTGATAAAATTGAGCTTGCTTCATTATAGTAGGTTCTGCTGACTTCCATAAAGTGACTCACGTCAGTAGAGCCACTCAGAATAAATAACTTCATGACTTGGCTATGGCTTGCTTAAGCATTGATGTTAATGATTTTTCAGTCATAGAGTCCTCTGATCAGTAAAACAGTTGAATTTGCACTAATGTTATTTAATCATAAATATAGAAGTGGAAGAAACCAAACTAGCCATCTGTTCTTTCTTTACCCTTGTTTAAGATGCTTTCCAACATCCCATGCAGCTGTTTTCGTAGGCTGTAAACCTCACTATGTTTTGCTGTGTGTAACTGGCACACAGTTACTGACATCTTAGTCTTCCTGAGTGGTGCCAGCTACCAAATACCGCTACTACAGCATAAACAGTAGATTCAGAGTATAGATACTCTGCTTTATCCATAGCTATCAAAGAACATGACCATAACGTTGCCAGTTTTACATAAGAGAATCCTGAGCCTCAAGGACATTAAATGAATCCATATCACAGTTTAAAAGAAGTGCAATTATGAGCTAAAAGCCTGAGAGTAATATCCAATAGCAAGCAGTACGCTCAGCAGGCAGGGGCTAGGTTTAAAGTATTTGTTTTCTTGTTTCTGTGGTTTTAGTTGATACATTAACTTAGTCGTGCATTTAGTTTTATAGTTATAAAAACTAACTGCTGTGAAATGTCTGTGTTTCTGCACGAATGTTTGCATTAGTGCGTGCCTGCAGCTTTGCGGTGCTTACTTTTCAGAAATATTTGTGAAAACATAAAATCCTTCCTTATCTTCAGATAAAGAGGGTGTATCTTCAAGATACACCCAGGGTGTTCTGGCACTGTAAGTAAGGGCAGATTATCTTAACCTCTGCTGTCTCTGCGCTGGGAGCGCTTGCACTCACTGCTCTGAAGATCTAAGAAAGACGTGAGAGAAATGACCAGAATCATCAAAACCAGAATGGCCGATGACCTGTGCGCCCGGGGGTCCACTGCTGCCTCTGGAAACCTTTCTGCTGCGTCTTTTATTTAGGGTTTCTGCAGCAGGGTCATGCAGAGATGCTGTACGTCCCATGAGAAGACCACTGGCTTCGACCACCATCAGCCAGGCTTGGACGGCAACACCGGGGTCTGGTGGCCGCATGGCTGTGCCCTCGGCTCAAACGGCAGCTAGGAAACCTCAACCTTATTTTCCCGCTGTTTCCGGGAGCTTCAGGCACGCTGAGCCAGGCAGGTGGCACTTCCACTCAATACATTGCAGGATCCTCGAAGGCATGAGGCAAAGTCCTATCTTAGCGCTGCCGGCCCCAGGTGCATTCGAGTGACATCAGCCCACAGAAAACATTGCTGTTCACCATTTCCAGCTAAGTGTTTAATGCTCAATGCACTTAAATAGGGAGAATGTGAAACAGCGAGTGCTGCAGAACAGGTGCCCACTGCTTCCTCCCGGAATAGGAGCACGGCCACCAAAGGGCGGGTGCCCTTCCGCACCCTGGGATTCCCTGTGTCCCTGCTCAGAGGTGTCGCAGCAGTGGTGACAGCCTCAGACGGCAAATCTGATTGCCTGGGGGTGCAAAGCGGCCGGCTCTAAATCCAGCGTGATAAAGCATAATAATATCTGAAGCTATCTAATGTTCTGATAGCTTCTTGGCAGTGCCTAAAGGTAGATTTGCGCAGGCACACAATAATTGGCTGAAAAGTCACTGTCAAAAGGTTTCTGCCTTTTTTTTTTTTTAATAATACACAGTATATGTGGCTGCCCGCTGACGATTTGATAGAAGCCGCAACCTGTCTTTTGTGAGAGCTAAAAATATCAGCCACCTATGGATCCATCTCTTCCAGCACTATAAATTTTTATGAGTCTATGGAGGGACGCTTTAGTATGTACCAAAGAAGGTATATTATATTCCTCAAAGGAAATACAACAGAAATGAGAAAACTATGCAGAAAGATGAAATTGGGAATTATGACCAATTCTTCTATTCCTCATTTATGTGCTGTCATTTTATTTCACGTCTTGGTGCTATACAACCACCAGACTGACATTTTAAGTAGCTGATTGAAATGAAATAATGCTGTATTTTTGTAGTAATATAATTATTTATTTTGTTCATGTATTCTAATCTAATGGAATTATGATAACAGTCCCTTGTGCCACAAATCTGACTAATCAGATGATTTGATTTCTTCTGCATAAGTTAAATGTAGTGACGGGGTTGCTGCACTGATCTCAAGTGCTGAGATACCACATTACAACCTCCCGTTCTAGGAATTCTGTCTTGAGCAAGGGCTTCATGCTGCCACTTGATGATCAAGAGTTAAAGCGTATCTTCGCAAAGTGCTCTCGAGAGCCCAGGAAACTCTCCTGTATAAACTTCAGAGCCTTGCAAAGTCTTGTCTCTGTGTTCTTTCTGAGGACATGAAAAGGATGGAAGAGATGTGTGTCTTGCATATTTTTGAGGCTTGGGATCTGGCAAGAAGCCTGTTAAAGGAATAGAGATCTCTTCTAGGCCTTTCAGTTGCTGGGAAGCTTCTCATTAGAAGCCAGTGTAGTGACTAAATGCTACCTAGACCTCCTGTGGGAGCAGAGGACTCTGGAGCCAGCGCACAGGGACCAAATCCTGGCGGCTTGGGAGTGCTTGAGTTGCAGCATCATGTGGGAGAGAACAGCCCAAGTGAAATGCTGTGCTCCGTCCTATGTCATGTAAGAACCAGTGTGAAAGGGGTGTGAGACAGAAACTTTGTGTCTAGGTTCTGCAATATGCAGAGACATCTCTTCTATCCCAGACATTCTGTGCAGTATGATAGGAAGCTTGTATTCCTGTTTGCAGTTCTCTCCCCTTCACGTCCCTGCTCTCCACCTCTTCCTAGCAGGCAGTCATTTCTCCACTGCCTTGCTTCTCCTCTCATCCTGCACCTCAGCCCGAGGTGAGCACACATTGTCTGTGGTCAGTGCTCTTCACATCTTTCTTGAATGCAGTTCCAAGGATGGACGTTAGGGATGGAAACTGCCTATGTGTCAGTAAAGAAATGTCCGTGCCTTGGAGGGTGAAAGTCAGCATGCCCACACTGCCTGTTTGAGTCTTTCCACCATGGAGCGGCTTCCCCAGTAAGAAACATCACATCAAAACGATGCTGCTACACCTAAGCAGTTAGTCAAACCGTTTGTCCTTGGCATATTTCTGACTATTTATCCGTAGATCTAGTAAATTAAATATTAGAGGAGATGTATGTTCTGAATCCAAAAAGCATGTTTTATTTGCTCTTTGTTTAGTTTGCAATAATTGAAGGTTAAAATATTCATTTTCTTTTTTTTTTCAACATAAAGTTCTGCTTGGAGTAGAGACTCGATCATCTTATGCCACGTTACACAGGCTTGCTTCTCTTACATATATTGCAAGGACAACCTCCACAGAGGAGTTTCCCAATCTGTACTCTGTGACTTCTGAAATTATTGCAAAATTTCTATGAGAAACAGAGACATATGCTTTTTCATGCATGCTGGCACGCAAGCAAAAAACAATGAAAGAAGATGTGAATACTGGAAATGTAGCTATTTTAATAGAACAACCCAAAATAGTTATATTTTTTTTCATGTCAGATATTCAAAAATTAAAAAAAAAGAACACTCAAGAAATATTTCCCTAGACAATTATGACCCTGCGTTGTTAGAAAACTCGGGTGCACAAACATAGGCACACTTAGATTTAAATTTTGTTACTGGTGTTTCAGAATATTTGAGGATCAGAATTTCATGTTCTGTCATATTCCATGGAGGGACAAGTGTTCATACTAACGGAGAAGGTGACTTGCTATATTTAATTATAATATAGTCCCTCCTGAGATACAAAGTTTTTCAAAAAAAACTTTCTGTTTAGTAAGTTAATCTCTAGTTCATAACATAACTGTAGTTTTAAGATTTTAAGAGATTCTAGTTTTATAAATGAAAAGGAAACTTAGTCCTTATTTTCTTTCACATAGGGGGCTCTGTTAAATTGAAAGTATTCAAAAAGAAATGGATCTTGTTTTCAGCATAATTTATATTTGCCCAGTAGATCTGAATTTTTGCAGACTTTTTGATCACTCTTGACCTTAAAATTTAGGGAAAAGACAGCGTGATACAGTAAAAAAAAAAATACAAAACTATACAAAAATGTTTTAGTTATGCCTATTCCTCGAGATGTTATAATATAGACCATTATGCTAAATATTATCCGTTTTGGAAATTTTGAGATTACAGAAGAAATTGTTGTTATGAAGTTTTGAGTTGTTTCTCTAGTATGGAGAATTTCAGAAATATAAAGTATTGTAATATATGAATTAAAAAGAATAGAGTATAATAGTTTCTGTTAATGAGAGTCTTTAAATTCTGTAGTATTGAACTACAGCAAAAAGAATTACATTTTCATGTCATAATATATTTACCTTTTCAATAGTTACTATTAATAAATTATAACAATTGCAGTAGTCGACAAGTAGTCGAGTCTGATCTGTTCTGTTTTCATCCTTAAATTGCTTATCTCTAGCTCTGGATGGAATTTTAGTCCAAAATAGTAATAAGTCAAACTGCTTAGTTAATCTTGTCACTATGACTACTTCCCAATAGGGAAAATAGCGAAAAAGGGAAAAAAGAAACATTAAATAATATTCAAGTGATGTGTGTAAACAGATTATACAATATTTACATTAATAAGGATGAACACATATATACACAGTCTGGAATTTAACTGAAAAGCTTTCTATCAGCAGCAACCACAATAAATATTGCAGCACATGGGCTGAAATGCAGAACACTGACTATGATATATGGGAAAATTCTTTCACAGTAATTACTAACGTATTTAACTGTTTTAATGTATTATGAAAAATGAGCATGGCATTTCACTTAGGACATGTTTAATTCATTTCAAAGTCATGGCTGGATCTTGAAGGTCAACAGGTTGTCCAGGGAGAATTTTAATATTAATAATCTATACTGTGTTTCTCCTTCTTTTCTTAAATTTGTTAAAAATGATAACAAACAAGATTTCAAATGTTTTGTTTTTTTTCAGGTAGATGTGGGTTCCATCATGTTTCAGAAAATCATTCAAAGTGCCGTTTAGTTTGTTTTCTTTTTTTTTAGGTATGTTTTCAAGCAACTGTGTCTAGGATTTTGAAGAAAATGAGTTTTCAAAAACATGTTCAGCAAAGATTCTCAGTGTTGAAAATTCATTCCCCTCAAAATCGCACTGAGAAAGCTTTAATTTTGGGCTGATCATGTAGTCAGTGTTCCCCCTATAAGGCAAATTGTGAATCTCTTATTTTATTGAATATGATTTTTACATAAAGTTAAAATCATTCTTATCTACTTCTGGTTTGTATGTTGCCCTTCGTACTGTACTTATAAGTGTTTTCCATTGGCTCTATCATTGCTTTTATTTTCATTTGTAATTAATAATTGACTCTATTGGAAGTTATTTTTGAACACAGCTGAATAAACATGAGCCTGCAGTCAATACTTCTATCCTTAAAAATCTCAAAACTTGATATCAGATTGCAGGGCCCTCCCTATTAATCTTTCTAGTCATTTTCAGAATGCAAAATCATCCAAGTTTGATAAACCTAATTCACAGATTTTGGTGCCAGAAGGGGCCATTATGATAATGAAATCTGACCTCCTGCATAACACGAGCCTTAAACTATTGCATCTTCCAAGAGATGATGCTAAGAATAAATTTGACCTTGAACACTTGTGTACAAGTCTTAGAGTCGGTACTTCAGTCTGCCTAAGTTATAACTACTCCTGAGATTAGATTTTTTTTTCTTTTTTTGGTACTTCTGCTCTTCTCAGTATTATGTAATTTGCTGGAAGGAATCCATGTGCCAGGCAGAGGCTGCGCCTACGTGAGCATCTCCCCCCTCAGCGTAGGTCTGGAGGCTGGGACTCTGCTCCCTGCTGCCGCAGCGGGGCTTTTGGGTGCCAGGCGTCCCCGTGAACACAGACCACTCGCCTCTGCGTGTCGGTGTGGCAGAGTGAACTGCAGTGAAGAGAGGGTGCAGGGTGTCTTCACCTGGCCAGAGCTTCGCGTTCGCATGACTAGAGTGTTCCCAGTCCTGCTTCCCGTAACTGAACTGGTTAGAGATGGGCTGACTCAGACGCCTCTGCGCAGAACAGAGGTGTGACAGGCACACACACCCTTATATGTGCTCAGTTTCCCAGATAAAAATAGATGTAATAATGTTATTCCCACATTTATGAAATGGCTTGAGATTTACATATGAAAAGCTCTCTATATGCGCTTAAGTGTTATTGCAAGTCATTTAAGTAGAGTTTAAAGATCTGCATATTTTTCTGGTGTAGTTTCTTAGCATTTTATAGTCAAGAAGTAAGTAGGAATCTAAAACAGACTTCAATACGCTTTCATGCTTTTAGCTATACTGTGAGTGATTTGAAGGACCATACATAACAGCAATCCCTTAAACATCTCTTTTTCTATGCTAATAGCCTCTAGAACTAGCTAAAATTATTTAAAAAGCAATTCATGTTTTTTTTAGTTCCATGTGTTTGTATGGATTTGACAACCTTTTCCATCCTTAAAAAAACAGAAATGTTAATCTTTGTATCCTTTTCTTGTTGCAGAATATAAAAGTCCTGAGATTCAAAGCATTGGTTTAGGGCTTAGAATATTTGCATATGAATTCCTCATAGTCCACAGACTTCCTATTTATCTTCTGCAAGTGACTTTGACTTAGTTTTCTCAAAGTTGTTTGTATTCTTTAATCCCACAAAAACTAAGTGCTTAGAGTTCTTCTCTGTAAAATCTGAATATTAGATTTCCAAGTCTCAGAGTGATTTGTAAAGACAAATACGTATTCTGAAGTAATCATGAGTTAGGGACAATGAATCCAGTATCAAGCTTGTAAAGGAGAATCCACCTTCTCAAGTGCTTCTAACAGTTAAAAACTTTATGTGTATCCTCAACTCTTTCTGTGTTTGTTCTTGTCCAAGAGATTGTTTGTTGGTGAGTTTGCTGAAGCCTGCGCAAGCAGAAATACTTCAACCATATCTACATGGGATATGGAGCATAGTGTCCTTCACTGTCTATGGCCTGCTGTTGCTCTTTATTTTCTATGATACTCTTTCCATGCAGCTGAAAGAAACAAAAAAATATTTTTTCTTGTTTGTTTGGTTCAGAATGCTGTTTCTGTTTTAGCCCGCCTATTAGTGAATGCTGACTTACCCATGAAAGTCTCACTGCAGCATACCTGACAGCTGCTTCCTTGCAAAAACTGTTTCCAGTCAATTAAGATAACATATATTGTTTTTTTTTATGGAATTCCTTCCTAACAACTATACCTCAGGCACTCTAGCAGATGTGCCAGAGAGAATTCTAAAGAACACCCAAAACTATATGTCTTTTTAACTGAGCAAGAAAAAGAGGATAAAAGCAATTCTATTCTTGCACCAGTGCAAAAAATAATGAGTGTTATTTTTTTCCACACTTTTCACCAATAAGAAATGGTGAAATGGTGAAATTTCACTAGTATGAAATGTTTTGATTTTTTTATTGAACTAGATTTTTCATGTTTCATATATTTCATATAGTGCAGCTCCACACTGAACTATAGAGCACATATTTTTAGGGAGGTACACATATAGAGAATGAATAACAATCTAGTATGGGGAATTCTATTGCCATGAATTTGGAATGGGCCAGTTACTCAAGAGGAGATTTTCCTAAGATCTGAGAAGAACAAATATGTATCGGAAAGGTACTGCATCAAAGGCAGTTATTTTCCAAAGTGTTCTTGGATTACAGTTTTCACCTCCACCTCAGAGGTATCGCAGGTTCTCATCTCCATCTTTATTTCAAGCAACACAAGTAAAATACCATGCCGTGGTATTAGCATAGTTCGTGCATTTTCAAGTGCAAATTTTCCAGCAAAACGTGGGTTAATGTAAGTGCATGCATGGCATGCTCAGTGGTGTTTCTTCCTTAGGTCCTTATGATTTGGAGATCGGTCCTCTTGTTGATGGCAAAACAGGTACATTGCTTAGTCAGTATCTGTATCTACCATGTTCGCTTGCACATCTACCCCTGAGGTGCACACGTTCAGCATGGGAATGTTTTGGTGCTGCAGGTGCCTCAAGGAAGTAAGTTACTTAAGAGCTTCAGGAAGAACCACTGAGACTGTTTCGCTTTTTCCTCCATTCTTAAATCTAGGTGTCTCCTGTGATGTTTTAAAGGAGACTGTCACTCCTTTGCCCTGATGGAATTTTACATTTTTTTTGCTGGTGTTCAGCAAGCTTCAGGATTATGGATCCTTAGTTACCATTGTAACTAAAACTAACATACTGCAAGTGTGTGAGGGGTGTAACAGACATATAATGCATGTCAGGAGGAATATTTTATAGAAGGGAGAATGATCTCACATACAGTTATATGATGGAAGACTTGAGATAGCATGTTTCTTTTCTATACATTAATAAAACCTCATTTGCTTACCATGTTGGGCTCAACAAGAGTAGAGAGGGTTCTGTTACTTGCACACCAAGAACTCATTTATTTTAATAATGGTTTTATTAATTTTATTTATTCATGAATGAATGTTCTGCATTACTCCTATGAGGATGAGAAAAATGAGCGCAAACCATTAGTATGAAATCCTAATGCCAGCTGGTGGCTGAACAGGAGAGTCTGAATCCCAGAACTCTGTCCCAGCATTTGGCTGTATGTCTCTTCTTCCGTAGCTTCGTCCAGGAAATGGCCTAGGACTTTGATTTAAGGAAGGACTGTGAATGTAGTGAATGTACTTTTAAACACAAAAAATAAGCATCTACATTTAAATGAGGGATATCAAAGATGAAACACAGTGATTATCCAGTCTGACTTTATTGTGAAGACCAAATTATCTTTCCAATGATTTTCATAATTGCAGTTTCAAATTGGAAATAATGAATTAATACTTCTTCTATGGCCTTACTGAGGAGCTGTGTGTAGATCAGTGAAAGATCATACTAGTGCTATGTACAGAAAATAGGTGTCATCAAGATCACTCTTATGCTGTGGTCTGACAAAGATGGTAAGTCAAAGTTTAGCTCACATTCAGACCAAAAGATCAGGTCAGCAAAAACCTGTCAATGTAAGAAATGTTTTTCTTTTTTTGAGAAAACAAAACAAAACACATCTTGTCTTTAGTCATTTGTTTTGTTTCTCTCTCTCTCTCTGTGAAAGATTCACCTTTGGACAAGAACGATCATATTTCCCTTAAAAAACTCTTAGAGGGTTTCACAACTGAAATTATTTTTTAAATAAAATATTGAAAAAAATAGTAGTACTAAAGTTATAACTCCTTCAGCTAGGAGGAAATTTAATTCTAATTCCTCCCTTCATCCTCTTTATTAGTTATTGCACTTGATTCAAGAATTAAATTTGTTTAGTACCTTATTTAGCTCCAATTCATTATACATTCCACTGGGGTCTACAAGAGCTCTAGAATTTCTTATCTGTTTCATTTCTCTTTGCTTTGTTGGGAGGCTGAGCACTTTTTAATTACTTCTCTGCTATTTCAAGCATCTTGCTGCATTTGGCAATGAGTGTAAAATTTTAAATTTGATTTTATTTTGAAAAGCTACACATAACTACTTATTAACCACATTAATCTTATCTTTAGAACATTCTGCTGATGCTTTTAGACAGGTGCACAATTATTTTTCCTTTTTCATCTGATCAGTAACAAATTATCTCACATGCCAGGGAAAAGGATTTCACTTAAGCATCTCAACAAGATTTGCAGACAATAATTAATTAATTAATTTCACATCCAGTCTTTAAAGTAGGTGAAATTAAGATTCAGCCTACTAGCTCACCATCATTAACAATATATTGCAAAACTAACTGTAGCTGCTTTATAAGCAGGTGGTGTAATCCATTTCTCCCTAATATCAGTTGAGGTTCCTAAAGCAAAACAGAGCAGACCTCTGCTCAAGTGACATCATGTTAAAAAAATAAATGGTCAAAATTGCCTGGCAAGCTTTGTGGTTTGCCTGGTGTTCAGAGGTAATTATGTGCTGTACAGACGTATACCAGCTGTAATACATGTTACAGAGTTCTGATCAGCCTTCGTTGCTGTTCGTTTTGTTAGCAGCGTGGATACTGCTAGGGAGGTTTGTGCAGGCATGACATTATGTGTTTTATATTTCACATTTAGCAACTGCCTAGACAATAAATGAACTGGAAAATTTTAAAGGTGAAATCTGTGTGATATATATATACATATATAGCCAACAGAGAATTTGTCACAGTTAAATCCTGTGTTAAACCTCCGTTTTGTTCCTATCCTATTCCATTTATATAGGAGGATCATTGGCTTTTCTTCTTACTCACCCGTAGCTGCCATGTAACCACTAGTTCTAATCAGCCTGGATAATATTTTTTCTGGTGTACACTACCCATATTGACTGAATTGATCTCCTAAGCAAAATTAGGTAAATCTATAGGGCTTGAGGTTACAGTGAAGTTAATAGTATAGCAAAACATAAAAGCTTTGTGGTGAATATCAAAAAGATACTGTCGCAAAATGTGCAATACAAAGTTGCTGTATTTTGAAGTTGTTGCTGTTTGTGCGTGGTCATTGTGCTGTTTCTGTATATTGAGCATTAAGTGCTGTTTTGTGTTTGTGGGATTTCCCTGATTCTCAAAAGTTTTATTCAAAATGCACAACAGCACAAATGGGAATTCCTTATTTGCCTTATGTGCAAACTATCCAGATCTGCTCATATTTAAATACTTGTCTCTAGCATATGTTGTCAAAAATCTTACCTTCTTGCTAATGGGCAGGACTGTTCCTTTTTAACCTTCTGAGACAAGGACTCCATCCAGCTTGTTCCCAAATGCCAACAGAAATATCTTTCGAGGACACCTTTTCCACTTTATTATTATTTCATATTTTTCATTATGCCATGAACTAGGGGAGATTTTTCACCAGAATTGCTTCTAGGTCTTGACTATGGTTCTGTGGGCATTTAAATAAAGCCTTTTGAAAGGTCTAACAAATTTTTCTTCACTTTTTTTCCCCTATATTTTTCTCTCAGTTTCAACAGCAGTGTTACTTACTCAGGATTAAGAAATTTATCCTTTAGAAAAGCAAGTTGTGTGTGTCTACAGAGGAATGACCTCCAACAATTAATTATATAATTAGTACTTGTTTCTCAATATTGAGTATAATCAGGTCATGCTCACTGGTCTATAGGTTTCCACTAATTAGAAATGCAGCAATTAAATATATCTTTTAATTGGGCATCAAGGTCCAAAAGAGAGTTGCTTTCCTTTGGATGCAGGGCCTTTTATGCTAGAACATAATCATCTTTAATACGTGGAATTTCTAATGAAGTTCTGTTACTCCCTGCATGGGCCTCCTGCTATATAGCTCATGGACTGCCAGGCACATGGCTTAAAAGTCCCCTGTAACACTGTTTTCATTTTCCACATACTAAAAATGTGTGATTGATAGACCTTCACCAGTACTTCCCTGTGAATTGTGGTTAAGATATAGTACTTTTTTTTTTTTTTAATTACAGGTAACTCTGAAACAAATCAAGTTTGTGTCCTGCCCTTAAAAACAATAACAAAACATATTTTTCTTAAAACACTTCATTTCATCTGCTATCATTATTTTCTAGGGTCTACAGTTAGAAGTACTTTGTCCACCTCTGCCTCCAATTCCTTGTGTGTCTTCTTGGATTCATTTCTCACATGTTCAATGTCCCTGTAGAGAGTCATTCCTCTGATTGGCAACGAGGGATTTCAGCTAGTATTATACGGTTGAACATTATAGTTATTCCTTAACTATTTTTTAAAACTGTATTCTAAATATACTATCAGCAGACAATATATGGAATCCTGTAGATGATAATTTAAATATGTTTTTATTAATAAAATATGAGTGTTAGATATTCAGCTCTTCCCATTTCATTTCAGAAACAATGCTGACAAAGTCTCAAAGATGAACAGTGCACAGCTCTCGCATAAGCAAAATAAGAACAAATTTATTTTCACAGTCTAGAAAAGTGGGTCTAAATAATCTTTTCTGCTTATAAAGCTACCTTTAACTAAGAGAAGAGAATCTTTCAATGTTTCCAAGTGCCTGCATAACAAATGCTGGCTAAGTTGTCTATTTTAAGGATATTTTGCCTGTTGATATAGTTCAGAGTTTACAGCCTATAAATGTTCATTAGTATTGTAGTTTTATATACATTGTCTAGATTTTTTAAATATGCAAACTCTCAGCAAGTAGGATGCAATGTTGACAGTTTGGATCTCTCACTATTTTTGGAGAAACTAAATGGAGCAATGGAAAGACAAACTGGCAAACCTGGGCATGGAGAATATTTGTAAGCAGGAGCAATTTGAATGGAGATTTTTTTAAATGTTTATATCATTTGCACTTTTTTACATAGGTTAAAGTTTTCCATGTGCTTAGTTATATATGGCAAAGCATGGCAGCTTTTCATAGTGCAAAGTATTGAAAGAGTTCTTAAAAGTGCATTAGTAAAATGTAGACTTCCCTTGACCAGGTAGAAGCTAGCCTGGAGCTTCTGTTGCTCTCAGGAGTGCTCTGATTATTCAGCAGAGGTCTCAAAAATGAGTCTGGTCTCTGATGTTCTCAGATGACGTTTTCAATGTTGCATGGCAGATCAAACAGTAAAAATTATTAAGAGCTTAGCACAAAGTGAGCTTTCATTACTGCTGGCACTTTAAAAAAAATAATTAAGGCTTATCACATGATTGTGCATTGTTTGTTTTTAGGTAGTCATTAAGTAATGCACACTTGTATATATGAGTACCTCTACTTACAAACAAATTTAAAATAAAGAGTAAAACATTATAATATTAATTCAAGTAGACTGAACATTCCCTGAATATTAAGGGGATCCGGTGAGAACCCACATGTTAGAGCTCTTAATACTCTTTTAAATAAAAATTATTTCTAACTAAGGAGCAAGTCTTTGAAATTCATCATAAAGAAAGCCAGCGGCTAAAGAAGTACCTTTTATTTTTCTCATGGATTTCCATTATGGTACAGCTGAGTTGTAGGCTGTCAGAAAATCCTGGCATTTCCTTTTTGTTTGCTTTCCTTAGGAGAACGTTGGCAGCTTCCCAAAACAGCAGTGGAATAGGAACCTTCTGAAGAGCTAAATACAGATATTAAAATTGTGCTACCAAACCAGCTGCAGCACACACAGGCCTGCAGATGGGACATAACAGAGCAGCTACATCAATGGCAAGAGACGAAAGGGTGGAGGGAGCTCCCAAACACATTCCCATCGTAATGCCAAGTATTTTCTGTGCTCTGTTAAGTGTAGGACCTCTGCCTGTGGCTAATCACAGTGACAGAAAACAGCTGCTTTCTAAATACCAGAAGTGATTTAGTTATCTATGGGAGCCCTAAACAGAAAGGGTTAAAATTAAAGACTGTGCATGGTTTTGTTTTGCTGATGCTTGACCATTCTGTGCAGATTTAGGAAAATCTTTTCTGGCCTGCGATGTGCACATCCCTGAGCAGCAGCTGGTTCTTTGCGCGGTGCCTTAGCTCTTTGCTTTCCTCCAAAGATAAGGATATTTATGCTTCTTGGAAATTCCCCTCCCAGAATATCCCCTCCTGCGACTTTCTGGAGCTCCAGGAAAGGAAGCTGCAGGGGAATTTGCAGCTCTGCCGTGTGCAGAGAGGTTCTCCCGGTGCCTTTAGTTCAGTCTGCTCAGCCTGAGTTCACCTCTTACTAAATCCTTCAGCCAAAATAACAACGGCCAAACCCATAGATATAGATCACAGTTAATGTGGATCACTCCCATATGTTTTGCAAAATATTCACCTGTAAAATTATTTGCATATATTTGAAGTGATATCACTGAAGGTATCATTTTAAGAAAGTAAGTACATTGTATGCGCCTGGCATTGTAGTTAGACCTGCAATAGCTTTCTTAAAGGCAGTGCAGAAGGGTATTGTACCTTCACTTTGCAGGGAGAACAATCTTATTTGCATTTCAGAGAAGGGGTTTTTGCATTATTTTAGTTTCATTTGTAGAAGAGCTCCACTGATCTGGTCTGCTATTCAGAGACTTGAGAAACTGCACAAATGCTGCCGAGCTGAGTAAACGACACAAATGTCAGTGGTCAGAAGAAGGTATATTTGAAAGACTGCATCTTCCCACTTACATTTCAAAATTATAAATCATGTCCTTTCTGAGAGCTACTGTTACCACTGCCATAACATTCTTTACTGCTAATATCAGAGAGTATTTTGCTCATTACATTTTTGCCAGAGAGTCACCCCAACACATATCTTTCTTGCATCTTTCTTGGACAGTAAAGTAGATTATGAACCTACAGATTAGTCTTTACCGTAAGAGTACACAGTTACAGTATTTGTATGTTACTTTATGTGGTTACCTATGTTAATAATTTTCTAAGAATACTTTGCATTGACTTTCCATATTGTATTACCAGTTTACTTTCTGTTTTCTAGCCAGTGACTCTTTTTTGGATGTTTTTAATCTCACAGTTGTCATTGTTCTTGAGTATATCTAACATACAGAGACAAGCAGTTAAGTATTGGAGATGACAATGTACATGTTCGAAGTTAATTTTTATTCCATTTAAATTTAGTTTTCATCTTAAAATGCTTGTATTGTATAGGCGGTATGCAACGTGATACATTTATCATATCTTGGTGATCAGAAAATGCGTTCAATTCTGAGTTATTTGCTTTGCATATCTTCAAAATTGAGGGTGCAAACATTATTTTCGAGCAGTAGGAGGAAAAGAAGATAGTGATAGCAGTTATCAAAGGCTGGCCGATACCGCAGCTTGATCTGAGGTTGTATTAGCTGGCTGTTAGAGTAAAGCGCCCTGCAGTTGATTAAATTGCTTTTAAAGAATGTAATAATGGAAGTATATTAGTAAAGTACATTGTATGATTATGGTCTATTGCTCTCTCAAGGCCGAGTCAATTTAAATAAATTAAATATGATCCCAGGGAGCCAATTTTGGTGATAATATAGTCCAATCAGTGACATTAACTTTTTAGAAGTTTCTGGAGTGTAAATCATCTGTGCTCCATTACATTGCCACAGTAATTGTGGGAGACATGACCACACACAGATGTTTGATTACTGTTGGTATTACTGCATATGGGCTCCGATTTACAGAGTAGGCCTCCTCTGTAATATTGCTTTTTGGCATTTCATCTCAAGGTGTCTGTACTGCTAGATTTGCTGTGCAGGATCTTAGCAGGTCAACCAGATGCAGGGTGACTTGAGACATTCAAGTGCAATTTGCAGTGGTTTCAACGTAGGTTTTTACAGTAGAAGGATGTATTTTGGAAAACAGTTCAGAGTTGTGTTTAATTTTGAGAATTAATATGAAATTAATGAACCATCGTCTTTTAGCACTCTGGGGTGAGCAGCAATAAATAATTTTGCCACAAAATACGCCTCTGGATATCAGATGATTTATTAGGTTGCTGTTAATCCTAGTTATGTCAGGCATTAGCTGGATCTGTCTTCTAGACCCCCAACTATAAAAAACAACCTAAAATAACTTTAAAAAGTGTGTGTCTAAGGGAAATTTCATACAACTGACTTTTGGAAAAGCTGCCTGCACTGATTGCGAAACTTCTGTGTCTCTTTTCCTTGTAAGGTACACCCAGTCCGTGTGCTGGCTGCTCTTCCCACTAGCAGTAAGGTGTCCCTAGCTCACTTCTGCATCATACTGCAATAGCCATGGCCTGCCTCTGCTCTGAAATAGGCCAAGTTCACCCAGAGCAATCCAGCATCACAAGGAGATTCGGTCTAAAACAGAGAACCAGAAAGGAATTTCAGCTACAAGAGGCATGAGAGAAAGACTCAGAAAATGGCATTACATTTCTATAATCTGAAACACAACTCTTTGGTTTTGGGGTGAGGAAAGCTGGTGGTGTTCCAGAAGAGCTCTAGTGAAGCCCAACAGACGGAATCTGCTGAACTAGAGGATTCCTCTTTTTTTTTTTTTTTTTTTTCTGTGAAAGGAGTGAAAATACTGAGGCAATGAATCTGTCAGCGGAGTACAGAAAGACTTATGGGACGCTCGCAATTTCTTTCAGTTCGTCTGTGCTTTAATTTCAACACACCCCTGTTACAAGAGTTGATTTTGAATGAACAGTCCAGTGATTTTTCTCATCAAAATTCTTAGCAAAATGAAGAAGCAGAAAAAAAAATCCTTTTCTCCTCATTATTCTGTACTTACAGTCTTAAATGTGTTTGCTTTACACTTTGCAGCTAGGCTGATAACAATTATCAAATGTGGCAAGACTTGCTTGGATGTTAATGATGGTAATCACTAAATCAGAGGTTTGGTCAGGGTGGAAGAGACCTTAGGATGCCTCCAGTCCAACCTCATGGTCAAACCAGGTTCAGCTGTGGGGTCATACAGGGTTGTTCAGGTCTTTATCCAGCTGAGGCTTGATGCTTCCCAGAATGGAGACTGTACAGCCTCTCTGGGTAACTGGTTCCACTGCTTGGCTGACCTTGTTGGGAAAAGGTATTTCCCTATATCCAGTCTGTAGCTCTCTTGTTTCTCTCTGTGCCTGATGCCTCTCGTCCTCCTACCACATATATCTGTGAAGAGCACTGGCTCTGTCTCCTTGACACCCTCCCTGTAGGCACTGGTGGCTCCTTAAGGTACTCCTCAAGCTGCCAATTGTTTTCCTGAGGGCCATTTTCACTAATGATGATAAGCAGTTTCTCAAGGTTTGGAAAGTTCTCTAGGAATTCGGGTGTTGTGCAGCTCAGAATTAGGACACTCATTCATCCTCTGAGAATTAGGGCACCCATTCAGTCTCCCCTGCACTTACGTCAAGCACATAAGACACTGGATTGTTCTGCTTTTCTCCAGCATAGTGTCATTATGCCCATAAGAATCAGAATTTGTGGAACAGGCAAATTTCTGACCTCTTCTCTGCACTTTTAATTCTATCAGTTCCCTCTTCCTCGCTATTTTTCACAGTTTTGTAGCTTCTTCTTATAATTACCAGGGCAGGAATAAGCTCTGCAGTTTCAAAAACCAAATGTGAAACATCACTGTGAAATCTTTTATTCCAAACAGCTGCAAGTAACTAATCCTACAGCCATTACTAGTTAAGGCTCTAGTCAAGGTATACAAACATTACAGAATACTAACTTTAGAGGAACTGCCCAGGGTTAGTCCCCTTAACGTAACAGGTCTTGGAATCCTCATTTCCGTACTGGCATTCTGTCCCCAAGCTCAGTGTGCCGCTCTGCTGAAAAGTAAGCAAATGTATGGGTAAAAGCACTCAAGAAATAAAAACTACGGGAAGTCAAATACCTTTCAAAGCCAGAATATTCTATGATGGTTAAGGAATCCACGTCTATACTTTATAAGCAAACATCTAGTTTTGAGTTATGCAAGTCAGTTTACAGAAATGACCTCATCTTTGGGACTGTTATCTCTTATCATTGTGTATCATATACATTGTTCAATTTGACAATCTTCTTCCTCCAGCAATTGAGTTTAATTATGTTTGTGTTGACTAGATGTACCGAGTGTTGCTAGGAATGACAGAGCAGGCTTAATGAGGGCTTCCTGGCCAACCTTCGGTCTGCAGGGGATGGGAAAATGGATGAACAGGCAGAGGTGAGATCATGTCCATGGCTTTGGCTGCACTTCCTTAGATCTGTGAGGATTTTTCAGCTAGTGCAAGGTTTAGCCAACAGGATATAATGCCTTTTGAAAATCTGGGAGTCTAGCTTGCTATTTTCTTGGAACAGTAGTGTAGTACCTTGTAGAAATCACTATAAAATTTCCAGGATAACTGGTTTAAGATTAATGCTAGCAGTGAAGACAGAGAGGAATACTCTGTTCATCTCTAGGAGATGGTAGATTCACATATCTTCAACAACAGTGATTATATTTGTTGTACACATGTGACAACAACAGTGATAGTTGTACACACGCAACACTCTCATACCATCAACTTACTGGCCTATTTGCATATTTATTTATTTGTATCTTCCTTTCTTTGTAAAATCAGATATGTCAAAGATAGATATCTCCATTATAGTCATATTTGTTTTTTAAATTGTATTGCTTATTCTTTTTTCCTTCCATTCAATCACTGTTAATATACAGAGAGTTAACCCAGTCTTCTGAAGGTTCACTTCCAGTGTATTACACTTTGTAACCACAAACCCTACAAACAGGCTGACATATCAGATAGGAGAATGTCAGAAGGGATTTTGAAGACTGTACTGGTGAATTTGAATATTCACATCAGTGTCAGTGTATGTGAATGATGAATCTATTCCAAGTGTATCTCTTACGTTTTTATGGATACCATGAGCCACAGTTTCTAAAAGGTCTGAAGAAAAGGAAAGGTTAAGAAGTTAGGGAGTTTAGAAGAAGAGGCTACAAACACATAGTGAAACAAAACAAACAATTACTTGAGCATAGAACTGCTTCTTTGATCTTTTTGCTTGATCTGTTTTGGCAGATTTCTGGTCAGACATAACAGATGATAAAAAAACAGTGTTGCCATGTCCAGTAACTTTGCCTATTTCAAAAAGAAGACCAAGCAGAAGGAGCAGTCTAAAAGTGATAATATTCTTACAGTCAGGGTAAACTTGTATATTTATAAGTCTTTCCTTTCAAATTTAGGTTCAGAAATAATTTGCATATTCAATTTTATTTTCAAAAAGTCATTAAAATGAATGATGTGGTACATATGGCATTTATCTATGATTTTTGAAAGACAAAATAAATGATTTCATGTTATTCGATTGCTCTTCACCTGATGAATTTGTAAATATTCCTTCTACTTACAGGTGACATGCTATGGTAAAAAGCAAGTCTTCTAATTTTTAATGTTTCAGGAGTTATGAAAGCCATTGTCTTTTTACTTTTCCTAATGAAATTGATTTATTCTTTTTCTTGTAAGTCAGCTCTCTGGGAGGCATTAATGTTTCCAGTGTAATAACTGCATATTTAGCAATAAATGAGTCTCTTAGTTCTAAGCAGGCAGGATTCAGATGACTGACTGGACACATAACTTTTGGTGTGTGCAATATGATTTACTTAATTTTGTGAATGAGACAAATATTTCAATTCTAGAGGAAAATTAGTGATTGTAACTTAACAATTACAACGTTACAGTTGAGATATGGAGAGTTTAAAACATGGTGAGAATGGTAAAGCGGAGTTATTGTCGAGCCTGCCCTGATACCAGTAAAAGGCATCATTTGATTTGAATTTGTATGAGCAGCATAGAGCATGTCACATCAAAGATGCCTCATTAAAACTTTTTATGAAGAATCTAATGAATAAGAATATTATCTTTTGAAGTTACACAGACACCTGTTCGTGTGTTATTTCCTCTGACACTTCAGTATATTTCATCCCAAATTGCTAATGATGAGTTAAAAGTCTATTGTCTCCAAAATACCATTAGCTGGATATAGCTTTTTTTTTCAGTCAGAAATACCTACATTATTTGAGTCAGTGAATATAATTCAATTCCAGTAATTGCATATTGAAAAGTATCAATGATTGGTGCTAACCACTCTCTGATCTCCCTAACCAAAATTTCACCAGCTAAGGAAGTTTCATCCAAATGTGTGTGCTGAATCAGCATGAATGCTGGAGTCCTCATTTACTCCTCCAGTTCTTCCAACATCTCCTCATTGATTTCTTCAAACTCTTGTGCTATTAGCTTCATAATAGTTGATGAAAACCCTGAACAGTATTTAGGTTAGGATGAACCAGCACTTTGTACAATAAATGTATTCAGATTTTCATTTCTGGACTCACACTGCAGCTTTATATTATGATGGTTGCATTTTTTCTGTCAGTGTATTGGTGTTGCTCCATTTCCCCCTTTCATTTCTCCCACTGACCTCCCTTTTTCTCGAGTACCACACATCCTGATACACTTCCACAAAGCAACCTTTTGCCAGACTTTGGTGCACGTGAATTTGGTGCACTTTGGTGCAGCCATCAGCTGGCTTTTCAAAAAGAAGATCCAATGATCTTGAGAAGCCTCCAAGTTTAAGTTGTGCCACATGGAAAATATTAGAACTTTTGTATGGGTAAAAACATTACTGTGTGAGATACATGGTACAAACTTCAGAGAAGAATGTTACTTATGCATTTATACGATACAGTAAATGTGTCTTTTCTTTTTCATGCAGGTCATTGCCATAGTTATGGATATGTTTACAGATGTGGATATCTTTAGAGAAATTGTAGAGGCATCTGCCAGAGGGATTGCAGTGTATCTCCTGCTGGATGAGTCAAACTTCAGTCACTTTCTGAAAATGACAGAGAAACAAGGCTGTCAAGTTCAGAGACTCAGGGTAAGGCTTCCTGTTTTAGAGTGCATGCACGTTCACTACTCGTTCCTCTGCAACCCACTAAACAGACATTATTATTTAAAAAGTGATTATCAAATACTGCTTTTTCAAAATAACTCTAAATGGAAAATAGGTAAGCCCACAGCAAAACCTTCTATACAAGTGTTGTTCTCTTTAGAAAGATTTTAATCTTTTTCATATGTGTCACAAGAAGTGTATTTGTTAGAATTGCAGAATTTCTTGCATATTATTTAGAAAAATATTTCCACTTATAGCTATTTAGTCATCCTGCAGCTTTGAAAAACTTAGCTTCTTATTTGTTATTCTCTTAAATCAGCTTGCAAATAGATTGAAAAAGATTGTGTAAATTGCTTAGAAAAATAAAATTTCTTTCATTTTATGACCCTTTCATATAAAAGTATTAAATATGAAAATACTTTATATTTTGAGAAGTATTTTCCTGAAAATCCATGTTATTGTATATTTGCCTTATATAGAGAGCATATAGTATGATTACTTTTATAAGTGCAATGTGTAATTTTCTGCAGTGAGAAAGGTAAAGAATGCTAATGTTTACATTTTTCACTAGCTGTTCTATACCACCTTAATACTTAATAGAGAGCACAATCCAAACTGTATGGGGCACTGACCTGATATAAATATTTCATAAACACTTCTAGGTTTACTGTATTGCAGGTAGCATGGAAGACTATTAAAAATGTTCCTAGGATATTTCCACAGTTTTCTTTGCAAAGGTCAAAGCACTTCTGTGTTTGAAGTTCAGAATAGCTCTGCTCACGATTCCTTGTTTCTCTAACTGGTTAGGGCATGTTTGCTCCCAGCAAGGATGTTACAAAAGCTCTTCTTAGCATTTTGATTTTAAGAACCCACTTAAAAAATCAGATAGCAAGAGTGTTTGTGAGCATAAAGAGAGGATTTTTCTTGGAATATCCAAATAAACCCATATTTTACTTTTTTTGTTGTTTTTGTTGGAGTGTTGGCTTATACTCTTAAAAGTTTGACCACACCGATTTCCATGCTTGTTCCCTGCATATGAGTGTGTGGGATTGCCCCCTGGTGGCCTAATACACAGAGCTATGGCAACTTTTGAAAAGAAAATTTCACAGCTACATTACAGGTCTGTAAAAACTCGTTGGGATGGTCTTCACAAAGTCCTGTTTGTCAATAGTTCCTCTGGGATGCCATCTGAGATGCCATCATTTTCTGGTTACTTGGTTTAGTTATGCCACAGAGGCTGCCAAAAATGCTGTATTTTTTTATGACTTCAGTTTGATCTTCCCCAAATAAAATGAATTAGGTGCACTTCTAGAGATATCTAGGACAATCATAAAAATAAAATAAAATAAGTTCAATAAAATAAAGTAAGCTTCAAAGGGTTTACGTAGACTATTGTAAAGTACATCAGAAAAATGAAAAATATGTGCCAAAGAGCAAAACAGTAATCCTGTTGTGTGCCATGATTTTAGTTTAGCTTGTGGTAAACGTCTTTGAATTGATGATGGGCCACCCATGGAATTTTCCCACTGGATCTCACTGAGAGAACAGAGGCTGACCAATCACTGCCACTGTGATTATTCTTTGCCTTTCTTCAGAATGTAGAGAAACATTTGGTAACTGTGAGAGAACAGTCAATACTTTGGAGATGCTTTGGAGAAGCGTTCAACCCTTTCTCTTATTTTTGTTGGATCAGGATTCACAAAAACAGATCACCATAAAATTTTTGTGCTTTTGGCTTATGGTACACTTCCACTCAGTGAAAGCAAGAAGAGGACAGAGGTGTATGGCAGTATTTCTTGTCTTTGATAAGCAGCACCAGCAGGGTATTCTTGCCATTCTCTGACACAGTGTGGTTCAGTCGTGCACAAGTCTGGTAGACACTCATCGTGCCATACACTCCTGCCTGAGGAGTTTCCGTAAGGCTCTTCTGTATTAATCAATTCCTTCCTTTAAATTGATGAAGAAGTGAGGTAATGCAGTGATGAAAGAGACTGGATTTTTGAATCCAGATGTATGATTCAGTTGTCTTCTATATGAAAAAAAAAGAATTTATTCACATGTTTAACTGCATAAAAATAATTATCTGTAGTCTAAATGCCTATCAGGGCATGTTTCTCATTTTATTAACAGATATAACTAAAAAATTATATATGGTGCATTATAATTATAGCTATTAGTTATTGTATGGATTCCATATAGAAGCTGGAAGAGCTTAGAGTATGTTTTTGCATCCCTTCTGTAACATTTCTTCACATCGATTGTTTTTTACTTTATGTTCACCTTAATATCATCAGTGTATCACAAATGAAATAAAGAATTCTTCAGTATCTTTTCCTATTTTTCTTTCCTCAGTTTAGATTTCATTGGTTATTTCCCAGCTGCCCTACATTTTCCCCATTAATTAATGTATTTCCCTTTCTCTTCCCTGTCTATCCAAACGTCCTTTGATTACCTTTCTTGCCAGTCAGACTTCTTGCTCACAGTCAGTTCCTTTGCATAGGAAGATGAACAAGAGTCATTGCAGATCCTGACCTTTTTCAGATGATTTTTTTCAAAAACTGTAACAGTATTTTTTTCCCAAAGTTCTTTATTTCTGCCATTGCCGGAAACTGCCATAAATTTGCACTGCGATATGCAAAATTGAGACAGTCTTGTGTACCACCTGAATGTTTAATTTAGTAACTTAATTTTGGATTAGAAGCAATGAACCAATGTAGGAAATTCTAGTGTTGTTTAATGCGAAGGAGTTCAACCCAGTTCCGCAGCAGATGTCAGATCATCATACTTTATTTGATGAAAGGTGAGTTTGGTGGCATAGCATGGAGGCTCTGCCTATTAACCTCTTTATCAATATAGAAGGATCATCTCACTATTGGAGAATACTGAAAATAAGTAGAAATCATTTATGTCAGTATTTTTAAAGAACTGGAGGAGTTCAATTTGTTTTGTGAAGTCTGCTCCCAGATAGGCATTTTCACACACATTGTAGGAGCTGTTAATGTACTCTTGAGAGTTGAATCCAGCCCATTATTTCTCACCAATGTTGTCAATATCAAAAATAGTTCTCCAGTGCTTCCAAGTATCAGCCAGATTTAGTTATTAAATGGGCTTGCATAGCCTATTTGTCATATCTCTGAGAAAACTTGTGTGGTACGGCCAAGACCCTGGTGAAGTCATTGAGAATTTGCCATTAGTGATCATTGAATTTGATTCTAAGTCAAAACAGGAGTTAGCTTGAAACCTACTTATCATTCCAATAGTGAACATTACCTCCTCCTACGAGGAGAGACCCATGATAATAAATAATGCTGGTAATGATGAACAATATGAGAAATGTGATCTTATTCTTTAAAGCTATCATGCTAAATATTAGTTAGACATCCATTTTCTTCTTTGTGCGTGTTCTTGACAGCAAGTATAGGGTGTGTAATTGAATAGTGATAAAAACAGACTCTAGAAAAATGAAGTGCTGAATTGAATTTCTTGAAACCTGTATTTTCCTTGTACTTATGTATCACTTGGAGATTTCTTATTGATAAAAATAAATGCAGAATGTCAAATGATACTTCCAAATGTTAAATGATGCTCCTGTAGTTCTCTGTGGGAAGAAACAGGTGCTGTCATATATAGAGAAATTAGACCTTGTCTCCCATATATCATTTGGATGACATTCAATTGTATAGCCCTCATGGCCGTCCTTAAATTGCAGTTTGGCCATCCAGACACCTCGGGAACATGAACAGTCCTTGAGTCTCCTACGACTCATATTTGGAGGAGAGAGAAGATGCTGCGTCTGGCTTCACAAGCTTCCTAATGTATCAAATTCTCATTTAATTTATGCTTCTGTATATACCCACTAATTGTCACCAACAAAAAGAGGTGAGAGGACTACAAAGATTTTCAGTTAGACTAGGTACAGCTGATCCTATGTGCTGTGGTGTGTCCAATCAGGCTACCCTTATTCCTACTTAACATGTACATTTGTTGTTTTCCAGTTTGCCAAGATACTGCTCTGAAAATTCATAACCAACTCCTTACTTTAACCATGCATTGGTTACTGCATGACACAGTAATCAGTGACATGCTACTGGTAGCACTGTTAGTAGAGGAGTCTTGTAGCTTGAGGATAAAACCAAGCAGATGAAGAAGATGAAACCCAGCATTTCAGGCAAAATGGAGTTGGCAGTTCCATACATAGCTATAATGCTATCTCCAAATCTCCAGATCAACCCACTGTACTTTTATGTCCTCAAAATATTGTCTGTATTTAGAGATATTATTCAGGGTACTCATTGCTGAAACCTCATCAGACAGTTTGAGTAAGGTAAAAAAATACCATCTGAGCTGTGGAGGAAAAGGTATTACGGAAAGAAAGTGAGCGTATTCTGTGGCACATGGTTTTGTAATGTCATGTTCCAGTCTCTTAGTAGAATGACAGAGCTCGACAGGGAAAGAGCTGGTAGGATTAAGGAAGCAGGACAGAAAAGCTGCAGGAGGAATAATGCAGAAGAAGAAAAAGAAAGGTAAAAAAGATAAAATTCAGGAGAGCAGAGGAAGCAGAATGACTAAGATACACACAAAAAAAAAATTCCAGCAATTTAATGTAAATTGCATTCCTTCTTCAGATATGGCTACTTGAAATTATATTTTAAATTATGATCACCCGAGGCAAAGCTTTTTTATATGTGTATGGTAATTTGCAAACCATTAGCTGTGATTGTGCCGAGAGCATTCCAGATTCCCAAGTGGTGTTCTGTCCAGTATCAGTCAGGCCTTATCTCAGTAAGATTTGATGTATTCCACTGACATGGCTTTAGGCCAATTATAATCTTTTACAGTTATTTGAAAATATAAAAGCCGAATCTCAAGTAACCCCTCTTCAAGTTTTAACTGATATAAATATCAATATAGTTAAATATGACAGTAAAATATAATTAAATTATAAACAGAAATGGGGAAAACACTTTTTATCTTTGAAGTAAATTCAGATGTTGAATTAGTTAAAACTAATTGATAGAATTTTAGTTTATATTAAATAAATGTTTAATATGTCAATAATCTTTAGCATAGGGTTAATTCCAGTGATTTTTTTAAAAAATAATTCCTTCTTTTCCACACTATTTAAAGTTCTAAAGAAAAGTTATTCATGCAATTACTTTATTTGCAGTTTGAATAGCTGGTAGAGAAACAAATTTTCTTTGCAGGACTAATTCATTCAAAGTTCAAGAAAAACAGCACTTGTAAAAGCCCCTAATAAAAAACAAAATGTAAAAAACCTAAAGGATACAATAATAGATTGCCAAGGGTGGCTAGCAGTTACAGATGCAAACAGATACCTACCTAATGTTGACTTTCCATGCAGTAATGCAAAATGTTTTTTTTTTTCTGAAACTCATCTGATTACCCACCTGAACTTTTTCTGAGCCCACATACTTTTTAAAACCCGACAGCTCTAATAGATAGTATTTCTTTTGTTTAATGAATGTGATATGCAGAACTAAGAATAGCAAACAAACTTTCTATCATCTAATGTTTCTAGCATATTTATAAGACATTGAAATCACTAACAGAATTATTAAAACAATTTTAATAATAAAAGAATAATGTTTAACAATAAATTTTAAATGCTGTCTTCTTACATTTTAATTGAATTGCATTTTTTGTTCAAACACTGCTTGACAAAAGTGCTAAGTAAAAACTCATCTAATGCAGCAAATGTAAGAAGCTTAAATAGATTGAGTCAGATCATAATTTGCCAGCTGAGCACTTCTTATAGGTAACTCTACTCATTGCAAATTATCTCCAGGGAAGTTATAAGGTTCTTTGTTTTAAGGTGTGTTTCAAGAAATCAAAACCATAAAATATGTGGTGATTTAGAAAGTAGGTATTATTTGGAATGATGCTTTCATTTTATGGAGATTTTTTCCTAATATTTTGAATTTCCTGTTTGGAATCAAATACAGTTCATTAAATTGTAGTGGACTCTATATCATTACAAATTCTACAGCTTCTCTTTAGAATTTCGTATGTTTTAGATAAGTGCATGAGAATTTCCTACAGCAGTAGAGGCTCCGAGTGGCCTCTCTCTCTTTTGTGCCAGAACCTCATTTCTGGGAATGGTGGCTCCGAAACAGGTCAATTTCACTTGTCCCTGACCTAGCAAACCTCATCAGTCTTGCAAACTCAAGGGCAAAGCAAGGGCTTGACTTTTTGCCCAAAGTAACAGGTTTGATCAGAGTTTATTACCCAGCATAATTGACTTGTATGCAATAGTATACCTCTTCTCCTACCATACATATATACTTCTAAACCCTACAATACTAAATGTAGAATATGTAGGATACCAATTGAAGTATTTCATTTGTCTTTTTCAGAATATGAGGGTGCGCACAGTAAAAGGACAAGATTACTATTCTAAATCAGGAGCAAAATTCCATGGCAAGATGGAACAAAAATTTCTTCTTGTTGACTGTAAGAAAGTCATATATGGTTCCTACAGGTAAGATTAATGATTATGATTAATGGGGACAAGTCTAGTTGGTGGCCTGTGGCCAGTGGTGTCCCTCAGGGGTCAGTACCTGGCCCAGTGTTGTTCAACTTGTTCATCAATGACTTGGATGAAGGCTCAGAGTGCACTCTGAGCAAGTTTGCAGATGACACCAAACCAGGAGGAGCGGTCAACACTCCCAAGGGCTGCACTGCCCTTCAGAGGGACCTAAACAGGATGGAGAGCTGGGCAGAGAGGAACCTTGTGAGGTTCAACAAGGATAAGTGCAGGGTCCTGCACCTGGGGAGGAATAACCCCAGGCACCAGGACAGACTAGGGGTTGACCTGCTGGAAAGTAGCTCTGGGGAGAGGGATTTGGGAGTCCTGGTTGACAAGTTAACCTGAGTCAGCAATGTGCTGTTGTGGCCAGGAAGGCCAATGGGATCCTGGCCTGCATCAGGAGGAGCCAGGTCAAGGGAAGGGATCCTGCCCCTCTCCTCAGCTCTGGTGAGGCTGCACCTGGAATATTGGGTGCAGGTCTGGGCTCCCCAAGTACAAGAGGGACATTATGCTTCTAGAAAGGGTCCAGCGTAGAGCAACGAAGACGAATAAGGGACTGGAGTATCTATTGTATGAGGAAAGACTAAGTGACCTAGGCCTCTTTAGCCTAGAGAAGATTGAGAAGGGCTCTTATCAACATTACAAATACCTGAGGGGAGAACGAAAAGACAATAGGTCAAACTGATGGCCAATGATAGGACAAAGGGTAATGGATACAAGGTGAAGGAAGTTTCATCTCCATATGAGGAAGAACTTCTTTCCTGTGAGGGTGACAGAGCCCTGGAACAGGCTGCCCAGAGAGGTTGTGGAGTCTCCTTCCCTGGAGATCTTCAAAACTTGTTTGGATGCCACTCTGTGCCACATGCTCTAGGTGGCCCTGCTGGAGCAGGGGGGTTGGACTAGATCATCTCTGGAGGTCCCTTCGAACCTCAACCATTCTGTGATTCTCTGTAATTAAATGGCACCCTGTAATATATCATTTTCAAATTCAGAATTGTCCAAGTTGAAGTAACCTGTATTTATAATTGGCTAAATTCCCTTATTATGCTTTCCCCCTTCTTTCCCAGTATATGCATGCAGGCCATAGGCTAGTAGCTTCGACAGCTTTGCAAAGCTGGAAATAAAAATGAGTTAAAGCAAGCACAATGTTGTTTCACACATTATTAGATATTTTCCTTCTTCTCATGCTTCCTTTCTCTTCTTTGACTACTGAATTTTCACCAGCTTGGTGCCTGTGTGCCAGATCCATAGGCACTGACTATCACAGATTTCCACTACTGCAAGCTTTTAATAATTTGGTTGTTTATTTCCTGTGAGATGCAAATTCAGACTGATGTGTAGTGGGATAAGTGACAAGTTCATAAATGAATCAGTGTAAAAGAGTCCGGAGAGCGTCTGAAAGCTTTGGCATCCACAGACAGTGTTAGAGTTTGAGAGAATATGATTGTTTTTCTCATTTCATTTTGAAAAATAATACTTCATCAAGACCTTGGGCTGTGGGGGCTGGGATTATCAATTTCTGTAGAAATTAAGCTTGATTGGTAAAAGAATCTAATGATTTTTATTAGGAAAGATGAGTCTTTCTGAATTCTTACTCTCAGAATTCTATTTAAAGTTAAGGGTTTTTTTACATTATAAAAGATTTTTTATATTTTTTTTTTATAAATACTACAAAACATACTATTCTTAATTAATAATTTAATGAAAATAAACAGAAAAAAAGCCTTGTGTGTAATGATTTAATCTCAGTATACTTTTACTTCTTGAAAGATACAAAACTAACAGAACAAAGTCAGTAGCATTTATACATGAATACAACAAAACAGAACATCCAGAAGGTAAAGGCAAATAAAGTAAATTTTAATTTTTGCTCCACCTGGTTTTTGACATGAAAGCTTATAACAAAACAGCTTTACAGATTACATGGTTGTAGCACCATGACTTCAGGCTTGTTGAGACTTTCTTAATGTACATGTTAGTGTATTTTATCTCTTTTTACAGCTATAAAGTAGTTATAAAACCGCTTTCTCCACTGAGGATTTTCTTCACTTTTTTTGCATATCTTCAGCTATTCTGAGTGCAGCAGAAAAGAGGAAAACCTAGTTCATCCGAACATTGCACATTGCTCTTAAAAGACATGTTAATACCCATCTGGTGTGCATAGTAGAAAATGTGATTTTTTTTTAACAATTCTGGGATACATCTTTTTGAAAATACATTTAAAATTAATTTTATTCACAACTGTGGAAACAATTCTGCATATTATTCCAAATACACTCAACATAACCACACAGTAGCATTCTCTGACTCAGGATTGAATGCAATGGGTCTAATCAACCCTGGTTTCTGTCATTCTAGAGATAATTTTGTACCTTTGGCAATTGTACTCCAGTGTTCCACATTTGTGAATACTTTTTGCAATATCTAATGCTTATGAGGACAATTATGTAATTGCACACCCATTCCTGTTCTCACTGAAATCAGTGGAAAGCCTCCTACTGAGTTCAAGTGTACTTGGATTAGACCTCCCAAATACAAGTTGCATGAATCATGCCCAGAGTTATTTATTTGTTTAAAAAGTATGCCTGCAAAATCCAGGTTTAGGGGAAAGGTTTCTTATCAAGAGGAAACAATAGAATGCAGAACAGAAGAACAGTTTCTAACGGCAATTTGTTCTTTTTTTCAGCTTTATGTGGTCATTTGAAAAAACCAACCTCAGTATGGTTCAAGTTATCACAGGACAGCTGGTTGAGTCCTTTGATGAAGAGTTCAGGACACTGTATGCCCGTTCTTCCATTCCCAGTACATTTGCCCCTGAAATAGTGCGGGTAAACAGTCGTAGGACACTTTGGGATAATGATACATACCAGCACTCGGTGTCTTCCTTGGCTTCAGTTTCTAGCCAAAGGAACCTTTTTGGCAGGCAAGACCAGGTTCACAAGCTGGATCCTGTTTACTTGAAAACTCGTGTAAGATACGCAATAAATGAAATTGATAAATACGGCTTGAGAAATCAAGCTTATAATAAACAACCATTTCATCCAGGTTTCAATGTGCAAAATCCAATCCAGCAGTATCAACCTAGTGAAAAAAATGAGCACTGGAAGAGACATAGCTATGCTGGAGAGAAGCCAGAAAGAACTCCTTACCTGTTGCTCAACAGAGCTATGAATAGAGCCAATAATCCGTCAAATACTTGGAAAATGCCATCTGATAGCCTTAGTATTGTATCTTCATTACGAGGAGGATATGCAAATAACTACAATGCACCGCAGCAAAGTTTTGCTGATCAGTTTTCACGACCAAAGATAAATCTTGCAGAAAGGAATTCAATTGTACGGAGATCTTTTAATGGAACAGATAATCATATCCGCCATCTGCAGCAGAGGATGCCGACCCTTGAGCACACGACAAAATCATTCCTACGTAACTGGCGAATTAAGTCATACTTAAATGATCAGTCAGATTATCCAGCAGAGTCCAATGGTTCGGCTTTGGGTGACAGGTATGAGGGTTATGACACAGCTGAAAATATTAAAGCTCATGCCCTTTATTCTCATTCTCGTTTAAGATCTTCACTGGTGTTTCAGCCAACTCTACCTGAACAGCAGGAAGTAAGCAGCTGTGCAAGCTCTTCAAATTCAACTATAATTGGCTCAGAAGGAAGTGCAACACCTAAAGGGACTTCAAATCATGCCCCAAGTGTGGAAAATGGAACGGGTAGTATTTTAGAAGAGCTTAGCACAAATGTTCCACTTAAATCAGATGCACCAGTAAATCACAGAAATCATGCTGCGGACAACACAAAACCTAGTGTAAATTCAAATGTGACAGGGGACTCACCTGTCTACTTGTACACAACACTGTGTTCAGACAAACATCCAGAAAATTCAAAGAACTTTCAAAATGAAAATATACTGAAAAGGAGAAGTTTTCCCATGTTTAATTCAAAGTCTATATTAGACCCAGGTACCAACAAGCAATCATCCAGTTATGTTTACAGCACACTGAATAGGCATAGGCTTAAACAACCAGTTAGTCCAAAACTTCCAGAAGACTTACTGAAGAGCTCTAAAAGTTTGCACAGTGTGACCAACCACTTGCCACAGGAGGAGAAGAATCCCAGAGAAGAGCTGAAGAGTCCTACTGCTACCAAGGCAATTTCTATGGCTGCTCTGGCTGAAGCCAGCAAAGAGGAGTCAAGTAAGGACTGCACATCAAAGAAAGAAACTAAGAATTCCCCAAGTTTTCTAAAGAAAGGATCCCAGAAATTGCGGTCACTTCTTAATCTCACACCAGATAAGAAGGAAAATTTGTCAAAAAACAAAGGCCCTGCCTTTTACAGAATGTGCAGTAGTTCTGACACTTTGGCTTCTGAGGGGGACAATCAAAAGCCAAAGATTTCTGAGAATAAAACAGATTCTTCCCCAAGGAGAAAGAGAAATACATCATCAAATTCTCAAGGTAGTTTGCACAGAAGTAAAGAAGATGTCACGAGTAGCCCAACAAAATCTCCAAAGTCTCCGAAGTCACCAAAACCACCAAAACCTCCATCTGATGAATGCAATAAAAAGTGTCCTGTCCTGTGCTCCCTTGAAAGTAAATTCATAGAAACTGCAGGAGATGCATCAACCCCGAGATTTAACACGGAACAAATTCAGTATCAGGATGTAAAGGAAATTGCAATGAATTCTCCTCCTGAGACTGCACCACCCCTTCCTAGTCTACAAAGAGCAAGTTCAATGACACCCCAGCTGGCAAGCTCAAAACGCCAAGAGGAGCTAAGACCTCGTCTGAGTGAAAGGCGTGTTTATAGTCGATTTGAGCCATTCTGCAAAATTGAAAATGCCAGCCAATCTGCTGGGAATGCAGCAAATAGCAGTTCACATCTCTCAGATATCAAAGGCAAACCGTTAGGGAACAGTTATGGCAGAAGTAATCACATGGTCACCTACAACTCAACTGCTTACCATCCACTGCAACCTAATGAAAATAAACTCAGAGGATTTATGCAAAAATTTGGGAACTTTCTACACAAAAATAAGTAATTCTTTTCTTGTTTGGGGACTGTCTGAAATTCAGCAAGAGTAGCAAAGCTGTGCATTCCTAACTGGATAAGACTGAGGGGCAATTTTTGTAGAGCTTACTTAGGTTTCTTCAGGGGCTGGGACATTGGAATTAATGTATATATTTTTACATAATTATTCTAGAATTATTATACTTAATTCATAACAAATTCTTTGTCCATAAGCTATGGGAGTTGTTTATAGTGTTTATATTGTAAGATTAATTTTATACACTTGCCTTATGAAGAAACTATGTACTAGTGCATTGTAAGATTAAGTGTAAAACAAAGATGGAGGATGTTTTTAAAGTTCAAATAATACTTTTCCAAAGATTTTCCCTATGAAAGTAGCATAGCACTAGGAATAGAAGCTTGTATCTTTTCGGCATTTATGTACTCTTTAAAATGATAAGTGCAAATGTTAATGCATTACTTGCTATTTAGCCTTTAAACTCATCTTGAAAAGCTTATTTTAGGCTTTATCTTGTTACGGATATACTGAGGAGAATCTACCAAACTGCTTGGGCCACAGATGGATCTCACATACTTTATTAGCTTTTCCACATAATTTGGTATTTTTCTGAAGTATTTGGTAAAAGAGATCTTAAAGTGACCTTAATCTGAGCTTTCACAGACTTTTTATGATTTGAAACCAGTGTGAATGTAGGATGGAAGTTAAAAAAAATAAACAAGATGCCTTGAAAAGAAGCTACAACTAGTTTAGATTTCAACTGGTTAATTACATTTGTATAACATACCAGTATTCTGTAATGTGTTCTGGAAAATATCTTTTGTTGCAATTTTCAATTTAGTGTTTGCAAAAAAAAAAAAAAAAAACTGTCTATGGACTTCCATTTCTCAGGTAAGTTTTTGAGTTCCATATGCAACAGCCTTTTTAAATGTCGGCAGATATATTTGTAACTGACTTCAATAACCTATTTTTTTTATAAAAGCTTGCAAGCACTTAAGCCTAGGCATAGCATGGGAATGTCAGTTCAACGCTGCAATGCTTGTTTCCTGCTGCCTTGCGTCAGGATAGCAGGTGCAAAGCCAGGAGCAATTAGCTATCTATGAGTTTCATAAAACTCACCACATCCAGCAGCGAGACACCTCTCCTAGGCCACAGAAAGTATCGGTGAAAGGCAAGTGTTCAACTTTAGCAAAGGTTCTTGGGCACCTAATTGCTGTCCAAAGGGATCCATCTGTGTTCATCCAAGTCTCCTAGTCACAGAAATTCCCCTGATACTAAGTGTATGCCAGCTTAGTTCTTATGGAAAAACACAGCCAGAGAGATGTGTTTTGATGGCAGCATGGCTGCAACTGCTCATCAGTAGTAATTAGCCAAGATATCCAGCTGAGACTCAAGAAGCTCTGGCTCATATCTTTTTTAGGTAGTTAGGCATGCTTTGGGAGCAAACGCTAAGAATTAAGCCCAACAAGTGCGGGAGTGAAAAGTACCTTATTAGTAAAAGTGTTTAGGGGTTACACCTGCAGCAGGCAGCAGGCAGCTCAGCATCACTAGGACGTAGGCAGCACTGTTAATTTTCCAGCATAAGAAATACAGAAATGTGAGAAATGATTGCTGAAAGCTATAAAGCTAAGGCTTTTCCAACGATAGTGTTTCAAGAGCATGTTCTAAGATTACACTTCAGTCTTCGATCTGAAAGGTCGTACAGCCTTCTGTGGTGAAGTCCCCATGTAAAGGTCCTGGCTTTATTCTTCAAGCACTTCTTCAAGAATCAAGCAATTCTTCAGGAATTAACAGGACAGCAGAGGAAGATAAGATGCTAAAAATGAAAAAAAATGGTGCTAAAATGGTGCTAAAAATGATGTACATAGATAAGTTTAGGAAGATCTTTAAATTTCCCTCATACTCATAGAAAGCTCTGATATAGACTTGTAGGCAGTACTATGAGAAGAAAATGAGAAGGGGAAGACAAGAGCCTCCTGGCAAATTTTGAAGTGACAGTTCTTTTAATTTTGTAGTAAAGTTAGGAAATCCATCTTGATACAGTCAGGAAGTATTTTACTATTTTTGATTGACTTATTTCTACTTAGAGAGTCCTGAGAAAACAAACTATTTAATTTACAAAGCCTCACGTGTTTACAAATTCTGTAGTCTTATTTTCTATTTATACCGTGAAGAGGCTTCAGTGAAGAACCCACTTACAGACTGAGTAATATAAATATAAATAATAGATGAATAATGTAAAATATTAATCACAGTAGAACTGGAGGGTTTTTTTTTAATTTTCAGATTATTTCCTCAGAGACTACAGAAGCATCTTGCTGCATTAAGGACTGATCCAACATTAACTGAAATGAATGAAAAAGATCTCCACTGACCTCAATTCAAGTTGGATCTGACCCTTAATGCACTAGCACTACTATTTTAGAAATGTTGCAAGGCTGGACGCTGCCCAAGGAGCATGAGGCTCCAATTCCAGGGAATATGTGTAGGACTACAGCTACTTCTGCAGAGGCGGGGGAGCACAGCAGGGAGCTCCACGAGGCAGCTGTACCACATTTCCTTCAGAATTTTTGTCAATGGTGGGTAAAAAAAAGTGTTTTCTATTCATGCATGACTTGCCTCGTGTCTGCATGGAGAATTCAGTTATTTTAACAGGACAAAAAAGGAGAAATAGTAAAATGAATAGATGCCTGTATTTTCGTCTTGAACAAGAAAAGGATTTGCAAATTTTTGGAGGAAAAAATATAATTTCTGTTTTTTGCATTGCATTTTCCCAAGGCTTTTCTCAGTGGCCCTCCTTTTCCCAAGGAGATGCACTCTGTTCCATTAGCCATATAAGCGTGCTTTATGCTTTGCACATTAGTTATGGTCCAGGCACGCCCAGTGCAACTCCCAGTTTTGTAAGGCTGTGAAGCAAGAGCTGTTACTGTGCATGACAGTCATTTGGCCAAATGGTTCGGGACTTGCGAAATCCATAAGAAATTGCACGTAATTTCCACATTAAAGAGAGCTCTGGTAGCACTGTAATAGATCAAAGACGGCCGTGTTGCTGGCAGCCTCAGTAGATGCAGACCCCTCATGCATTGCAGTCACGCTGTAAATAAACCACATACAATCCTAACACCCAGTGAAAAAAATGCTTTTACCATCTCTCTAGATTGCAAAACGTTATTATCCTTTTTAATGAAATCGCCTAAAGAACTGCACCCTTTATTCATGTTAACAAATATGAACTAGATGTAAAGAGAGATCAAAAATTAAGGTGAATTAAATTTCCAGCAAATACATGAGGATAATATTATTTGTTACAAATCTTGAGAGAAAAAAGTAAGACTAATCTTACCAAGTGATAGACATTTGTCCATTAATAGCCAAAGAGGTAAAATTACTCAGAAAAAAAAAGAAAAAAAAAAGTGTTCTGCCATTTTTAAGCTTTCTAAAATGTATCAGGAAATGTCATCACTTATAAAAGTAGTCATTTGGAAAATAATATCAAAATCTGTTGGGAGCCTATGTAAAAATAAATTTTAAAACAGCTCCATGAGGCTGTATGATAAATTCTATCTGTGTTCATCTATAGCATTCTTTTTCCTTGCCCTTACCTGGAATAAGCTGCACAACTAACATGCAGCTTTGCAAGTCATACTCAGAGATGAGAGACATTACTTACTGTAATATTTTCACCGCAGCATGTGGGCTAGTTCATATCATGGATACAGTGATAATTTAGTTTATTTCCACTTAAGTCAAAGGAGTGAGAACAGCAAAAAGCTGTAGTCACTCAGTGGTTGTTGCTCGGGTTTTGCCTTCCTGTGCACGAGTGCATCTCCCATTAGCATCCCCCTGAGAAGAGAGCAGACGGCGCTGGACAAAAGGCCGTATTGCCATTTCATCCTCTACTTCGTACAAGTACTTACAGATTAGTACCTTTCAAAGGAGTGATTTTTTTTTCAGTTTTTAACTCAAAGTGAAGGGTTACAGTTGAGCCTTCACATCAATTCTTCACATCTTGGCATGACCCCAAAGAATCATGTTCTCAGACCTGAGTCCCTTTTCAAAAAATAAGATGGAAGAAAAACTTCGCTCTTGACTAGTATATAATGGAGGGGATTTGCTCTAATCAAAGCTGCTTGCCAGGATTTCTCCTTTAGCAACATTGACTAGTTAAGTATTTGACTAGTTAAGTTTTGCCTAATCACTTCTTTCCTTGGAACTGTCCCCGCAAAGTCAGTATTTAAAAACAATTTTCATATATTGCCACACTTGAATTGTCACACATGGCCAAGTCTTATTTTTGAGAAGCCAGTAGGATTTAAGGTTCTATATCACAAAATCAATTCTTTGCATACTTTGAAGATAGTTTTGCGTTTCCAGCTAGATACTGGAAGAGTATCTAGCATAATAGAAATGACTGGAAATGACTGGAAGAAGCTGTGAAGACAATGCATTTTCTCCCACAACTGTGGGTTAGCACAGCTAAAATGCCATGGATAAATGCAAAACGTTTTCAGAGGAACAATAAACATTTCTGATATGGTACATTTTTATTTTGACAGTGTTATTTATTTTGGTAGGATGCAAATATAGATGAAAAAAATATTCTTGTGCTTCTGAAGTGCGCAGAATTTATGACAGTCCAAGGAGAAATATCTTAAACACTAGGCACCAGTGGAAAGATTTTATTGTGTTTAAGGAATGAATGTAACTCATTTACTAACATTCGTGCACAGGACTCCCACATGGCTAGTGTACAGTGTCTACTCTTGTCTCATTTAGCAACGAATGTGCTCAAAATTCAGAGTGATCATCTGCAGCTTGCTAGCTCTTTGGTTAAGCCCTGAACAACTGATCCATTGAAGCATTAGTGATCCAGTGAAGCACTGAATACACACCTTAAACTAGGCAGTCCCAGGACAAAGTTAATGCATAACGCCATGCATATATTTATGTGCTGTCTTAGGTTTTGTTGTAAAAAAGAAGAAAAAAAGATCTCAGCAAGTCTTGCAAGAACCAACTAGCATATTTTGGGAAAGTGTTAAATATATGATATTGTTGTCATCTTTGGACCATGTCTGATTTTGACACACTGTAACAGACAAATTTAATCCAAATCTTTCCGAAGCTGGTATAAAAATATGGTTCTGATTTTTAGGGTCTAGACCCTCTGTGCAGGGTTCCTGTCTATTCATCAGATTTCAGAAGGTGGCATAAAAGTGAGTTCCGAATGAAAGTAAGTTCAGATAACTAAAAAAAAAAAGTCAACTAGACAAAATAGAAGAACATTTGCACCTATTTCCACATACAGCAAAGGAAGAAAAATCAGAAGATAAAGCTAACACTGTAGAAGTGGTCCCCGAATTTGAAAAAATAAAATAATAATAATAATAATAAAAGTATATGGTCTTTGGTTAAAAACAGCTGAGCAACACTGATCCAGATAATGCAAAAGAAACACAAGGCGTGTTGCAAACACATAAGAGTCAAAATAGATATTACTGACTCCAAAGGAGGGAAAAAAATAGAAATTTAAAACTTTTGGAGGAAAAAAAAGTATATTAAGTTGGTTTTGATACTGACAGATGTGTAAGACTGCTCAGACTTCATTTAAAATTGTTACTTAATATATAAATCCATTTTCTCAGATGGAATTCCAGTCTTTACATAGCAGCTATGTCATGGATGTACTGTGTATGTAGAAACACAAACCAAAAATTGCCTTGAAATAATTTATTCTATTTTTTACCAAATAAAATATTTCTTTTAAAGCTCAGCTCATTTCTGTGTTCTTGTTTTCACTGCCTTGTACTATTAGTAACATTCTTCATTTCAAAGTGTAGAATATCTTTTAAAAAATGCTGGCATCAACTCTGTTGAGTAGCATGTTGTTAGTTTAAGTCGCGTGGATGCGAGTGGATGCATCAGTCTTTGCAGAACTGTAACAACTTTAGCTATGCCATGCACAGTATCAAGAAACCAACCAACAGATAAAGGAGCAGAGCTGACACGACTTTAATGTAAAAATTCTGGAATAAAACATAGGTATCAATAAGCTATGTCAAAAATTAAACAAGATCATGTCAATCTCCACTTTCATTTCCTGTTTCTCATTTATATGAAACAAAAATCTGTTTGCCTACTTCTTGCCTTTTAATGCTCCTGAAAAAATGACTTCCAGCACAGGGTTTACAGGAATTAGTTTCAGATAACTACTTTGTGTGTGAGTGTGTACTATTATGGAGCAGCTAATGAGGAATTGATTTTTAATCCCAAATATATGGTTGATGCTTTTAAAAAGCAAGTAGGAAACACAGGAGTCTTTCCTGAATAGAATTCCTACAGTCTATATTTAGACATACTTAGGTTCAAGAAAGTTGAGAGTGCAATAGGAAGGAAAAAAAAGAGCAGGATGAGATTATGAAATGATGAGGCAGCTTTTCAGCTACCACAAATGAAGACTTTGATGGCTGGGGTTATGAAGATGTTTATGCAGACACACATGCATATACCTCAATGCATGGTCCTGAAACTCTTATGTAGAAGCTGCTACTCATATAGAAATATAAGTAAAATTCACCTCAGTTAATTGACCTCAAGCCTTTTCCTGGCTACACATACACATACAAGAATACACGGTAATTCCTATCTCTTCTCCTTGCTTTCTCTCTTTCTCCTCAGTTGCTTTCATTTATGTCCAACTTAATTTTCCTCTGCCAGCAACTCTGTCTGCAGCATTTTGAGCTTCACTAAATAAGCACTAGAAAACCCCAACCACAGCCCAAGCTAGAAAACCTCAACACTTTAATCTTCTGGGAATACCAGTTGAATTGGAAGCCAGGCCTATAGCCAAATGAAGATAAACTGGTGACCACATTAGCTGGGTATTTCTGAGGGTGAAGCACTTGCATACCATTCTGTATCAAAAATGTGTCCATTTTTGACTGAATGTGTAATTAGAGTAATTAGAATTACATTTTTTATGGAACTACCTGGACCTCCAGGATGCCAATCTGGTGTTCCGTCTCCCTGCTGTGCACCCAGGGCTGCACCGAGTGAGCCTATTCCCTGATCTTGTTCAGCAGAAGAGCAAGCGGGCACTACCTGAAAATCTTGCTTAAGTGCCTCTAAAATTGCTGGGTTTGATAGTGCAGATCTCTGTATATAATAAACAGCTTTTCCTACTTGTATCAGAAATGACCAGCTTCAACACTATATTTGCGGCACACAGCTGTTTTGTCCCAAACTAATGACATTTAGGGCATTGTGTTGTGATCAATGTCAGTAAGTAGTCAAACAAAAAATATCTTGGGTCTTGCCATGGTGGGACGAGCTGCTGTGAGTTGGCCCTGGTGAGGTCTTCGTTCACACAACACCAAGGACTCTGAAAGGGGGAGTCCCCAGGGTTCCCAAGGCCTGGCTTTTGGGCGCACTCAAACTCCTTCTAAAGGTTTTCCCTAATTAAAAGCCATACAGCAATCAATATAAGCTCTGGAGAGGCAGACATATCCTGAGCTTATCACACTAACAACCGTGTCTGGTAGAAAAGTTCTCTGCAAGTGTCTTCCATCCCTTAGGAGTCACATCTCTTGTTCCCTCCTCCTCTGCAGGGCGAGGAGACTGGGGAAAAACACAAAGAGTTTGAGTAAAAAAAGAAAATCAGAAACCTGATTTGGTTGGATTTGGTCAACAGATTTGGTTTTCACAGCTCACATAAACAGGCTTTATGAGAACATTTGCCATTGTTTATTTGACAAATAAGTAAACTTCAGTTTTCTAGTTGTTTCACTAAACTCAACTCCGAGTCACATGATTTCTGCAAATTTCTGGTGGTTGGGGGAATATTCTGGAGAAATATGACTGAACACATACTTTTGGGGGCGTCAAATAACTCACAGTGACGCATCTCTGTCATTGTCCAAAGGGTGAGGCAATTGTGCTTTGGTGCTTTAAATGACCATACCGAGAAAGTATCACAACTAATTGATCTCAGAAATAAAATGTAAAAAGAAATAAGATGCAAGAGATGCTTGCCTCCCTCGACAGAATTCAATAATGCACGTTTTGCAATCCAGCTCTCTCAACTTATTTTTTCTTACCATTTTATCATATTCATGGTACAGACTTGAAGCAACAAAACTTCCAAAATGATAAAATACTGAACCTTCAGGAGATTGACAGGCATAACTAGGAAGCAAAAATCAATGAAAACTTTACAAAAGTAAAAAAGGGGGCACTTTTGTGGCTCCTTCAGTGCTCACATGGCTTCTCCTGCAGGGGAGAGCTGCATGTTGGTTTTACTTCTCTGTTGAAAACTTGTGTGTTCAAGTTACACTTATTACACTGGTCTTCTTGTTCACTTCCCAGAGACTTGTGTTTACCTCCCCCGTTTGTCACATATATTCATATATGAATGTATTTATTTCATTCACATATTTTTTTTTGAGGAATATCACCTGCTACTGAGCTAATATACAACACATAGGCTATGTTTACATCAATTTCTAGGTCTTTCTCACATACACACACATATACATACTTTTTTTTGAGCTTTATCAGCTCCAGATACAACATCCATATTCAGAAGTGTTCTACAGTTTAAAGAGAGAAATTCATCAGTATAGAAAAATTTGCAATATTTCATTTTTAGGTAAACAAACAAAATTTGATTCAGTTCACAATTCAATAATTTGTTGGCATTATTCTCAGATTGATTATTTGTAACAATATTAATTGTGAGAGATTAATAGTTAACTTAGTTGATTGTTGACAATCTAAATTCGCTCAACATTTACTTTATTTGCATTTCTTTGAGCAAGCACTATTTAAACTCATCAAGAAAAAGTGAACATTACATTGGGGTATACGCTTAGAAAGAGTGGCACAGATCTACTTGTATGAACAGAAAAAAAGAATCTGGGGTCCTTTTTTCGCAGGCAAGCATGACATTTTGAAAGGGTTCAACATACTTAACTCTTAATGATTTCTAAGGAAGATAGATAAAGAGTTCCAAAGTCTGTGAAGTCTGAAAATTACTTGTGTGATTTTTGGAAAAGATTCCCTCAGTCACCTACTTTGAGCGATTTTCCCGGGCTGCGTGCTAGAGTCCTGCTGCCTGTACTTCATAGTGGGCTGCTCCCTCAAGAATCGCAAATAGCAAATTTGGGCCTCACTGACAACTTATGTAGTTTATTTTCGAAAGAACAGCACATTTGAGCTCTTCAGATGACAAATCCTAGAAAATCTGGCTAATAAATAAATTAGCTACAGATCAAATTAGAGCAGGAATAATCCATTAGGTTCTTTCTTTTCCTTTTTTTTTCTAAATGAATCTATTTTTCCCCTAAGATGAAACAGCTTTTATTAAGGAATAAGTCCTCTTCCCCTGAATTTCAAATAACTCCCTTAATTGACACAATTGCCTTGGGTTCCAAACTTATAAGAAACACAAAAGACCTGACCTTGCAAACTTTAGTTAGCTCACATATCAAAAAGGATTTTGTGCAGCATATGTTAGTGTGTTCTTTAACAATTAATTAAATACTTTTTTCCTATTACCTGGGAAACAAGAACAATTCCGCCTTTGAACTCTTTAGAAATGTTTTAATGTGAGAAAAAATATGAGTCAAAGTATTTATATCATAATACTCAAATACCCATCTATTAATCTCTTAATTAAATGGGAAAAAAAAAATCAGAGGAGAGAAAAGAGATATTAGTCTGTTCTTCTGCCCGAGGCAGCTAAGTGTACTTTGGTATATTTTAATTCACTGCCAGCAGCAAACCAAATCTGCAACGCTTTGAAGAAGCAAAATAAGTTGACAACTGAAAACAGTGCAAAGTATAGGCCAGAATTTCATCCTGAGCACCATGATTACCTGCTCCATTAGTCTGAAAGCTCAAATCTCAGAAAACTTAAAAAGCTTCAATCACCCGGTGCTTATGCAGGCGAACAGCTGAGCGCGGCTCTGCAGAGCTCCGCCCGGGTAAGGCAGGTGGGTGCTGGGTGCTGCTCAACCTACCCAATGAGCAGTGTCCGAGGAAAGGCTTAGTTGGCATTTTTCATGCTTCTCCACAACTGGATAGGTTATTCCTGACTAAAGAGTCTTTGGGGAGGTCGTCTTCTTAACAGCTCAATATTCTCCCCTAATTACTCCTTTTATTTTTTAATGTGCATAGACCTAAAGTCTTTCACCTAGCCAATTCTACTTTTGAAGTTCCTTTTGCACCAGAGCAGACTGTTGTGGCAAGGAGAGGAGTTGGGAAGGAGAGTGCCATTTGTCACTTCACCAATTGGCAATTCAAAGCAAATGTGGCCATAAGAGATAGGAATCTGGCCTTATCGATAGCTAATTTATTTGCTCCATTCATGTAAAGACTTCTGGGAAGTCTCAAACAAGACTGGTTCACAGTGTTGCTCTCTCTGATGAAAATTTCATGCATGAAATCAAGATAAATGACCAGATCTTCAATTTTGCCTCATTTACTGAAAGAAATTCCCTCTCACCACACTGCTACCCATCCATTTATGGGAATGGTACGTCACCAGAGTGACCACCAAGAATGTCAGAGAAATAGTCAAGCTGTACCCAACTTTGCCATTAATAACGAAATTGCTGAAATATCTAAAGTGAAATAGCCCAATGCATGCTCAGGTAGCCCTCTTCCTTTCTGTTGGCAGTAGAGACCCAGCCATGGAAGAGACGACAAAGCTGGTGTGTAGGTCAGTCGCGGTTTCTAAAATTTGATTCTGATGGTTGGCTTGATAGTAGGCTTCAGATGATAACTAATTATGTAAGTATAATGCTATTTGTATACATTTATACCTCAACTTATACTTCAAATATGCATTATATAAATAATAAATACCAATATTTATATATTAGACCTGACAGGTAGTAGTAAGTAAAAGCACATTAATGAGCAGTCCTCTCTTTTTGGATGTTTTTTTACTGACCTCCAAAATTAAGAACAGAGCTTTCTTTGAGGTTTACTTTAGCTAGTAATCAATTATATGAAGAAACATATAATTAATTTACTTTCAGTATGACAATGATGTCAGCATAAAAGGAAGATCATCAGAAGAAAGGGTATAGAAAATATGAACCTCATGACATGCTCTTTCAAACATCTTTTTTTCCTTGGTGCATGTTCCTTTTATAGATTAAAAACTACAGATGATTCATAAAATAAAGTAGTGTGAGTGAAAAGATCCTGCCTCCTGTAAAGCCCTGCTACTAATGTATTCATTAGCTAATACTAGAGCATACAGCTGCTACATCTAAATAACACTGAGGCAATTTCCATACTGATTTATACTCAAAAGAGGGCAGTTCCTTGTCCTGATTTTCAGGATGGGCAGTATTTTAAAATCAAGGACTGGACAAGAACATGGAAAATTAAGATTCAGCAGTTCTTCCACAGGTTTCTTATGCAACCGAGACCTGATTTCCAAACAAGTCTTGCAACTACACTTCTTCATCTCCCAAGTGTCATGTAGGCTAAAATAAAGAAGTAGAACTGGTTGTAAAGACCAGAGCACAGGTTTGTCTATCTTCTCCTTATCTGGTGAATCCTTTGCTACATGACTGCTCAGTGTCAGTGGGGGTTGCCACTTCCCCTTGGCTTTGGCAAGCCTTTGTCCTGCGGGAATGCTTGAGGGCACATAGAGACCACAGGAACGTCCGACTGAGATGCTTGGAGGGCATCACGTTGAGAGAAGGGACAATTTGTTCTCTGTTGGCCAGGTTTCGGTCCCTGTAGGAGTGACTAAGGACAGAATTAAGTGCTCAGAAAGTATAATACTGTCAGCTGACTCCACTCTGATGTCCTCCCAGTCAGACAGAAACTAAGATGGAATTTGAGCCTTGAAACTCTTATGTTAATACAGAATAACATGAATAAAAAGGGTGTTGGGTGGGACTTCTATTTATCGGGTTTCTGGTCCATCTTCCTCTTCCCTGTGCACAGAAATCCTACTACATTAAAAAAAAGAAGAAGAATTAAACAACAACAGCAATAAAAATCCAACTTTCATGTACCTTTTTGCATCTTGGCAGAGGCAAGTGACAATATGTTTTCTGTGCTCTTTTTACAGCCAACTGCTGCAGCTTCATTTCTTGCAGTTTATCTGGTAAGAAGTCTTAATTTCCCCTTAATGTATCCATTTTTATATTTTCTTAGTTATAGATGTTATGACCTTCAGAAGAGAAGAGAAATCCAGCTTATATATTTGCCTTTACAACTTCTATAACTTATAAGAAGTTTATTTCAATAGAATGGCTCTAACTTTACAGGCTTGTGAAGAAGAAGAGAATAACTGTGCCATGTACATTTCTTTTAATAGCACTTGCAGCAGTACAGCTATGAACAACTTTGGCTTTCTGAAGTTTCTACTAAGAAGTTTTCTACATGACTCATTCAATGATCCTTGTATTAGTTTCAACGGAGCTCTTGAATTAGCATGTTCAGTTTTGCTTTAATAATTTATCATAGCAATAAAGGAGATAATTTTTGTTTGTTTCTTTTTATGCAACACTGCTTAATACTTGTAGGATTAGTTCCAGTCTAGTGTTTGACTTTTTTTAAAAATTAATTTTCTTTCAAGCCTGGAAAATAGAGTTACAAACATTAGAGATACATATGTCTCCTGATAGCATGGAAAGAGCACAGCAAATGCAGTGGTACAGAAAGGAGTCAGATTGCTGGTGCTTCCCATGGAAGTAAACAGGATGAGGAGCAGGCTCCTGGACAACTCATCCAGAAAGGATGGTGAAAGATATATCCACCTCTTGCAGACCAGGGAGTCAGGGAAGGATTTTACCTTCTCTACGACTCTGTATAGGTCAGTTACATATTTTTTCACTGGCCCCAGATAGTGGAAGATTCTTCTATCAAACAGCTCCCAGGTAGGTCCAAACTCAAGAGAGCCTGGAAATGCCCAGCCCCCTGAAAGTCTCAGGTTGTCTCCCCATTGGCATCTGCACAAGAAAGGAGAAATATATACTGAGACTCTGCCCAGAGCTGCCAAACCTTAACTGTTTTAGGGAGGGTTTTGTTTAGCCCTGCTAAGGGAGTGGCTGCAGTAACAGAACAAGCAATTGAAATACCTGCTCTGAGCCAGAGGCTAAGTTTGCCTGTGCAATGATGCACCCTTGCCAAGAGCTGAGTTAGCAAGGAAAAATGTGACCAAGGGTTCCAGGCTCAGAAATCTGAAGCTTATTTCTTTATTTCCTTATTATTATTATTATTTAATTTTTATTATAGATCTACATATTGTACTCAGGGTTCTCCAAAACACCAAAACTCTTGGGAAATATTTTAAGGCAACAGTGAAAAACACTTTTGAGAGAAGTAGATTTTCATGAAGTGCTGAGTGCCTCTCTGATAATAATACTCTTTGAAGTACTTTTAACTAGGTAGTCAATAGGACCAGAAATACTCTGAATCAGCCTAGTTTTGGCCCCCCTCTTTTTTTTGTTGTTGTTTTCATCATTTATTTGTCCGATAATCTGTGCAGCTCCCTCTCTGAAAGTGTAAGCAGTTTACTAAGACATTCTTGCATAAGTGCTTCTTAAGATAACTGGACTGGTTGTGCACTGTACAAACTGTAGTTTTTCAGAATTTTTAGCCAAAAACTTTATAGAAGGAAATACCAATGTCCTGAAGTGAAAGCTTTTTCCTTCTTCTAGGGCAAAATATTTCACAATTTATTTAACATGAGGAGATTCAGAGAAAAAAAATCCAAAACATGCTGACTACTTTATTTGGTCATTCCAGAAGTAGAAATTCCAGCTCATCCTGTTTGAAATGAACATTTGCTTTCAGATAAGAGCACATCCAGAAAATTGAAAATGTAAACAACAGTCAAACACTGACTCTCTAACATTGATTCTGGTTTGATCTAAATGTTGATCGACCTAAATGACTTCACAGATATTATTTTGAATTTTATTTTACTAGAAATATTTCACTTTTCCTCATTAATCTTGAACTGATTCTTTTTTCTTCTTAATCTCAAAAAGCAGTCAGAAGGGGAAAATAGCTGAGATATAGTTACTCTGGGGTACAGATTAGAGATATATTGCATCCTGAATGATGGAGAAAGATGTAAAGTGATTGTTACTATCAAATCAACTTGATTTTGCACTGCAAACAGCTAGTTGATATATGTGCAGCAATATGTGTGAATTTATGAAGACAAGAGACAAGGATGATAATTTGAAAGCAGAGTGGTTCTGACTGGACATAAGGAAAAGTTTTTCCCTTGAAGGTGGCCAGGCAGTGAAGCAGATTGCTCCAGCCTTGATGGTTTTCAGGACCTACCAGGAAGTCCAGAGCAATCTGGTCTGACCCTGTCCTGAGCATGAGGAACCTCATGAGATTCCCTCACACCAGGTATCACATGGTCCTAATTTATCAGGAGGGCTAAAGGAGCTCCCTCCCCACCTTCTTACCTGAACATAGGCCTGTCTCCTGTGACCGTCTCTGTTTTCACTGCGACTATCTGTCTGCCACGTGGCACTCCAGCAGCCTGGTATCTGCTGAAGCTGGAAGTGCAACAGCCCAGCGCAGTGAACTTGACCTCCTCCTTGCAATCCTGAATTCAGGCATCTCCACAGCATGTGACTCCAGTGGCATAACGGCCTCTACAGAGTGGGAGAGAGGGAAATATTAGTCCTCCCATGCCTTCATGAAGCCCAAGATGCTATCTACTGCTGATCATGAAACTTTCACTATTCATCTCACATGGCAATCTGTCTTTCTAAGACAGTATACTGACAGAAAGCTCACTATTTATTTATGGTAACCACTGGGTTTAATGTGTAAGCTTCAGTGTGCATTTTATTGCTTTTAACTTCTGCACAACACTTCTGTGTAAGGCATCTCTGGGAGTACAGATTTTGTGCAGGGATCTTATTTTAACAGATTCAGTTTTTCAGCTTTATTTAGCCTGAGATCTGTGAACTACTGTTGTTCCACAGAACATCAAAGATGCTCACAAAATGATTGCAGACTCCTCCCCCCACAAAAAACTCATATAGTCAATCACAAAAGAAGCAAAATGAGGGAAATCAAACAATAACTGGATATTTGAAGTTTACACTGTTATTCTTTGTTGTGCCAGTACTACCCAAGATAATCCTTTCCCCCTCTCAGACAGTACATGTTCCTTTAATTAAATAAGTTATTTGACACTTCAGTTCAATGAGATTAATTTAGATTTAGACTTAGATGCTCTGAAAGGTTTTCTACATCTTATTGGAATTCCAGCCAACCCAAGTATCAATTTGGGCAATTAAAATTTCTAAGCATTGCTTTTCTCAAAAGTGTAGCTTGCTAATACTAGCTATTCTAATAACCAGATTTTCCACAAGTATGTAACATAATGGATAAAACCCACACAACATTCTTTAATTGCATCGTTAATGTTTCTGTAATTGCCCACTCTGATACTGCAGCTGCATTAAACTTTGTTTTCTGAAATAGAAGGAAATTATAGGTCTATTTCCATTCTGTGTTAAGAATATTCCCTGGTAAGATACATTTGAATAAGTTTTATGGGATGCAAGAATATGCTTTTCCCAAAGAATATTTTTTGCTCTCAGTTACAGTTTTACCAATAGCTCCTTACCTGAAGTTCGCACTTAGTCCTATATGCAGTTTAGGGCTAGATAGACAGAATAGACATCCTAAACCTGATTTGACTCTGCCACTAGTCCTGGAAGTGTCAGGATCTTTTCTTAGTTTTACAGTCCCCTCACACAGGACATTCCCTTTCACAGGGTTGCATATTAATGATCAATGAATCTGGAGGATCTGGCTTCTCCTCCAACAGTTCTGCTGACCAAATCCTTGGGCCTTCATGGAGATATTCTTGTGTTCAGTAACACGAGACCAGACAGAAGTCTTGTGTGTGTCCCTACAGAAGTGTGATTTGCCTGGTCATTGCATAAGTCAGGATCACCTGCACTGAAATCATTAGTCAACATCATAACTTGTAAAGATGTTTTTATTGATGTTAATGTTATTTTCTGTGAAGTAGGATGTATATATAAACGTTTAACATCCATAATTAAAATGTTGGTCAGTATTTCCTATGTATAACTGTCAAATGTGCTGTAATGAGATGGTTTTATATGAGTAAAAGCCAGAAAACTATCAACCAATACGTCTGACCAACACCTTGAAGTATTTTACAGGGCCAGCAGGCATATTTTAGGTCTTAGACAATTCTGTTTTGTCCCAGTTAGTTGTCTAAAAACTCCTAAATGAGGATTCTCTTAGCAGCCTCCTATTCACAAATAGTACTAACTTTTGAGTCAATTTGATCATCTTCCCATACAGACATCTGGGATGTAGAAGGCTGGAGCTCTACTGGCCAAGCTTTTAGCTCACATATTCATCTTTGAATTACAGCTCACACCTGCCTGATAGTAAAGAAGTGGAAGTCATTTAGAGATGAATACATTCAAACCCTGAATCTTTATAGAAATAGCTGTTAAGATCAAGGTGAAATAAAGAACAGGTCTTCAATTAAGTCATGAGGCATGACTTAATTTCACCTAAGTTATCACTTTGCTACTGCAAGTAAAGGAAGTGTAATACATAGACCTATATGAATGCAGCTCATATATGACAGCAGCCCTATCCTGCAGGGCTGCTCTGCTGAAGAAGGGTATTTATTTTCTGACATCACAGGAAAGCAGCTATATTCTATCATGATTATTAAATATTTTGGCTCAGATTTGGCTCAACTCTTCTTTATCTGAATGGATATGCATTTCTTGAGTGTGTTCATATGAATTCTGGCTCAGGAAGGTAAATATCACCCTTATTTACCATGAAATATTTTTCAAAATATATTTTTCAGGTATGTTGTATTCTACATAGGCAAACTAAATCTGAGAAAAGTTTGCCTTATTTGACATATTAGCTCATTCCAGCTCTGCCAATAGAAAGGGAAGATAGTTAGATCTGTCTATAATCTAACTCTGACTCTTTTGATGTTATTACACTAAAAAGAGATAACATTGTGTATTCTTGAATACTTTTCTTTTCTGAAAGATAGTTAGAACATGAATCAGAACACCCTTTTAGCAGAAAATAACTAGAGTTTAATTCAGTTAGCACCTCAAACAGGGTCAGTGACTATAAAATAAAATGTTAATAGAAGTATTTAAATAATATGCCACCAAATTTAGGAATGTTTTAGGTAAAAGTAAGAGATGCTGTTAGATTGATTAGATTTTTATCCATAGAATAAAGGAAGTGTTAATCCTAAGAAGTACACTTTGAGACAGAAGATAAATCCAAAGTTAGAATACTTAATGGCAAATGAGTGCATGGTTTGTACAGCATTTTGTACACAAAATGACAAGCTGAAAAGGATGTCCTTATCATTTTAAAATACAGATATATATTTAATGAAGGAATTGGTCATAAATTCAAGTCTAATGTGGTCCCAGAGGCTAAAGTAAATTTTGGAAATGGTGTTTGAATGCTGGAACAGGTTCCCTAGAGAGTTTGAAGAGTATCACATCTTTGGTGATACTCAAAGGACAAGTGGACATAGTCCTGAGCAACACGTCCTCAGGTGACCCTGCTTGACTGGGGGTTGGGTCAGATGATCTCCAGAGGTCCCCTCTAATCTCAGCTCTCCTGTGATTCTGTGATGTGATTCCAGTGACATTGAAAAGATCCGCCCTCACAAATGCAAGAGTATTAACCAGTGGTGCATATCAACCATTTGTCCTCTTTTCTGGACTTCTTTCCTTCAGTACCTACAAGTTCACGCCTTTGAATAATCTTCAGTACCTTCAGATTTATCGGCAATAATTCCCTCTTTCTCCCTCTAAAAAAACGCCTTAGGAAAAATAAAGAATTAAACTAATTTATTTTAATGTCTAAAAAATAAAGATTTTAGATCTTGAGGGAATGATTTAAGACCCAGATCAATCCCCTTAGAAGGAAATCTTTACTCACCACTACAGCATTTAACAGTTTCTACACTATTATTCTATTATTCTAAAAACAGTCATTAAAAGTCACAATCAATCATATGTAAAAGGAGAGGAAAAATATTTTAAAATTTTCAGATATGAAGTCATTAGTAAATGACTTTGTTTTAATCATTTCCATTCCACTGCTGCCGCAGTTTTCCTAAGGAAAATCTCTTTCCATGTGACAACTTTGGGTAGTGTAATAGATTATAATAAATAGCTTTCTAAGGTAGATGAAAATAAATTAATTGATGTGTCCTGAAGTTCCCTTATTACAAATCTCAGTTTCCCAAAGTTAAAGCAGGATCACTTTATATGCACATGTAGAGTGGGCAGAAAGCAAGCAACTTAGTAGTAGATTAGCAATAAAAATAGTAGAAAATTAACAAAAACGGGAAGATGAATTGGTTTTAAAAAGTTCTCCTCTGCTCTGATCTGTGGAATAATTTTCAGGCTCAGGACAAGGCAGAAATCACTAACAGCTGCCAATGAGTTTGAAAGACATTCCATGCCTTCCTTACACTCACTTCAATGCCTTCAAAGAAGAGGTACCTGAATCCTTTTCAAACTAGTCATTTAGATACATGTGACAGTTTCCATTAAGACAGACAAGTCATAAGACCTGCATTTTGCAAAGGCAGATGCTTACTGATACAGAAAAGGCACGAGCGCAGATTTAGGAGTCATACTTAAATTTCTCACCTGCTTTCTCTCACCATCAATGAGTACTTTACATAAGTACACAATTAGGCATCAGTGAAGCTCATCAAAAAATTATTTTAATTCTTCTTCCTCTTCCATACTAGAGGGAAAACTGTAGGAAAAAATAAAATGATCTCATTAGAAGCATTAGAGATTTCAACCTATCTAGCATGTGACCATTTCTTATCTGCCCAAAGATTTTTTACTTGATAATCAGTGTTGTGTTACACCACATGTCATTTGGGTCTGTTGCTACAATATACATATGACATGCTATTTGTATGATGTAACACTGTCCTGTATGACAAATTGCCTAGGAGTGAAGGGCTTTTGTTACTGTTGTTGACTTCCAAAGGTTTTGATCAGTGTCACGTTTTTTTTTTGTGTGTGTGGCCTAGAGACTGGAGATAGCTTGTAGATGCCTCTTTAAGACTGCCATCATTGTGATCCCAGTAGTCTACAATTATATTTTCCATTAATTATGTTCTAAATCTAATTACAATGTTGAGTAATATATTAGAATAGGAAGCATTTTAACAATCTCCAATGTTAATGGATCAACACTAGAGAAAAACATATCATCTTTCACAACAGGATATTATTCTCTTGGGAAAGAATAAACATATATAGTAATTTACTTGAATAGCATTTTTGCAAATTCCTATGTGACAGATAGTGAGGTGAAATCTTGCCCCAGTAATTTTTAGTGAAAAAATACAAAAAAAAAAAAAAATTGAAATGGAAATTTTGTCCTGAAAGCGAATTTGTAAAGCACACTGGACTCTTCAATGACAGAGCCAGCTCCAGGACTGGAAGAATGAAGAAAACCACATACCAGCCTTAATGACACAATGCAGTTGTAGTAGTTTTGAGACTTAATCTATATGTCCCCACTGCCCTGCCTGTACAGTAATAGTAACTGCTTGGGCATAATTCTTTTTGGAATTCTTTATATAGCACTGCATTGCATTTAAGTACTCATGAAAATGTTAGCATCTGATCTGGGTTGGATCTTATTTGTAGATCTATTAGTTTCCCGTATAACTAAGGTCTACCAACACAATGAGTAAGACAACTTTTTGTCCATATCTTTTGTTCTTTCACTATGCGAGAGTGAGATCTTGAATCTCAGTAACCTATTTGGACTTCCTTGTCATTTTCCTCTGTGCATCATGTGAGCGGTAGGATTCCTGTTTTGTGTACCACAGAGAGGATAATAACATCAGAGGAGTCAGTGCTTGTAAAACTAAATGAGGTCTTTTCAAAGGTGGTGCAGCTGCAGATAGTTTCCTGTCACACCTGTGTGCACAAATTGGTGTCACAGAGCCACTTCCAGTCTCTTCTGTCTTGTAATGTTTGCACTTCTCTCCAGGTTCCAGTGTTTCTACATTTTTCCCTTCCTTTATTTGTTTGCACTTTGTTTCACTTTCATACTTTCTAGGGGTAAAAGAAACTAGAATTAGTTCCACTATGAGAATCTAAAGGGGATAGTAGGATTTGTATACATTTCAGTGTGCATCTGTAGTATGGCTTGGGCTACTAATCCTGCAAGAGAGCCTATTCCAACAGTTTTTGCCAACATCACCCCAGGAGGACTGGGCCTTTTGCTTTGCTCATTTGTGCCTCTTCTGTGTCAGAAAACCCAGAAAACGTCTCTAACTCCTCTTACAAAAATAGACCGACCTTGGTCTGGACAGCCTTCCTGTATTCTGCAGTTAACTTCAATATTGCATTTGTTACTATTATCTGCCTGTGGTTATGTAAAATCTGCACTGCACAGCAGATTGTCTTTTGCTTCCTATGATTTGGACTCAAACTTGCTATGTGAAGCAATTTCAGGTCCTTAGGTCTTGTGCTGGAGCAAGTGCCCTATTTAACCTGGTGTTCACTCCCAAAGACTTTCATATTAGATCCTTCACAACTATCAGGCTATTTTAGATTGTTTTTAGTGTAGGTCTTAAAGGTGTTTTCTTAGTACATCAGTCTCCATGATTGATTATTATCTATTTCACTCTGTCATGTTTTTCAACGGTTCAGCACTGCTGGGATCCTTTCCTGTCTGCTATTCTCTGCCATCGGTGTCTGCAGTGGAACCACCACCAATTCTGCTTTTCTATTGCTTCTACAAGAGTGTAGAGGATCATAAGGTTCTCTGTGATTCTTTGATGATAAATCCATTTGAATTCTGATGGCATACACTCTAACCCATTAGTTCATTTGCTGGACTTTACCACGCTACACCTGGTAAAATCTGCCTCTACTTATCACAGTTCTTGCTGGCATGGTTTAGCTCTCAGAAGCAGCTGAATGTGACTGTGAAGTTCTCAACCTTACAACTGCAGATTTCTGTCTTGATCTTTTCCAGGAAACAGGCTGTGTTTTCGTAACTGTGATTTTTTTTTCCTGTGGGTGATCAAACTATTCTTCACACACTCTGCACCTTTTCCTTGCTTTTAACTGAGTGTACATGTCAAAATACAAGGTTATTCCCTGTCTCATTTCAGACATACTATTATATCTAAGTATGAAACATATATCCATTAAATTTTATAATCTCTTAAACCCACTAGTATTACCAACTATATTCTTTTAAAGATCACTCTTATTTCCACAGTCCATCACTTAGGTGGTAGAAGAAAATAATTTCATATGAGACTTATCTATTAGGTTCTGTCCAACTCTGGAGTCTGAATTATTTTACTGTTTAGAGTAGTCTCTCTTTTTTTTGTTTGCCTGGAAGTATTCATCAGAGATGAAAATGTAATGCAATGCATTTATTAATATGTCTTGCACGGAGTCCCGCAGTGTACTGAAAGCTTTGCCCTGCTTAGAGTTTCTACCACCAATAATAATTTTCTTATTCTTGTAAGCCATAGCTATGCAGCCTTTAAAATAGATGTTATAGCCACTTTGTTGTATTCAGTAGTGACTATTTGTTTTCTTTTAATGGTTTATGATCAGGGCATCTGGCTCCTTTGTGAATTGGTAGAATGGTCTGATTTCAAAAATTATAGTCATCAACTTCTCCCAGTGTCTGTCACAATTAGGAAACCCTTAGTTAAAGAAAAATGTTCCAAAAATAATAAAAATAATCAGGTTGACTTAAAAAATGTATGTTTTTCATTGGAAACAACATAATCTCTCCTAGTCATGGAGATTTTTGTCAGGCACTACTATCGTTCTTTCATTTTTGGCCTTATGATTTTTCCATGTTTTCTCAGCGTCATTGTTCTGATCATAGGCTTAAAATGTAAGGCGAAACCCCAATCCAATTATCTCTTTGCAGTCTCAGTAGTCAAGCATTTTCAACAGTGTTGCAATGTTTTAAGTGTTATTCTTAAAGTGCTAAAGCTTTTCCTTATTTTTTAAAAATGTCATTTTCCAATCTTTATTCTCCATGGGTATACCTGTGTAAAACAGTGATTTCTACCTTTTACAATTGTGCAGCATTTTAATCTGCAAAAGTAGCATTCACAGTGCTCTGAGTCCCTGTATGCTATTTGGTCTGTTCCTCATACCTGCTTTATTTCCCCATGAATCACATTTTCTTTCCTGCTGCAGGTCTTGCTAAACTGAGTGTAGCCTAATGGCTAGTCGATAGCACAGCAGGAATTCTTTCCTCTATAAAAAACAGGTACTTTATTTAAATGTCTATTTGCTACAGCTTCAATTCAGCTAAGAGTCACAAAGTCAAGCCCCTGAAAACCTTCTTCTTCCTTTCCCTCTCAGCATTTACTGTGGCCTTCAGGGTCATGGAGGCTGCAATAAGTCCCACAGCCAGGTAGACCTGTGTCCATGGGCCGGTGTTGCAGTTTGCTTCATGGATGGATAGTCTAGTGATGCTGGACATCAATTCCAAGTTTGTTTCCAGCAACTGTCAACTGATGTGTAAGTTTTGTTGCAATGTAATTGCAGTTTAATTAACATATATTTTCAGCTGTATTCATCTGTATGTTAGACCATGGACTTCTTTGCTTAGCTAAGCCTCCAACCTGCCTCAACACTTCCTTTTACAAGTGCAAAATGGTCCATGACACGTCTGTCAAGGCACAGGGGCAAATTCTCTGTTTAAGCAAAGTGTTTGGGTTCCAGTGAATGCAATGCACAGATATGACTCTAATCCTCTGGGCACATATTGTTCAGACTATATATTTAATTGAAAATGAAATTGAAATAATAAAGAAAACATCTGGGCACAAATAAATCTAGATGTTTTGAAGGACAATTGACATAAACAGTAGGGTCCTGCTTTGAAATGTTTTTCTCTAATATGACATCAGGTCTACAGATGGTATGAACTGCAGTCGCTTCATTTGAGAATCTGTCCAAAACTTCAGCAGTAATTTTGCTAGAGTAAGGATGGCAAAATATGGCCTTTGTAGATATTTTTTACAGATGTACGTAATACTTCTTACTTTAGTTTGACGTTCTCAGAAAGGCTCTATACTGTGCTCCATGTCAAAGCATATGCTCCGCTGTTACAAAAAAAATTGACATGTTTTGTGAACCATGGGACATTGTCATTTTTGTCAAATAAAATTTCAGAGAACTCTACAATGTAAAAGCTATAGAGTTTTTTCTCTATTTGGTCATTATTCATAATTTCATATTTGCAATACTTAGCATGCCTGGAGGAAGAAATATATTAAAATAATGAGAGGGCAGATGAATTTAACATGAGCTTGTTTTGGGGCAGACAATCAAGCAGCAAGAAAGTCTGGAATTGGGGTAGGAGACCCCCACCAAAATTCTAGGGTTGGTGGCCTCAAGTTCCAGATAGGGGACCTATTTGGATTTAAAATGTAGATCATATAGTTTTATATTTTTGACAGATTTTATAGTTTTGACAGATATTGATTAGTTCAAAGAAGTGGGGAAGGTCACGTCGTACGCGTAGACACTGCGTACACACCCATGGCCATGGCGGAAGGGAAGCACACCAACAAGGAAGTCACTGGAGGGTTACTGTCATAGATTATTATAGGCAGCAACATAAGGGAACAAACATGAATTAAATAATTAAAAGCTGTCTTAAGTAACAAATTAAATAATTAAAAACCATCTTAACGTATTGCAATAAATTAATGCAATTAAAATTACAGGCAATGCAGACAGGCCAGATGCCAGACCTAAAGATCTAGCAGTGCCCGCTTGCCTGCAGTTCACACCTATTTGTTTCATGAGTTTGAAAATGTAGGAAGAAGCGCAGTAAACCAGAAGGCAGTCTCTTCTGCAGTGGCTATGCCTTGCACACTCGCTATAGTAGTTTGCTTCAGTTACTACCTGATCTTGCTAAAAGTTATAATCTTTTTCCCAGTTGGTGGCTAGCATGGGCCTTCCGCTGCCTCAGATCATTGTTGTTGCCACCTCTTGATCCTCTTGCCCTTTTTAGACTCTGGAAAACTCTTCTTTATACACTTTTTTTGGTTGCTGTTGTCAAGTCAATATTCGTAGACTCTTCTCACTTCAATTTTAAGTCTCCTTTAAAGATTTCTTTTCCTGTAAAGTATGAATGTAGCTTTTGGCTCTTCCGTTTTTGCTTTCACCCCGTGTCTTTCTGATAGGCCTCCTCTGTTTTTTCATTTGGTCCATTCACCCCAAACTGTGGGTAGGTAGAGTGCACCTAATAATGGTCCTTAGTACAGAAAAGACTGTAAAAATTAAATCAGTTAATTTACTGATTGGCACTGATGCATATAGACAGATACAGACCTATATATGTGCTTGTGCCTTAACAGGGCTTAAGGAGAGCAGAGGTCTAAAAGAGGAATTTCTCTTTCATCCTTTCATACTACTAGGTCCCAGAAACAATACACATGTTTGAATGACACTACTAAATCTATTTGTTATTTTTATTTTATCTATTTTTTTTTGAGGTGGAGTATAAGTAAATAAAACTGCAGGTTAGTTTTGATTCTGTGTCTAGATTCAATTCATGACAGTTTCTGTTTTTGTGGTTGGCTTTTCAAATTCACTGCTCTCAAGATTGTGACATCTCTTCCTTTATAAGCACCTAAAAAGTCTCATCTAGACTATATGTTCAGTCTCTATAGGCTAAAAGTTCTTTATCTATATTTTATGAGGACCGAAGGGAAAAAAAATTGAACATTAAAATTAATTTTCCGGGAAGCTGATCTGGATATTTAGCAGGGCTTGCTGAAGCATACATCTAGTGAGGCACGCTGCCTGGCTGCAGAAATTTAAATAAATGCCCTGTAAATTTTGCGCTTCACCTCACAGAAGATTATTCATGCAGAATGAAGCCCCAAGATTATTTTCTTTTTCTAATGTAAAATATATTCATATAAATGTGGGAAATTGCAGGTTACACTAATCACAAAAAGCAGGAGAAGGTGATGGTGTTTATCATTGCTCGCTTTCCTCCATGCCATGAGCCAAGGTACTGCAGACAAGTGCATTAGCTCCATCTAGGAGGCAGAAAGTCTACTACTACACCTACCTAATACCAGATGCTGGAGAGGTTTTCTCATCTGAGAGTTGCATGCTATAGATTCTAATGAATTAAGTTGCTCTATCTCCCTGAGTCCAACTGGCATTTTTATCAACATTTTGGTGACTGAAGTCCTGCAGTGCAGAGAGCCTGATTTAGCCCAGCAGAGCAACTGCTGAGTTTACTCCATAAATAGTGAAGCTGAAAGGAATGGAGCGAATAGGAAATAAAGCACCTTTTGCGCTGAATGAATTCATCACAGAAAGGGGAAAATCTAATTCTAACCACATTGCTGAAAGAGAAAGATCAATTTCAATGGAAACTGTGAAGAAAGTGTAAGAAGTTACACCGGCCCCGACTGACTCCTTCAAGGTCACATAAAAAGCCAGGAACAGAGAGGACCTCAGTGTCTGAGGCACCTGCATGCGCAGCAGCCGGCAGGCACTAGAGTCCTCCTCGGGCAATAGGAGCCCATCACATCATCGAGGAGAAACCTAGAGCAAAACTTATTGAGGAAGGAGATTAGATCTTCTGTTTTTATTAAGGTTGTCTTTGTACTGGCCCAGCTCCAAAACACATATAACACATGCACGTGGGCACACGCACAAGCACCATCCAGCACACTTCTCTTCTATCATTTGCACCAAGCTGATGCTGAATTACTGCTGTTGATAACTTCACTGTTGCAGCAACTGTCTGCTGGCCATCTACAGCCTGTTTTCACTCTTTGCAAAGAGAAGCAGTAGTTTAAAAAATCAGGTCAGCAAATCACAAGATCATGGTTGTCACTTTCCCACTTCTCTAGCAGTCTTTCTGCTTGCTTCGGATTTCTATTTTACCTACAAACATTGTCTGCTCCTCATATATGCCTGTTTCTCTTCATCCTTCATTCTGCTTTGCACAGCCTTCATTTTGTACCTTGTTTCTTTGTGCTTTAAAAAAGACCACAGAACATCTCCAACCCATTCCATATATCAACAAGCTAATCCAAAATGAAAAATATTATTTTTTACCATTCTTCCTGGATATCTTAAGCACATTGTAATAAAATATAACACATGATTTATGATTTTAAACACAGAGACAGAAAACAAACAGGTTACCATGTTCTATCTATTACATTTCATACAGCAGTTTAGTTATTCTACTTAATTTATTATTATTATTTATATCATAGTTCTGTATATACAGAAACACACACAAACCCAAAGTCAAAATATAACTCTCAGATTAAGAAAAGAATTTTAACCTGCCCACTATTAAAAACTGGTATGGCCTCCTTGATTTTCCTTATGTTTAAAGTTATACTCCATGCAACCCATTGACCTGAAGGTATAAACTTTCAGAACTATGAAGAAGCCCTGCAGAACTCTAATTTTTGCACCATGCAGTTGCAGAATATTTCCACTGTAACTGAGTAAAACTGTTAATAGCTTTACTCTATTATTAATTACTTCACTGAATTTGGCATAGCTACTTGTAATTTGCAAAGATGTCAGAATTGATCTTTTAATTTATGATCATTTCCTGACCTTTCCTAGGTTCCATGGTTACTTTGTTTTGATAAAAGCTTTTTCTCCCTGCTATGTGGAAATGAGAAGTAGCATTCAAGAAAGGTAGATGTCACACAGGACTAAAAACAACTTTTATGTTTAAGTGATAACAACATTAATCTGGAGTAACTATGCTGATTTCCTTATTAGTTATTCTAGGTTTCCAGTGACACAGCTAAGATGTTATGGAAACTTTCTCAAATGGTAAGAATAACAGTGTAAGCATAAATACCATCTGGGAGCAAAAGTACATTGGATAATGGAGCTTTAATGTCATTACTCTATGCAGAATTCAGAAGATAAAATTAAATTAATATAGTCCTGGAGAGCAAAGATTATGATTGCAGAAAATTATAAATTCTTTTGAAAGCAGGATATGTAGGACAAACTCAACAGTGCTTATTCACTATCTAAATAAAATGCCCATAGGTACTTTGGGCTTCAGCATCGTTCTTAGCAGCAGCCAAAGTGAGTATGTTTAGAAACATTTCAGCAGTAATCACTGCATTTCAAAATTAAATGAATCTGTAGGGCTTACATTAAACCTCTTTTCTAAAGTCTCTGCTTGTGGCTTATTCAATTTGATGTTTGAAGTTTAAACATAATAAATGTATTTAGCATTTTATTACCACTATTTTAGCTGTAACCCAACATCTTTTTAAGAAGAAAATACTTAACCAAAATCCAAGGTTAAGCTTTGTTTTTAATCACAATCACATCCGCTACCTGTGTAATTAAGACTCAACCACTTCTCACTGCAGCCACTAAAGGTTATGTCAATGCTTGCACAATAAGAACTCTACAGCAATTCAAAACAAACGTTGCAAGTTCTACTCTAATCTACTGTTCGTTGCAAAATACACAATTCCAAAACAGTTAGGAGGGATCTAATTAGCTGTCATGGTTTACTGACAAATATTTGACCTCTTTAACAAAGACAGTAAGTAGAAGCCTTGTTTCTACAATCTATTCCTATATCAGGCTCACTTAAATCTGAAGAATATGAGTGGCTTGTCATTAAAAATGATTCTAGAACTTTGCTTTTTTGCCTTTTCCCCCAAGACTAATACAAATATCATAAATTTTTTGTTGACTTTTGTCTTACTTGCTACAGAGGTTGATATTTTTACAAGTTATATTATGCTCTTTTAATATCAGTAAGGTAGGCGTCCTTACAAATGCAGGTACACAAGAGACTAAGATGCTCTCCTATTCTGAGTAAATATATACTTTTCTTCCTCCTCAAAATTGCCACCTTACACGTTTGTTCAGGAGATTAGAGCTACTTAGATCAATATAGCTCTTATATTTTTCTGTGAAGGACAGAGTTGTGGAGAATTGAATATGTGCAGACACAGTTAAAAGTAAAACCATTCAGATAATTAATTAATATATAGTGACAGGTTTTCTTTGGTCAGATATACAGTCTTTCAAATTTTTAGATTACCATTTCCAAAGAATCATGCTTTTATTTGTAACATTTGCTCTAAAAGCTTGAAGTAGCCAGGATACCAAACCAATAAACAGAGATATTAAGAATGGACAAATTATAATAAAGCAAAGTCATAGGACACAGTGCTGGGAAATCACTTTTCCAATGATGCCACGACCTTTAAATTTGTGCAGTAGGATCTAACATCTATTTATATTCTCTCAATTATCCCATTCTAGAAAAGAATTACCAAGTGTAAAGATTTCTTCAGTGGGTGCAGTAATTATAAAACTTTAGTTATCATCTCTGTTATATTTATGCAAAATCATTTTATTTTGGAACATTTGCATAAACATACATTTTGCAATCAGTAATTTTTCAATTTCTCAGACTTGAATAACTCTACAAGACAAATTTAAATCTCTTTGATACAGTGTGTGCTAAGGTTTAGCTGTCTCCATCACATCTCTGAAATCTTTACAGAAAATATTCAGAAAAATGTTTAAAGAAACAAATTTCATGCCAAGAGATTTTGAGGGTCCTGTGCAGATGTTTGGATTAGCTAATCCTTTCCAAAATGCCACGTTTTGCACTTGGTTTAGTGCAGTCATGATCTCTTTGTTTTCATTTCCATATAAGATCTCACGGTATTAATCATGAGGAAAAGCAGCTGAAACTAATTTCAGCGATCATCAGTATTCATACAAGCATCAAAGAGGGTTGCTTCCAGAAGAACATATCTGGTCAATGCATTCATTTCCTTTTTGTTATGCCTAGTGTAAAAATGCTCAGCCACATTCTGTGTCCTCTTCTGCAGCTGTTATGCAAAATTAGAATTCGCTCTTCATCTTCTACTCCTTCCTAGGAGTCAGCTACCTGAGTATGAAAGAGTCTTTTGCCTGTTAGCAATTTTCACCAGCAATTTTCAGACATAGGGAAAAATAAAAGAAGATGACTATCCCAGCCTGTGTGGCTCCGCATTATATCACTGGCAAAGGGAAATGCCCAGAATAGGAGGGCAAACAAATACTTCCTTTCACAGGATGATCTCTAAACTTTCAGCACTCTGCAACTCAACTCAAGAGATGCTTTTGTTTGCTTATTTATTTGGGGTTTTTTTAGGGGGGAAGGGGGGACATTGTTTCATTTTTATTAAGAGATGCATTTGTATTTAATACAAATTCTATAACTCTTTCTCCCTTGAATACATCCAGTCACTTCTTTTGGGCCACATGAACTTTAGCATTGTCATCTTTTTTATGACGTCCACAAAGGACTTTCACAGCTTACGTGTGTGATATAAGAACAACCGTCTTTCTTCTACTTGATTTGAACCAGTCACATTTTAGTTTTATTTGTTATCTCTCATTCTTTCACTGGAAGAACTAGTGAGAAATTGTTTCTTTTTCAACCTCTTCATAAGTCAAATTCTTTAATCAAACCTTCTCTTCCTCCCAGTTACCTCCTTGTCAAGCTCACAAACCCTGGTTTAGATGCATTGAGAGTCATCTGCGGGAGACAATAGCTAGTGCAGTCGTGGTGATGAGTAATTCTGATAGTAGTAGGAGTGCACACGCTTTTATAAGAGTAAAGTGGGATAGTAAAGAAAGCTGCAGTACATTTCTGCTCCAGGAAATGCAGCTTTTAAAGGAAGAGTTTCCCTTTCTGCATTCACTCTTTATTTTTGAGTGGCATTTTTCAAACTACTGTCCTTTTATATAATAATGTTCAGCATAAATATAAAAGACACAATTTATTATATTATTAGTATCTCTAACCCTAATCCAAGCTTTCTTCCTTTACTCTTCCTCATTTCCTTCAGCTAATAAGCTATCAAGCCAAGAACTCAAAAATCAAAGCTTGCTTGTATCGTACATTGGATCCAATCCATTCATTGGATGTTTTCCATGTACTGAAAATTGATACCTGTAAAGAAAATCCAGGATACTGAATCAGTATTTTTCTGCAGCAGAGTTCTATATCACCTTATGATTGTTTAAAAATTAATACAAATCTCCATCAGTCCCAGATGATAAACAGCAACAATATTCTTCCCAGTGGACAACCTACTCTTAAGAATTCATACCTACTGATTCTATACTGATCTGAATGTACTTACTTACTCCAAGAAGAAATTTATTTGTTATTAATGATGATACTTTCCTCTGTCCATACAAAGGTGCCTTCTTTTTTTTTTTTTTCCAAATAATGAATGTCTCATTTTTAAGGTGTTGCAGCAGAAGAGAAATACTGTGGTCCAGAGAATATAGAAGTCTTTTATGTACTCCATGTGTATTTTGCACATTGCTGTGAGGGAAGCAGGGGCAACTACACTTCTGTTTCTACAGCATAAGTCTGTAGAAGTGGGAATTAAGAGTTTCCACTATTCACAGACAGAATGCAATACACCTCATAAAAGAAAGGTTCAACAATAGACCTAGCTAAATTTGGATCAGAGAATACAAAGGCTGGACAAGTTTCTTAATTTTACTTATTTTTTATTGCCTAATAACATAAATTGTCAAAAATGATTTGTTTCTCAATCCAACAGAATTACCTCTAGATTCCCTAGTTATTGGGTTATGATCCCTTCCTCACTGTTCATTACTTCGGAAAATTATACCATTATACCATGGAGCTACAGTCTCCACTTCCCTGTGTTTTTAGTATAAACGCATATGGGATCTTTTAACATCTTAAAATGTATTTATTTTGATTAGTTATGATTTATGCCTCTGTTTTGTTGTTAAAAAGAGAAAAAAAAAGGTTAATGGTTAATCTGTTCATACTTCCACTATTTTGTGGATTTATTGGAAAACCATCACAAGTGTGCTTCATTTGAAGAGAATCTGGAATTATTTTGCTTTTGGAACAGGTTAGTCAAAGAGATGTTATAGTCTCCACTCCTGGAGGTTTTCAAGATCTGACTGGACAAGGCCTTGAGGTACCTAGTCCGATCTTGTAGCTGTCCCTGCTTAAAGCATGAGGCCAGGCTCCTGAGATCTCTCCAGCCTGAGTTGTTCTCACTTCTACTCTGCTTTATTCATTTTATAGGATTCCAGAATCTAAAATAAAATATGGGAGATATTCAAATTAAATATATATATACACGCACACACATATATATAACTGTACTCTAGTCTAAAAGTTTTCAGTTGAAATCATGTATACCTGTATATTTAATTTATCCAATTTAAGCTATTTTAAATACTGTGATGTATAGAAGCCTGCAGGGTTTCTATGAGATTTTTTGGAGGAAGGATTCTATTCAGCTCTTCTTTAGGCACCTGCTTGGGCTGTGGGCTGCAATTCCCACTATAGTCGATAGAGTGATTTAGCTGACCAGACACGATGAGCTGGTTTCAGCGACTGCTGTGCAGTCCCTAGTGCCTGAGCACAGTGCGATATGCAAGACACCTACACAGCAATGCAGAACATATGGGAGACTTGTATCCTTTTGCAAAGACAACTGAATATCAGACATTATATACCACATCATCTAATATCACACTTGACACTACTGTATAGGCAGCTGAATTTTGTCCTAAGTCTGTACTGAAGCCTGAGATGAATTGCCTTATGGGAAAATATGTTTATATTGACTTATATTTGGACTCATTTTGTTGCTTTAGAAACTCACTGGAAAAAAATCTGCACATTGGCAGGGGTTTGGAGTCAAACAGTGAGGTTCACTCACTAAAATCTCTAGTGAGATTTGAAGCTAGTTACAACTGCCAAATCCATGCCATTGAATCTGTTCTGCATTTGAGAAAGCTCTCTCTATATATATTTACATATATCTACATACATATTTGATACAGATGAAAAATATCCCTTTAAAAGTACTCTGTGTACTTGAATTTGACCTCTTTGCTGGTTTCCTCCCTTTCATCAGTGCAGACTTTGAGTGGCTGTGATGTAGCCCCATGTCTTTTCATAACCTCTGAGCGAGATAATCCATGTTCTTCATGCTCATTCTCATACTTGGAGCCATGCTCCAAGCTCTGAAAAGCCCCAGGGGATTCAGATACTTGTGTTCCTAGGCAGTCATCCTTTACTGGTACTTCTCAGGCACATGCCATTGACCTCTCACACCACGGTTCTGTGAAAAGCATCACTCCTCCAAAATTGACCAGCTGGCAGTCAGACTCCAACCTCTCCTTGTCCAGACTCTGCTTCTGCATTATTTTGGGCAAAACCTTTATACTTGCTTTTCTTTCTCAGGGGTAGCAGTTACTTAGAGACTCCAAATCTCCAGTACCGTTGCAGAAAATGAATTTATAAAGCTGATGAACTGGAATCATATTTCACTTCTTGTTTTTAATGGGGAGCCTGAGCTTTATTCTTAGGAAGTCTCTGCTCCGCCTTCTATTTTTCCTAATATTATGAAATGGTCTATTTTTACCACTTAGGCTCTTAAGCTATTTCTCTTACCTTTTACAGTGTTACCTCAGGACACATGCACTCAGGGAATGGAAGACAGAGGCAAAAGGAGCAGATGGATAGCACTCAAATGTGTTCCCACCATATAGTTCATTCCTTATAAGACAGAATAACACTGGTTCCCTTTTCTTTCAGATAGAGAAGGCAACTAGCAAAGCCCTGGTAGATTTTATTACAGTGCTGTATTTTGCTAGACCTGTGTTAAGGCTGGTATTGCTGTGCTGCAGAGATACGTTTCTTATATATGTGCATTTAGTTCTTTAGAAGGGCTGATGCTCACCTAAGCATAGATGTGCTTTAATCCTTACCCTTAAATCCCCAGCATTGCTCCTGGTACAGCTGGGTGTGATGGCAGTGTCCCAGGCCCAGACGACGAGTTAGCACATGCTGGAGATCACTCCCAACACATCCTTTGGATGTGTCTGCCTCCTGTTTGAGTAGAAAAGACAATTGAACCGTATGGACATAAGCTGTGCTGTGCCAGCTGATTATGCAATGTCAATTGGCTCGTGCTATTTACTGTGACAGAGAAAACCTTTGTGCTTGCCAAAACCCCTTCACTGGGAGCCTCAGTTAACGGGTTGCTAATGGCATTAACAGTGTCATAGCACTGCCAGAGTGCGCTGAGGACTACAGGGAAGCTGAGGTCTAGGCAACTAGAAAAGGTCAGGTCAGAAAAGAGGAATAAAGGCTGGATTTGGGGATTACATTTCCTAACAGGTTGCTTTTTAAATGATTGATAATGATTCCTTACTATTGTTGCCAGCTCTTCTTAGAGCTGGCACAGTAAAGTGTTAATTCCTTTTCATAGCCATTGTGGTTGTATTTTAAGCCTTATTTTAGCCTGCCAACAACCAGTTATTTAAAACTACAAAAGCATTCGACTGGTGTGCAGGTGGAGGCATTCCTTGTTTTTGACATAAAACCTGAGCACTTATCTTTTGGACATGTATAAGGTAGGAGATAAACAGAAACTTCTCAAGATGAGAAATTATTTGTCCAAAGACAAATATGGATGGCAGTGATAACAGGAAATGCAAAAGAAGCCTATAATATCCAAAATCCAAGGTTATTCAAAGCAAACAGGAATCAAGTCGTTTCAGGTTCACTGACAGTGCATTAAGCTTCAAGGTGGGACTTGTCTTCCTATGGCGGCTCCGGAGACACGAAGCAGGATTAGGTTCCTAGACAAGATCTGGACAGAGGACATGTCAGGACACACGCTGGGGACTCTGACTCAGGTTAATATCCTGTGTCAATATGAGGGCAGCTAGGCACAGAAAAACTCAAGTGTGCCGCAGAATTATGTGGTATTCTGCTCAGGATTGCTGTGAACACTGGCTACAGGATTGCTCCCAGGAGATGGATCAATGACTGGCTTTTAAAACGAAATTCAATATCTCTTTGAGAACTTACTGTCCCCTTACCTCTTTTGATGAACTGTTCCAACATTTATTTCGTATCCTTAGGGAAGTGGTTTGACTTCAGCTTCCAGCAGCTACAGTGTCTCATCCTCTTGTCTGCAAAAGTAAAATGCTTGATTTCCCACACTGCTTTCCCTGTGCAAGTACCTCCAAGCTTGACAAGTGACCTCCATAGCTTCCCTCTGATCACCTGATGGAGTTTGCTTTTCAAGCCTCACATCAGAAGCCTCCGGTTTTTCTTTTTTCCCTCTCTCTTCCCCTTGAACCCGCTCCTTTAACCCCTGGCAAGGGTTGAAGTCTGAGCTCATATCCACAGTGGTTTATCATAATTTTCAGTCACTCTATGTTGATTTGGCGTATGCTTATTCTTTGTGAGTAGCCCTAAATTAGTTATTATTTTGCTTAGAAGTGAGACAGAAGTGCACTTTTTTTCACTCTCTTCAACAAATATAAATGTTGGAAGTTTGTGAACAGTCTTGTGAATCTTTTTGCCATTTTCAGAATTTAATTTGTAGAGTATCATTAGTTAAATTGTATGATGATCCACAGAGCTCTCTAAATACATTTTTTAAGATCATTCAGTGTAGCGATCTGGGGTATTTGTTTTTTGCTCTAACAGATTTTTTTCCATTTTCATATAGAATTTTTCTACACATAATCACAAATTCTATTATATCTCAGATGTAGCAATAGGTCAGACCCTTTTTCCTGTTTTCTGCCATGGCAACTCAACTGTCTAAAGTGTTTAATTGCTATAATAGTCCCTGACCACCTCCTAGCCTTGACCAGTCAACACTGTCCCAAGTAATTTCTGTACACAATTTGGGATCTGGTCCAAGTCCAAGGACTATTTCCAAGAGACATCTGGGAAGTCCCTCTTCTGAGGGCTGAGAGATTAACAGTGTGAATGTGGCTAGTCGTGCTGTGCTGGCCTTCACACCTCCAAACCTCATGAGGTTCAACAAAGGCAGATGCAGGGTCCTTCACCTGGAGAGGAATAACAACAGGCATCAGTATAGATTACAGGTTGACCTGTTGGAAAGCAGCAGGTCCATGGAGAGGTATTTGGGAGTCCTGGTAAGCGAACCAGTTTGCCCTTGTGGCCAAGAAGACCTACATGAGGAGGAGCGTTGCCAGCAGGTCGAGGGAGGGGATCCTGCCCCTCTGCTCAGCTCAGTGCAGTTCTGGGCTCCCCAGTACAAGAGGGACGAGGAACTCTGGAGAAGGTCCAGTGCAGAGCAACGAAGATTATTAAGGGACTCAAACATCTATCTTGTGAGGAAAGACTCAGCAAGATAGTGCTGTTTAGCCTGGAAAAGAGAAGACTGAGAGGGCATCTGGTCAATATGTATAAATATCTGAGAGGAGAATATAAGGAAGATAAGGCCAAACTCTTCATAGTGGTGGCCACTGACAGGACAAGGGATAAGGAGTATAAATTAAAATGCAGGAAATTCCATCTCCATGTGAGAAGGAACTACTTTCCTGTGAGGAAAGAGGCTGGAACAGACTGCCCAAAGAGGTCATGGAGTCTCTTCAAAATTCACCTGGATGCCACCTGTCACATGCTCTAGGTGTCCCTGCTTGAGCAGGGGAGTTGGACTAGATGATCTCTAGAGATAATCTCCCTCCCTTCCAACCTCAGCCATTCTGCGATCATTCTGAAACCGTGATAGCAGTTTAGTTTGCTGTTTTAGAGNCCTTCCAACCTCAGCCATTCTGTGATCATTCTGAAACCATGATAACAGTTTAGTTTACTGTTTTCGACGGATGTTTTAATTTGTAGATTAGATTGATTTCCCAATTTTTAGTATGATATGGATGTTAGAAATGCTTATTTTTTTGGTGAGAACTTATATTTTGGAAGTTAATACAGATATTATTGACTGATCTAATGATATAAAAAATTCATATGCAATGAAGAAATGTAAGTTACTGATTAAGCATTATTCACCTTGAGGTCACCAAACCCACGGTCAGTTTTCTTCTATACTTCATGGAAAGGTATGGAAGACTTATCTTAATTCTACCATTGCAATCTGGCAACCACTGTGAACTTCAGATCAATTTCAGTAGACTGCTACTCTTTCAGTTGCTTCCCAGACTGTTGTTATTAAGGGATTATTCTGTCCTAGGTGCTAAATTTTCCACTCCTCTTTGCTGAACCTATTGGTCCAGTCCTCAAGCTTCTCAGCTTACCTCTGCTTTAAAAGCTTACTGTTCACTCTGCTATGCCAAACCCTTAATTTGGTACTATCTACTAATTTGCTGTCAGTCAGGTTGATCGAGCATAGTTCACAGCTGATAAATTCTTGCTGGCTATTCCTTATTACCTTCTTGTCCTTCAGGTTGCTGAAAATGGGTGGTAAGAAGAATCAAATATGTTTCCAGAGACTGACTTGTTCCCAAGGTCCTTCTTACTTTTCATGAAGACTGTAATAATGTTATCCTTTTTCCAGATGGAAAATTGGGAATTGGGATTAGGAATTCCCCCAACCACCATAGGTTTTTTAGATGAAGGCAACTTCCTTACAATCACTTCAGTCAGCTGTTCCAGCATCATTATATGAATTCCATCCATCCTCATGTTTCGGATTATCCTCAGCTTCTTTAAGTGTCCTCTAATCTGTTCCTTATCCACGCTGGTTGCCTCTCTGTCCTCTCAAACTACTACATGAGAAAGGGTTCGAAGCTTTTGTTGACTGGGAAGTTAAATTTCCTTCCTCCTCCAAAAAGAAGTGACGTTTTCCCTGAACTTCTTCTGTCTTCTAACATGCCCTTCTTCTTATCCCTTATGTATCTAGATAGTATTACCTTCAGATGCAGTTTTACTTTCCTGTTTTTGCACCTAAGTGTCTAAGTTATGCCTTTGTTCTTCTCATTTGTTTCCTGACCTTGTGCTAATTTCTTGCGTGCCCTCTGAGGCCATGCCCAATTTATCTATACCTTTACCAATGCAGGGTGAAAGATGAATATGTGTTGGTCATTTCACTATAGGATGATGACAATATTTCCGTTGCCTTCCTGCTGGTTGCTTTTTGCATCAAACAAGTACAAATACTTTTTTGAACAAGGACAAGTATGAAAGTAAACCTTTCCATATGGATAGAATTTGTGGAAAAAAAAGTCTGATGGAAAATGTGCATACATTCGAGAGGCATTCATGTCTTCGTGTCTGGTACACTGCCAGCCCTTTCTTCAGAGAAAGCCATCAGCAGGCTAAGTATCCAGGCAAAGATATGTTAATTGTGAGGAATGTGAGTAAATGTTGATGTCCTAATGGTCTTGGAGTTGTTAAATGTAATGGAAAGATAAAGAATATATTCTCAATATTTTTCTGAATCTGATAATAATGCTTTCAGTATAAAATAAAATCTCCTATACAAAAATTACCTAACTTTATCTGTGAAGAATAATCTATAACCATTGCTTTTATCATTTCAGTTGTGTTATCCACTTGCCAAATATCAACAACTGCAACCATGCTGTCTCTTTTCTTTATCACTGACATTCCATATGAAATTAAAATATATTCTGTTGTCATATGAACTCATATATTTAAAAGAATGTATAGAAAATCAATTTTTTTCTGTGAACAAATGTCATCAGAAGGGAATAAAAAAGAGAACGTAAAAAGTATAATGTTCCTCTTTTAATATCTCTTCAAAATAGGTTGGTCAAGGAAGAAAGAACAGTAATTTCTACAGAGATGAATGTATAATCAGTGGAAGTAAAATTGCAATGAGTGCTTCTACACAAGGCCAAGGCGTTTTAACTGCCATGGCAATCACATGTTGCAATGTTATTCATAAAAGGAAAAAAAAAATCAGTTGACCACATCACTCAAGAAGACGTGAATGAAAATCACTGGTCTGTGTTTTTGTTTTTGGTATTTTTCTCCTGTTCGTTTTTTTCGTCTTCCCATCCTCTATGAATTCAATCTACTTTAAAGAGTAAGAGCCTCTGGTTATAGTTCCCTTCATAACTGACTATTAACTCAGCTCTCAAATGCATAAAAATAAGTTTAAAAGAGGTGAAACTTTCTTGCTGAAGCAATACGTCTCTCTTGCCAAGGCCAATAAAGTCCCTGACCCTCCCTTTCAAAAGATCCGCCTTGAAGCTATTTTAAGAAAAGCAAACAAAAGGAAGCTTAAATCCATGGTGATGGTGATAACATAAGCAGTCCTCCTTTGAACAACCACCTAACGGTAAAAGATGAGTGCAGATGGGCTCATCATGGATGTGTATATGTATGTTTGTTTAATTATTACCTAACTTTACCCTCTATCACTGAGGGTGAGTCTGCCTTCCTCCAACCTTTCCTTCTGGCCTCAGGGGCCTGGGCCTGCTGAAAGCTTGTCTTACTGATACACTCTGTAGTTTGGCTTAGATTCAAGTGTCTGGTTCTATATGACTCAAATTTTATTTTCTGCAGTTCTAAGAAATCACAGTTCCAGATGTTTTAAACTAAGATGTGAATATTTATCTGTCCCCTAGCTCTGCAGGTAGACATTCTTTATTCAGGAATCTTTCCTGAAAGCCTTTATATGCAGTTCCTGTTCCCAGTTAAATGAAATCTTAAAAATTTCCAAAACCCTGATTCTCAGCACCCTATTATCCCATGTCCTAAAGAAGTGTATTGACTAACACCAACCATCAGAAAAGAACCCTGCATACACATTCCTGATGTACTTTGCTAAAACAGTCCTTGCATCTCAAAACAAAACAAAGCAAAACAAAAATAAACAATACAAAAACTCTGGAAATGTTTGGATATGCAGAGAAAATGTATTTGAATGCTGCTCATAACACAAGAGATCTAGTAATTTGATTTTAGGGATCATTAAATGCAGAAGGATGGACGAATTTGATTTATCTTGAAATTAAATTACATAAGTGAGGTTTATATAGAGGTAAATTGAAAGGTGTTTATAAAATCCCAATTTTAAATCTATAATCACAGAGATCCTTACTTTGTTCTGTATGTCTCCTGTCTTTTGAGTTTTATTTGAAGATTAGTTATCTATAACAAAAATCTAGAATATGTTTCTAAATTCCAATTCCAGTGTTTGACACTATGAATCTGGAACTACGTGTTCTGTGTTCCATTTTTCAAGTATTCCTTCAAATCATAGCACCAGACATCCTAGGACACTAAGAAAGAGAGTCCCCTGGAAATTTTTTTTCTGACTGACCTCTTATACCTGGACAATGGGAAACTATTTTATGAAATTAAATCAGAAGCAACTAATGAAGAGAATAAGTATGTTTCCACATGATAATTTATTTTATCTGGTACTTTACTGCAGTAAAATATTAATAAAATGAGTGAATGGTGAGTGAACTTTATAAACTGCGGTCAACTAACTTTTTTCTTTTGTGTTTTGCTGTTATAAGTCTCTAGTATATATGTCATTGAGGGAATATTTATTTTTGTTTAAATAGACATTTTAGAACAGCCCAACATGATCTTAATTAAAGGTTGACATTTCCATTTTCCATAAAATCCATTCTGTAATTAGATCTATTCTGGAAAGAATTACCTTTTCTTTTTTACTTACGTATGTGACACTGTATAATTCTTTCTAAAAACAAAATTATGTGGACTAATGTTTCTTGGAAAGGTTAAGGACTTCATCCCAAAATTAATTTTGACTACACATAATTTATAGAATGCCTTAATATTCATCCCTATTTCTCAAAGTAATTCCAAAAGAGAGGGTAATTATTTCTCATACATATTTAGAGGAGATTTAACGATCAAATAATTATCTTACAAAATTGGCTGTGGCTATTATAATGGGCTTCTTTCTAAAAACGTCGATTCCTTGCAAGCTTCAAAAGGAAAGAGTTCAGCAGAATAAGCCAGAGTTTAGTTATGCCATCAGGTAAAACATTAATTTTAAAAGCTAAGTATGTATTTAATTAATTTTAAAAAGCTAAGTATATATTAAATTAGCTAGTGCCAAGTATTTTAGTTACATACAGACATGAAAAGAGGTTTCCATGACATGAAAAACATGAAAACATGAAAAGTTTACTGTATTTATATGGAAGGTAACTAGAAAAAAAGGCTGTTTTTCAAAGTGACGTTAATCTTTCTATGGGCGCGCTATACTCAGTGAATACAAAGGTGCTTCAAAAAGAGTATTCACACTTTTTCTTAACTTCCATGGTGGAACTTTTCTTTCTTCATCAGAGAAGGATCCTAAATTTGCATGACTTGGTTACTCAGCTGAGAAATGCAGGATTAGAGTTTGCTGGTGCACGCTTCAATCCTGATCAGTGAAGACATAATTTATCCATAATCTCATGCTTCCCCCATTTCACATCACATGCTTTGACTCAGTCTCATAATGAGCCTCCCTCTTCTCTAGATGCAAAATCGGTGTGACTAACTTCCTAATGTAGTTTCCTAATGTACAGTCAGAGCATGTGAAAATTGCTCTTTATCTTTTGCCTACTTAAGAAGCACTTTTATTTTCAACTTTTTGAAGCAAGTATTCAAGTTCAACATAGCTGAATACCTAATTCAACACGATTCTGCAATGTTTGCTCTTAGTGTCTTCAAATAATTCACACCTCTCAGATTTCGTAAGGAGGAGAATATATTATATGTTAAGATAAATTGCTGGCTGAGCTACAAAGGTTATACAAGGGATAAGTGATGTAGGATGGAACTACACATTTTTCCTAGAAGTAATATTTAAGCGTATATGAGGTGCCTAGTTTCAAATTTGCAGTTCAGAACTTTGCCTAGGGTACAAAATCTGAGAACGCCAAACTTACTGGGAGTCTCTCTTGCTTTGGCTACACAATTCTCAGTGTCTCTAAATCTGTTCTTAGTGGGCTGCCCTATTTGCTAACAAATACAAACCCACAAAATATATGATTTGTCTGAGAGAAATCCTAGTGGGATAGGTTTTAAGACCCTTCCATTTTTTATGAGTTTCTTCTTGGGTAGCTTTAGGTATGTTCTGAATTTGAGTGTAATTTTTTATTCGCTATGGTGAAGTATCTACCCAGAAGTACAGGAGAAGAGATGTTAAATTTGGAGTTCAATGTCATGGGCTTAACTTGAAGGGGTTAAAATTTATGACTGTGCCTTGGCAAAATAATATTGGTCCAAGACCTCAATTCCTGACTCCTTAAAAGGTGTTTCTCCATTTTCTAAATTTCTACTGGATTTTTATAATTGTTTTTCTATTTGAATTCTGTAGCATTGGGAGACTGACTTAAATACTGTTCTAAATAGCTTTCAAATGTGATGCTTACACATAAAAAAAACCACTGTAAATCCTAACCTACAAATAAATGTTAATGGGTAAGAGAAACAGACAATGGATCAGAGACGCTAACAACACCTCATAACATAAATTATATTCTTTTCCTTTTTAGATTTTTACCTTTTGACGAAAAGATTACATGAAGAAGAAAGGACCAAGGTTTTGTTTGAATGTCAGAGTGAGGTCAGTGTATTTTTATCAGTGCTTCTGCAATGATTCATCTAGCTTCTGGCTTGCTTGTTGCATTCATGCTCATTACTTGCTACCAGAGGTGTTGCTTCTCCCTTGTATTTATTTTGCTATTATACCAAAAGATGATGAAAATGCCCAGTTCCTTCATTTCTCTAATTCCATTCTGTTAATGCAGGATGATGATACTTATTGATTTCATTAAGCCTAATTCCTAAATATTCATATTCAACATAGAGTTTTGTTTATATTGATTAACTATCCACAGCAAAAACACTCATTCATTAGGAATGATCCAATTTTGAGTCAAAATTTTAAAGTTACTTTCTGAAAGATGGGCTTTATACTGCATACATCTGTTCTATAAAACTCATGCAAACAAAATGACTGCTCTCCTGTTCCATCTTCTAGTTTGTTGGATTAATAAGTCTTTACAAAATGAAAATGATCTGCTAAGAAATATTCTTTCAATGAAGTAAATCCTTTCAGCAACAACTTAAAAAAATGTGAAAGAACTATGGATAGCTCTATGGATGTGTGTGTGTGGATGTGTGTGTGTATGTGGATGTGTGTCAGATTGCAATTATCATTTAACAGCAACTCTCAAAATTATTATGATTAAAAATGGCTCCATGATGCAAGCAAAAGACTGGAGTATTTTCCCATAGCCATGGATAAAAAAAGAACATTATTCAAACATCTTAATTGTAGATGTTACTAAAAATATACATTTAAAATATCTCATACCATTAAACTATTCCCAGTGATGCATGAAAGGGTAAAATGATTAAAGAAGGAAGGGATATATAAGACAAATATCAGTTAAACTAAATGTTGAGATCAGATACATTTTAAAGGTCTGATACTATCTACATAATATTGGTTGAAAGGCACAAGCGAAATAAAAGCTAATTTCCTGTATAGTGACAGACCTCTACAAGAAAGTAAACCTTTTTTAGATCTTCCAAGAAGGCCCTTTCCTGGACAACAGATGTACTGGAATTTAGGAGCCACCTAGATAGAGGTTCAGCAAATCATTCCTGTTGGCTCCAAGATCTGTCCTGACACCTAACGCAATGAAACAAACTCACTGCCTGCAGGATTTAGAACTAGCATCACCGACAATCACGCCTACCATAATTTGCTTTTGGCAAGGACAGTCTGCAAAAATGATTCAACTGGCAGCAAACTAAATGATGTCAGCTCTGATACTTGTTTATTTTACCTCCTGCTCGCAGATAAGAGCTGAAATAAAAGAAAGTACCTCACAAAGGGAAATATGTGGGGTCATGTTCTTTAAATTTAATAGTAGTCCTCACTGAGACAAAACACAAAGTCAGAATGTCTTGGATGAAAATCTGTGAATATGGGATGAGAAGATCAGAAACTGGTCATGGAAATAAAGCAAATCTATTTAAGTTATATTTTAAAGCAACTCTTGATTCTGTAGGTTTTCAATCATCACATGTACATGTGTATAGCCAAAAAAAAAACAAAACAAAACAAAACAAAATAAAAATCATATTACCAGCTTACCACACTGACATAATTACATGCCCCATGTGGCCGGGGAAGACATAAAATTTAGTCATAAGTCCTGAGGCAAGGAATACAATTCACAGACTCACAGAATCCCAGATTCACATAACAGTGACCACTGTACGGATCAGGAGCAGGGCATGGCCAGACAAGAGTATTGACCGGTCCCGTTTACCCCTTTTCGTTCTCATATCCCGCTATTTTCTCCCATTTGTTCTTTCCCAAATCACACAGATGCCTCTTTTTTCTGCTTTTTGTTCCATCCCTTAACATCCCCTAAGGCGTGAAAATTCCCAAAATACACTTCCCCTGGTCAAAGTGCCCCATACCCATTACCCAGGCATTGGATCGCCTGTTACGTAGGCAGTAAACCCATGCAGACAGAAGAGGAGACCTGTCCCCCTTGACTCACCTTGCTAGTTTCATACTTAGAGCATTTGGGCTCGCTTTCTCAATTGCCATTGCTCTCTGTGCTCCTTCATGCTTCTGGTGACGAGCTATTTATCACATAACCTAACAGATATGTGTTTTCTCTTCCACAATGCAAGTTTTCCTCAGTGTATTTCTATAGCAGTCTATCAGACTTATCAGACTATCTGCCAAGAAACAACATCGCTAACACGCAAAGGAGTATGAGTCACTATTCTAGGCAAGCTTTGAATAAGTACATTACCCAGCACGTGTATATATGAATATGGTATATTCCTTTGTCGAAATATCAGATCTAAAGCTGTACTTAAAAAATAAGACAATCTTGTCACATGAAGAAGGAAAAAGAAAGATACATGGAGGAAAGCTGTGCAGTTTTTCTGCAATTTTGTCAGTTTCATAGGTGGCATTGTGTTTAAGTGAACTTTGTGCAATAGCAATGTACATTTCATGACTGGTCAGCCACAAATTAGTAGAAATGTCACATTATGTTTATTTGCTTTACCCTTCTCTCATATTTTTGCTTTTATTATTAGGAGAGAGAGAGATTATTATTCAGTCAAATGAAACAAGCGCTCCCGGAATGGCACTTATATAGGCTCTGACCCCCAGTTTGACCTGAATTGCTACAGATTTAGAATAGCAGTATGTACGCAGAAGCACAAGTAAATGCTATGATAGCCATCCCTCTACTGAATAAGCTTTGTTAGCAGATGGGATGCCTTATTGTTCAGGATTTAATTACATGGCCCTAATTGATAAAATATCCTGTACGGAGAAGAACAGAAAATAGGGCTAGAAAGGACCTGGAGAGGTTATGCAGTGCAATACCACCCAGGATCTGCTATCCCTAGCCTTACCGAGAATATATTCATCCAATCTGTCCTTATTCAAAAAAGGATATTTTTATACCCTATTAGAGCATCTATTCTGATACTTACTGCAATAGTTTTTCTTTAATATCTACTGTAAATCTAATCTTCCTTGCTATAGCTTAAGCCCCTTATTTCTTGTTCTATCCTGAATAGAACAGAAAGAATAGCTTATTCTTATTTTTCTTTTCTTGTTTTTCATATACCTGAAGGTCATTATACAATCTTCTCTAATCCGCTTTTCCTCCACCAGAATATCTCCTTCAATCTTTCTTCAGAGGCTACATTTTCTAGGCCTTTTAATTATCTTGGTTGTTCTTCTCTGGATTCTTCCTAAATTGTTTCTGATGCGTAAGGGCTCTGTGATGCTTAAGGACTGAGCACAGTTCTCCACATGAGATTTTGCCGGTGATGGGTAGAATAGATGGAATATTTTGTGTGGTGCCTTGTATTTGTAAAATTAGGTTGAAATCATGCCTTTTCTCACAATATGGGTGTGACATTCTTTTACTCACGTGTTGTTTGTAAACTCTGGGCCCTTTTCTGGAGAACTGAGACCGGGTTTGTAACTTCCAGTATTATAATTTGGTTGTCATTTGTTCTTACTGAATTATAACCTATTTGTTTTGTATTGTTTCTTTATTTGGTTGAGATTATTTAAAATTTTGCTCCTCAAATTCTAGCTTTTTATCTCCTACAATATTGATTTTCATAGGTCTCACAGCCTACCCACAGTAGACCCACAGGCTGCTCTCTAAGGGTCCATCAAAGCCTATGCACAACAATATATATCTCCCTGGAAAACTTTTCTGAAGTTCACTGGTTGATTAAAAACTGTTTAAATAAGAATAGTTTCTAGCTATATCACACAACGCACTTTAATGTAGTATTTTCATTTCTGTACATTGGGATCCAAAAAAAAACAGACCTCTATGAAACTATATGCTTGAAATCTTTCTGTTCCTAGAATTGAAGATAAGCCTATAAATGTAACAGGTATAGGTTCAAGGATAAGTAATATTTGCTTTCGTAAGGAAATATTATAGTATTATGAATGAACACACAATCAAAATTAAATAGACATATATATTTGCAGATCTTTCAATTGTGTTCAGATGCTATACCTCAGAATTCACTCACTTGACCATGAGCTTGGCAAGCTTGACAAGCAACAGATTTTAAAAAAAATGTTTTCAAAAGAGTATGACAAACTTTTAAAGGAAATAATAAACTTTTTTTTCTTTTTTTTTTTTATCATATGGAGCCTATATATATATATGAGGTCCCATTACTTTTGTTTTTCATATTTGGGCTATTCTTATTGTGAAAGCTGGGTTTTTGATTTGGTTTGTTTTGCTGCTGTTGTGGTTGTTTACTTGTTTTTCTTTTAATAAATATGAAGTATTTTCCCAGCTCTAATGATAGTTCGCATCTGTCAGTGAAGGATCTGCCAACTGTAAATCAGACTACAGAATGAACGATTTCCTATGCGGAGGGGCTATGAAAGTGGGTCTTGAAGGCAACATTGTAAACACATGGCTAAATATTGCATACACTGATGTCAATCCTTATTTAAGACTTTACTTAACTGCTAAAACGGAGAGGCTGGCTGAGCAATATGCACAATAGAGTATATATGACTGTTTTCATGAGATTTGAAATTCATTATTTTCTGGTATTAGAACTGGAATTACTTTAGTAGATTATTTTTGAAAAAGGCAAAAAAAAATGTATCTGCTTGTGAAATGTGAATATTTGGTATTGTCCAGTGTACTTCAGACAGCTGAACTAAGGGACTGGTTCTCCAACTGCTGAAAACACGTGTCATTTGCATGCACTTTTCTGCAAAAGGAAAGAAAGACTTCTTGATATTATCAATAAACAATCATCTAGGAGAACAAGGGATGATAAACTGAATCTCAAAGAAAGACTTTTCAAAAGAGTTCTTTTTTGTCAGGTTTCGTATAAAAAATCTGTTTTTTTTTTTTACTGTGTTTTTATAAATTATTTGTTGCTTCACCCTTCTTGCTTCATTTAAAAATCTGAAAAACCCATTTAGTACATTACAGGTTCTATAGCAGGGCAGTGCAAATAGATGACTTGGGACCAGGTTCAGAATAACTATTTCAGGTTCCTCCAGAAAAAAATGAGCAGTGTTTACTTTTTTAAAGGGTAGTAGAAGTGTAGAGGTAGATCCCACAGTTTCGATGAAGCCTAGTGACTAAAATCCTTATCTCTGAAGTGAGAAGGCTACTTGTAGATTCTCCTATGTTCCAAAGATGCTACAATCCACATTTTTGACCTTCCAAAGAGTGCCTAAAAGTCACCTGCAGTCTATATGTTATTGAAAGTGGATTATCAATCAGACAAGAATATTAGTGTTAAAAAGGATACAAAAAGAAGGAATTTGATTGTGTAGTCCAATGAATATCTGAGAGATATGCAAGAATTTGACATCCTCCCCATCTTGCTCCAGTAATAATTCCAGAAAATTCTCCATAACACAACAAGGACTGGAATGAGAGGTACCTCTTTTATGTCCTACACCTAAAGAGTCTTGTTTTCTTTCTTTAGCCCTGTGAGTTTTGCAACCTTTCCCATATAGCAGCTTCAACAGGGATGGTCTCCAAATCTGTCAAGCTTTTAACTTGATGATCAGGTCATTCTTCTGAGAGATGAGAAATATGGGTGGGATATTTCCCTAGAGAGACCTAGAGTGCAAGTCTTCCCTTATATAACACCGTGGTATTTAGTAAGGTAGAAGCCACTGTCACCCCCTTTTCAAACAGTGAATTTTTCCTCATTTAAAAGCATCTGAAAGCAGGAGGAGAAGTGATGTGTAAACTCTTGTCTCACATAAGCATGAATCTCAGTTGCAGGGAGACAACAAACCCCAAGGAGAAGCATAAATTTTGGAAGCACATCTCAGCATTTCTCGTTGCCTTGTTTATGCATTACCTCTGATCAGCTTGTATTTGTTCATAAATCTCGATCTTAAATATGTGGCTTCATAACCTGGCTTCCTATGTGATATACAGGAAATGTAAGTCCGTGAACCTGTCCTGTGGTTATCCAATCATCTTTGTCATTAAGAAAAGGTGATGCTTCATATGTATCTCATGGATCTATACATATGTAAATTCACACTACACAATCATGACAGTTATACATCTTACCCTTTCAAATAAAAAAGTAGTTTAAAAACCTAGTTAAATTGGTGAAGTGGCTCAATAGAAATAAAGTAGTATTAATCACTAAAATATCTGAATCAGAACAAACTTATGTAACACCCTCAAACCTTGAATTTAAGTGAGTCCTCAAAACCAGCCTTAATCTTACTTCCTTGTTTCTTACAGCAGTTGCTACTGTCTCTCCTAAATCAAAGCTGGGGTTAGGGAGATCAACAGGGAATTGCTGAGGGATCAAAAAGCTGACAATGACCGTAAATACACATTAAGATTTCTCTGAGACAATCTAACACTACAACAGTATAATATGAAACCATCATATGTAGACATACATAAAATGTGTTCTTAAATGCCACTTGGGAGAAATAACAATAAAATCAAAGAAGGATAGGGCAAAAATTTATGTTGGTAATGTGATAAACTGTAAAGGGACAAAGACAATGAAAATTAGAAAGTAGCATCTGTTTGGATCAAAATCAGTCTGGAAAAGAAAAACACATTTTAAGAGAGTGTAATACTTAGTCTTTTATAGCACAGAATCACAGAATGATTGAAGCTGGAGAGGTCAAGTCCAACCCCCATGCAGAAGCAGGGACATCTAGAGCACTTTGCACGGGATCGTGTCCAGGTGGGTTTTGAAGATCTCCAGAGAAGGAGACTCCACAACCTCTTTGGTCAATCTGCTGCTGTGCTCTGTCACCATTAGAGCTGAGTTTTTCTTCATGTTCAGACAGAACTTGACATCTTCTTGACATCTTCCCTTAAGGTATTTTTACACCTCTATAAGATCACCTCTCAGTTTCAGATGAAGATGCAAATCTGTACAAATAAATTTAAAAAATAATTCATGTAATATTTATACACTTTATGAGACTTTGAATTTAAACAGGATACAGAAGACATTATTCTTGGTATGACAATGAATTCATAAAAAGTAATTCTTTCAAATTTAGTCCTGAAAGGCACTGAGAACTTCAGTGAAGATCTGATCATAGACGCTAACCTTAAATCTGATAAGCTGATTCAATTTACTGGAAAAATAAATACAAGGCTAAAACTAAAGGTCTTTTTTGAAATAAAAAGTCTCTATGTAAGGTGTGAGATGATGTTATGAATCTTCAAGAATTTAAGTTGTTACTTTAGTTCCATTCTTTTTTTTTTCTAGGAAAGGGACACTTTTGTCCCTTCTCACCTCTTCACCAAAGTTGGAGGTGTTTTTACCTGTACCTTTTAAGCAGCTAATTTTCTTCATTCTAAACTGGATCTGTGAAATGATCTGATTAGAAAAAGGTCATTCTGTTGTTAGAAGAATCACTGAAGTCAGCTGGAGCCAAGTTCCTCAGACTCATAATCATAAAATGGTATCTGGAAATTCTTTTAAGCTGAATGTAAACCTTCATGAGGCATCCAGCCCATATTAAGAGGAAAATACATTGAGACTGCAAGTCTTCCTAAAGCTTAAAGTCTGTTTGTATTTATTTAGAATATTAGAAAAAAAAAATGAAAGCATAAAAAATTAAGGAAAAAATATTGGATTAATGAAGAAAGTCAAGTTTTATCTTCCAAACCACAAGGAACCACAAGATGTTCAAAAGTCATACAAAACAAAAGGACGTAAATTGAGTTAGTTAGTCCTACATGAAGAATGGGAAAGATAATCAAGGTGTGACACCCAAGCAAAAGAATGTTTTGCCTTGTATTTTTCAGCAAAACCAGAGTTGTAAAGCAGGTAGAGAGGCAGAAATCTGAGCACAAGGTGTGTGAACTTTGCTGAGCAAAATCCCAGTCAGAACTCCATGGTGTGAGCCCAACTATAGCTGAAATTGATCTCAACAGGTATTTAAGAAGAAGGAGGGAAATGAGGCCACTGTGGCTAATTAAGACATATGAAGCAATAAGATCAATAAGCATGAAATATTCACAGACCAAAGACTTCTCATTAGGGAAAGGAGACAGGATGACCACTACAAAGACAGAAGCATTTGTAGGGGCAATTAGAGTAATAAAACGTTTTTATATTTTAAACTTTTAAAAATAAACCTTTTAAATCTTCTAAGATTTGTTAAAGGAACACTAGCAAGCTACTATTTCACAACTTATAATGTGCTGGTGAACACTAGTATCCTCTCCGACAATTGCTTAGAGCTTATCTTCCTATTTGTTGCAATTCATAAAACAGCTTCTGGTACATTTCTAAATTGCTTGCATTTATCCATTAGATAGTTTCTAAATATTTTAGTGTTTATGTAGGTTATCTGAGCACACTTCTACTTGGGCACAGAAGTTGGGGATGAAGTTGATAATCTACTCTCTCTATATACTCTTGTATATACTTGAGCATGCACAGTACCTGACTTATAACTTGTAGGAAACTCTCTGATCAAGAAGGAATTTGTCTAGCGTTATTCAGCTAGATATTTCTACAACTGTGCCATCAAATGTAACTCATGTTGTTATTCTGGGGTAACTCTTCTAATTAGAAGCATATTCAATTTTTCATCCTAAATATGTTAACTGCTGAAAAAATGTTTTTGATATGTATTAATAAATCACATTATACCATTATTGAGTGAACCACATGACAAAATTTCATTCTCTTAGATTATTATTGTGGTCGAGTTGCAATTCCCTGACTAACCAAATATTAGCAATTTATTAGCTAGGTTCTTTACCTGTCCTCATGACAGATCAAAAACAAGGGATTAAAAACAAATAAATGCACAGCTAAATTTTAGAAATCCTTGCCCTAGGAGGCTGGGCATACTAAAAAAAAAACAAAAAATTCAACAGTGAGAGCTGCCTGCCCAAAGACTAACACATGTGCATCTTGCTATAGTAACGTGCTGTAGTTTGTATGTCATTTACCCCCATTTGGTTTTCCCCCATTTTGGTTTCCTGCTTTACTGCATGCAGCTCCAGCAGTTTTCCAGGAACAGGGAGCAGCTCTGTCATCACCCCAGAGTCCAGCTGCATGGGTCTCCACCAGCTGAGTCAGGAGATGCATCTATGTTAGCTGTAGCTGAAGAAGTTTGTAGTCAAACAACACCAGAATGCTATTCTAAAACAATTTATTAGTGATAAAATCTGCTTTCCCTCATGTAGTTCATTTTATTTGCTTACCTGATGTACCTGGATATATAAAAGAGAAAAGTATTTCATTCTTGCTCACGTTTCATGACTTAGTTTCCTCATGAGGGCTTGTTAAGATATTATATCATAAAAAACAAACACAAGGTCCAAGTTCCACATATCTGAGAGTTATTTCAAACCACAGAAAGAGTTTTTGCACTGAGAAGGGCAGACATACTATTAACATAGACAAGATTTGTCAAGCTGCAGATGAACAGAATTGAAGTGTTTGCATAAAAATATGTTTTAGATGTAAATATGTAAATATGTAAAAATACATTTTCTTCTTCTTCTTCTTCTTCTTCTTCTTCTTCTTCTTCTTCTTCTTCTTCTTCTTCTTCTTCTTCCTCTTCTTCTTCTCTATACTATGGGCATAATTCACTGCCATCTGCCTCTCAGTGTCACCTTTAAATCATTGTGCTAATGACACACTTTGAGGAAGCATACTCTGAAACAACACATTGCAGAATGGATTATTGTTTCTCCTGGATTTCATACGAACAGCAGCTGTTTCTTGATATGAAAATTTGCGTGGCTAAGCACAAAGCACTGCTCTGTTGATAAGCCAGACAGGAATCCTACAACACTAATGAATAAAAGCAATCAAAGGTTTGCATATACTTTGAAAGTATTTCTAATATTTTCCCAGGTGTTCATATTGTTTTATCTTCCTTGCATTTCATTTTTAAGAATGAATTTTTCATCTTCAAGGCATTTGATAGATTATTTGTCTAACTTTAAGCAAAATATTCAAGTTATTTACCATTTTCCCCACCTATTTATAGTCAAAATAACCTCACGATGCGAAACAATGAAGAAAACCCCTCAGATATTTGGATACCTAGAGGACTTTAATTCTCTAAGGTACTTGTTTTGGTTACAGCTGCATTTCTATATGCACTCATCTTAACTTTATGTTCTAATAACTTAATTCATTGTTAAATAAAAGACAAGAAAAGACAGAAAAAAAAACAGGTTGCAAATTTTTTTCTTGATTCTAGAAAAGTCAGTAAATTAATGAGGAAGTAGGAACATGTAATAAGCTACAAAAACAGCTTTAGTTTTACATGTATTAGCAACACAAACTTGAAGAATATGTTACCAGCTAGGAATATCCATATACATCATTTTACATTTTAAAGACTTAATACATTAAAAATGATTGCAGTCTGATAATTCAGTCTATTCATAATAAGGAATGTTATTTTATCTTAAATGCCAATTATAAATGTCTGAAGTAGTAGATTTTGGATGTATCTAAATATCAGAATAAGTTACAATAAGCAAATATGTCTAATGTCAATTACCTAACTGGCTAATCATCTGCAGCTAGTCAATTTTAAAAAGTGAGTAATAGTCAAATGAAAAAGTGATTGCAGTTCACCAGACATACAACCCCCATGTATTTACTGGGCACTCACTCAAACCTCATGCTAGGACAAAACTTCTTTTGACTTTAGACAATTCTGAGATGCCTGAGCTTGGAGCAGAAGTTCTTTGAGGTCCTTCTGCAGTCAGTGGAGGTTTCCAGACACGCCTGTCTAAGATTTTGGTTCTCTGGAGACTTCATTGTCTTGCCCTCTCTCTCCTCTGACCCAAAGATGCTGTTCCTGACTTGAGTGTCGCAGTTCAGTCTTTAAATGTGACCCATTCTGCCATAGATAATATAACACATACCAAGAAAAGGCAATCTATTAAATAGGATGAGGCAACTGTGCTCAGTCCTTAGAGATACATGTTGTACATAATTCTGCTCTACATCCACAGCAGTATTGCAGGTATCTTGCACTCTGTGTGGAGTCAATGATTTTGCTGACTCACTCACTCACCTGATCTCTCCCTGTTTCAGCCTTCACTTGCTGCCTCGCTGGTAGTATCATGCCTTACAAATCTGGGACCATCCTCATTATAAGCCAGTTTTTGTATTGCTTTCAATTTTTGCTTAGAAGGAGTATTTCATGACTAATCCTCTTACCTGCTCCAGACATCATCCTTTTTCTTACTGAACTTCAGGTATAGCCAAGTGCACAAATGACCTTCAGGGACAGGCAGGATTTCCATAGTTTGCCTGCTGAATCTGACCGATCAGCCCGTGGAGCTAGTTCATATCAAATATGGCTAGCATGAGAATGAAGACGGATAAAATATTCTTCATGGCTTAGGCTCTCAGGAAGAACTGTAAATAAGCACCAGCTTTTTACCTGGTGTCACTTGTTTATCCAACTACTGTTGCCTATCTAAGGATGTGGTCCAGGTTGTCTAGAGTTTGGCAATCACTAGGTCCTCTAAAAATGCTAATGAACTGTTTCACCAGAACAGCTCTCCTCTGAAGAATTTCCAATGATCACACATTGAAAGATTGTTTGAATTTAGCTATCAGCAATTCTTAGATGCCTTTCTTGCATCGTGGGTAAGAATAAAATATGAGGCACATTTTCTGTACTCGAAGGTGTCACTGATTTCTATGAAAGTGTATTTAATCAACGACAGTTACAAACCCCAGTGAAATGGAAGGATGTCCAGTTCAGTCTTCTCCCATGTTGTAGATGCAACAAAAAACACTTTCCTATATTGTCAGCTTAAGAAGTCCTCTCCCAAAGAACTTCACCAAATAACAGAACCAGAACAGAGATGAGCTGTACGCTGTGACATGCAGCTGCTGGGAAACGGAATACACATCAAGAGAAAAAAAAGAGAGAGAAAGAAAAGCAGTCATGCACCTGGTCCCAAGAAAAAGATAGTTTTGTGAGTGAAAAACTGACTAAGATGACTGGAGGAAACTAAAGCAAGGTTGTTGTTTCTCCTGTGCTCAGGGAAAACAGATTTTGTGTGTAGGACAAAAAAGAACCTCATTTTTATCATTCATTTCTTCTCCAAATGGAGAGAGTCCTGGGAGTTCCTGTCTACTGACTAACAGCTCAGAGAAGTGATGAATAATGGAAGTCACAGAATCCTCTCTAGGCTGTCTAGGAAATAGTCTCTGTAAAAATATGTTACTGTCAGTCAGTGAATACAGCAAATTATTTAGTGCACATTGGCAGATGTGCTACTGCTTGATTCTCCTGTTTGAAATACAGTTCTGCTACAGGTGGGAAAATTAAAAGGGTTGTTTTTCATCATGCTTAAATGGCATTAGCTTAATGATGACGTTAGAACAGATCCTCTGCTCTCAGGGGATCTTTCCTCAAACACTATCATCTTAACTATTAGTTACCTTTATTATTCTCAGATACTGCTCATGTATTCATGGGGCACCAGAAGAATAATTTTTCTGCATGTCAGTACAATTGGGAGATAAGACCAGTTTCCAGAAAGAATGTTTAAGAAGGAATTTACGTTCATGGTGTGCCCTGTCAGGTTACATCTGTGTTTGTTAGTTAAGTAAACAATGTCCACAGGTAGTCTCTGGTTCTGAGGCCAATCTGCACAGTTTGGCTGCACCTGCACTGTTAAACACCGTCAGCCTCTGAGACAGGGGATTGCATTATTCATATATTGTATATACTCCCTCATCTCTGCTACCACCTGAGCTATGCCCAGGAATTGTGTGGTAGGAAGTTGTTTAGTCTGGTTTGAAAACCAGGTCAAGAACAATTTTAAGAGCTTAATTTTGTAGACACACAAGTTACAGTGCCTGGGCCCATGCCTTGGCACTGATGACAGCTTAAATATTTTTTGTCATGAAAACTTCAAGTGGAATTAATTTTCCTTTGTTTGTTTCACTGACAATTGTTTTGAGTCTGTATCTGAAAGCACGTTTACTGTAAAATGAAAGGGAATTTCGTGTTACCTTTGAAGTGTATCTGCCATCAGCATGCTGGAAATCTTTCAAACTTTTCTGAAATTGAAATATCTTGTAAAGTTTCCATGAGTTGATGGCAGCTTCTGAAATCTTTATCTCTATTCTATTTGATCAGCTGCAAGCAAGAGATGATATTACCCAGCATAGAAACTGTGAAATTTTGCTGTCAAACTAAAATATAATCAGTTTCGGTTCTTTATTTTTTTAATATCTGTTATATCTTTTACAAAAAGCATTTATGCAATAAAAAGAGGGATAGAAGTTTTATCTTTCTATTTACTACAAATAATTTTGCTGTAAGGCAGCCACTTGCACCTCTGCAAGCAAGTTCCTTTTCCAGACTCAGTAGACTGTGTCCTGAATGAGGGGGCCGAAGTGAAATGAAGGGGACTAAATCTTTGCGTACTAAATGCAGGATGTACACTCATGCCTGGGGCTATTTGTTTGGCTATGTTGAAGATGTAACTGTTAACATAACTTCATCTCTGGTGTCGCTTTGAAAATTGAAATACTGGGCAACCTTAATGAGGGATCAGAGGAAAACGGGTACATTCTGTTGTCAACGGTTTAAAAACAAATACTAATATTGGGCTTTTTTTTTTTTCCTTTGTTGTTTAGGAAAAAAGAAAGAAAAATAATAAAAAAGATCCCTAGCAATTTTATCACATGGGGATATTAAAGTTTTATTACCCACAAATATATGGCTGGAATAAGCACCTGTGTCAGAGCTTGATGAAACCTCTCAGGACTAGTAAATTCACTTGTAACTTTGTTGATTTCACATCATAAGCTAGAGTTCTGCAATTAATTTAATAACAGCTTCATTTCCTGTGAGTAACTTAAAACTTGGATTATAATGCAGATTATAATACTCCTTCCTTACTCCTTCCAACTTCTACTTGGAAAATTTTCCAGGTGACTCCCTATAAACTTCACATGCCATCTCTTCTGCCACATAAAAAAAACCACAGTCTGGGATCCTTGGACAGGATCCAGAAACAAGTGATTTTAAGTCAAGACATGTAGAATGTTTTTTAATTTTTAAAATGCTTTCCTATGGGAAGTACTGGGAGAAAAGGGAATTCCTTATATATAACTAACTTAACCTCCTATACCTAACTAAATTCACCTGAACATTTCTGCAATTTCAGTTTCTGTCTTTGAATAGGCATTGAGGGTCTAAGCAAGGAGAATAACTTAGAATGGCCTTAATCTGTCCCTTGCTCTAAGAATATAGTCATCATAGAAATCTCAGAGCTACAGCAGTGAGTCTGTCTAGACATGCACATGCATCTAAACAAATATCCAGGTGACATTGTCGCCTACTCTTTTCTGGTCCAAAGTAGTTGCAGAAGAATGTTACTGATAAATTTGAAGCAGACATGTTGAAATATGTCAGTTAATGTATCTAACTCTTTGGTTTTCACTGAGAATGACATCAAACTTCCAGAAAACATTGACATGTGCATGCTCTACAAATCCAGACTAGCACACACTTATACTAGTAAATTGAAATGCAATTGGAATATAGAACTTTATTTTGGAGGGTGAAAGAATTTAATAGTATGGATGTAATTGCTAGAAAAATGTTGCTGGGATACTAATTTGTTTCTATAGGCATAGGCTCACTTTAAAAGATAAAAAAAAAAAAAAAAGATAAAAGATAAAAGTCACTTATTTACTAGATGGAAGCTCCCAAGAGAGGCCAGGAGCTCTTGGCAATGTTCTTTACCTGCCTGCCTTGAAGCACAGTGGGTTTCTCTATCAACACTTATGATGTGTTATTTTTAAACTTCACCCCTGAGAGAAGCTGACCTAAATGCTGCTGTCTGTCCACCTTGTGTTCCAGGGACCAAACTGAGTTTGGGAGAAGCCTTATCAGGTGCTGATTGCAAGCAGCATCAGTTCAAGTCTTTTCAGCAGCCTCCCTTAAGCGTAACTCTCAATAGGGGGCAAATACAGGGAATTGAGGCTTTGATCAACATCTGAAACATGGGGCTCACAGTCAAAGTTCTGTTTCAGGAGAGAATTAAAAAAAAATGTTAAAATGTTTGTGGTTCTCTGGTTTTCAATAGGTCGTATTGCTCACAATGCTGTAGCTCTAAAGTGCAATGGTCCAGGGTAAAAGATTTAAAATCTAGAGACAGGAGCTTGATTTCCAGCTGTGTGAGTGATTTTCTTTGAGTCATTACAAAAGGTCTGCACATCCATTTTTACCCTGTTTCTCCTCCCACATTTTGCTTTCTTGTATGTTCCCACACAGTAAGTTCTTCAGGAATGTTTTTTAACATTGTATTTTTTGTTTTCTAGTCGATTGTAATTTTTCTTAAACTCAACATTTTGGAATAAGAACAAGGGAGTTTGTCCTAACTTTCATGGTCTTTTATTGATTTATAACTGCTATGATTTATTACCTGCACTGCCTGATTTCATTTAAGTAAAAACTCAGTCCAAACATAATGCACATAGTCCTTGTCACAGGAAACATCAAAAGACACTCCTCTTCTTCCTAAGAAAATACATTTCCACTAAGCAAATAAAGTGTTCTCAAACCAAAAATAAATATTAAACACAGCAATTGGTGGTGTGTGCTGCCAGGACCTGCAGCTGGGATCCACAGGAGAGGTAACAGGGTGTTCCACACTCACCTTTCAGCTCAATCAGCAAGATGTAGGCCACGATTCAACCATCATCTGCCCAAGATCTGAGTGCTCCTAGGTCACCCAGCAGCACCAGCTGGATCCACATCAAAAGTTAGGACATGAATGTAGTTCTGTTGATTTCAAGGGGGCGTATAACAAGCTGTTTATTGCACTTTTATGCTAGCTGTGCAGAATTGATGATTCCTGATCTGGCTTAGAAACTCATAAAAATAGTCAACATGTTTGTACTAGCAGAAAACATTTGTACAGGTTTAGCATTTCACATCAGATGATTGTGAACTTTGTATCTTATCTAGCCCTGAACACAGATTTGCCACTGTGCTGAACTAATTGAAAAGGAAATACAGAGAAGGTGGAAATGGGGGTGGACCACTTGGGGGACTATAGAGATGCTACCCAAACATGCAGAACTGGAGTTAGGAAAGCCAGGGATTAGCTGGAGTTGAAATTGGAGTGGTATGTAAAGGTACGTAAGCAAAAAGAGTTTCTCAATGTGCATCAACATCAATAGGAAGGCTAAGAAAAATGTGGAATCATTTCCCAATATCTTCACCCACTGACAAAGAACACAGAAAAAGCAAAGGTATTCAGTAATATATTTTCTCATTCTTTACTGTTAAAATTTTCCACTAGGTCTCTTGGGTCCCTGGGTCTAGTAGTAGGGGTCACTGATCCTTAAGGAAAGACTTAGAATAACTGTCTAGTGTAGATTACAGAAAATGCTACATCTTACAAAACAAAGAGGAAGTTGTTTTTAATTCATTGTGGAGAATGGCAAGAATATCTGCAGAACATAGTTGATCAACAGATTATTTATGTAGGAAAAGGCTCTATAAATTAAGCAACAGATGGTAATTTAATACCAGCCTGAGTAATGTTTTAGATACAAAAATTGAAAAGGAAAATTATAAAATTCTTCAAAACACAAATGAACATAGTACATTGCCTTCAGATTAGAATTTAGGATATGGCATTCTGATGCACATGTTATACAGTTGGGAAGGCTGTTTCTGTCTTTTTGATGCTTATTTAAGCCTACAATAAGTCAGAACACTTTCAAGATTAATTAAAAGACTTTACGTACTCTTTCACTTTTCTCATGACTTTATGATTAATGTAGATCTTGCACAACAAACTGAAAGAAATAGTACTGTAAGTACTGCATAATGCAGTACAGAATTGCAGCAGCACAGTACAGCATAATACAGTGTATTATCAAGATTACACTCTGCTACTTCTGACATCTGTACTGATAGCAAAAGGAAGCACTCAGGAGCCAGGTAGAGTGTATTCCCTCTTCAGTGTGTTTCCTCTCCAGGGAGTGGAAACACGTGATCAGACTGTCTCTAGGAAAGTAAGGGAATCATTTCTCGATAATGAATTAATTACTAGTTTCCTAATAAATAGGTCATATCAGTCCTCTTCTCTGGAGCATTGCTTGCTATCCACTCTACTCCCAACCTACAATATTAAGCTCTGCTAATGGGGCTGGGAATAAAAAACCTGATTCTGTGCATCCTTTGAATTGAATGTCTTGAATAACCCAAGAGTAGTTTAGAACAGTTTCTAGGTTACATATTCTAGCTTCTAGTTTCCTGTGCAGAAGAAGAATAGAATGAGAACAAATAGAGCACTTCTGAATGACTATGTTACTATAACTGTGAAGTAACCTTGCCTACCTGTACCAGACACTTGCAATATTTTGATTAATTAATTAATCTGAGTAGGAATTTTTTGCCCTAAGGAGTAAACCTTTACAGTATTTGCACTGATGCTTCAACAGAATACCAAACGTGTTTTCTTAATTACACCAGGAGAAGATTACAAATTTTATATTTAGGAAGCACTACAGATTTCCTAAATTATTTTCCTTTAAAAGTTGAGACTGATAACATAAAACTTGGAAAAAAAAACTTGATTCAGCTGTAATCTTCCACTTTTGCTGTTATTTTGTAACAGCAATAGACATTTTTTCTGTGGACATTTTGTGTACTCACAGTGGAGTGGAGACAAGAAATTTAGCGGGATTTAAGGTGCTGCATTTTACATTTATTGAACAGATTTCATCATGCATTAGTCTATGGACAAGATGATCCATAGTTGTTGAATTTTCTATAGGGAACTTCAGAAATCTCACTTAATTTCTAACACAGGAAAGTTTTAGAGCCTGAAGATAAAGGCTAAGCTAAAATTTTGTTATAAAGGTTAAGCTAAAACTTTTTTTTTTTGTAAACCCTGCGACAATCCTGAATATTCTTGTTGTCTATAGGAATCATCAGGCTTTTTAAAATTTAGCTTTTTTTTTTTATTTTAATTAATTCTATATTCTAAAAACATGGAATTTTTTATCTTGGTACCTTTTATAAGATAAAGATTTTTTTAACAGAATATTTTTACCTTGGAAGAAAACCTGTTGAATGTACCTATTTTCCACTACTAATTTCCGTTAGTGATTCCTTACTGTGAGTGATTCTCTCACTGTGAGTGAGAGAGAACAAAAATATACAGTCTGCTTTCCTCTTTTTGCTCACTATTTAGCACACTTTTATTTATATCCTCTCTGATTTGCCTACTGTGGTAAACTATCCCTGTTTTTCAGCTTCAAGATGCAATTTGTATGTTTATATGTAACAGAATACATATATCTTTATATGAGTTGTGATCTAATCTACTTAGGCATTTTTACATGCAAATAGATATTTTAAAACCAGACTGACCTGTGTTTTATGTAAAATGAATCATCAACTCAGCTTATAGAAAAGAAACAACATAACATGTAGAGGAAGGAACAGTCCTATCAAGTTCTGCCATTTCGTTTGGCCTGTCAGTGCACCAAATGAACTGCAAGGCTTTCTGCCATTCCTCTAAACTTTAGCACTCAACTTCTCATCCTTCACCTCTTCACGCTTCTTTCTGGAAACCATCTAATTACATGCATCCATTTCTTGACTTGATAAATTTGTAAAAATACTTTAATAATAATTGTACTATCATAACACCTGCAAGTCATAAATATGGATGAGAATCATATTATGCAGTCTTTTTCCTCTTCTGTTATATATTGCCATCACGTGCTAGTAGGCTTGTCAGTCAGACACTGACTTTCTATTTATCTACATAGCACCACATGCATCAGTTTAGGTACTGTGAAAATAATGATGAAGTGAGCTACTATAACAGCTGAGATTTTATCTGGTCTGTGTTTTCTTCCTCTCTCCTCCAGCTTCTCACTTTTCCTTTTGCATTGTTCTGGCTATCAGACTGCCAAATACAATCTTTGGCAGCTACTGTTCATATTTAAGCCCTTTAGTGCTGTAAATATGGAAAATGCATAATGGCAAATGCAGGAAGCCAAGTCTTCGTGAGCAAAACAGAAATAGCATCTAGTCTGTGATACTGTGATTTAAAATGATGAATTCCGTACAAATGTAAGTCAGAAGTATAAAGACAAAAGACTATGTATTCTTCAAGATATTTTTAAAGATTAGGGCTAAAAACCTTTCTTCCTGCCTTTGTTTTTGTCAGGACCCTGCACATTTAGTGGTAAGTATAGAAATAGCTAAGAGTTTTATGAGGTTCTGATGAACAGTCAAGCAATTTTCATTTAACACCTTCGTTACATATTTCTACACAGCTGTGTGGCAAGGAAGTACTGTAGCCTGAGATGCTGAAGAAATGGATTTTCTATTTTCAGAAAATCCCACAAGGATTTCACAGATATGGACATTCTGTCAGAAATGTCAGTGGAAAGGCTCTAAAGTTGCCCACCCTGCTAAAATCTCCAGGTCCTCATACTCATGGCATGATATTTTCAATTTCACAGAAGGGTAATAGAGAGGTGCTGCTTAAGTGCTCGTCCTGTTCAGTTCCAGTGTCCCAAAATGTAAGAGTAATGTGAGGCATTCCAATGACTTAGGGCTTGCCTCTCGCTCGTAAATTTATGAGATTTATGAGACTGCATGGTCTAAAAAGTGCTAGATTCTTGTGCTTGAGAGTTTCCAGTCCCCTGGAGCATACCCAGCAGCATGCGTGCCGTGGCACACCTCGGAGCCTGTTCAGGGTCCTGTCCATCCCACCGCACTTCCACACAATCCATGCTCAGAGCAGTTTGCATATATCCACTCACAGGAGTGAGCTCCTTTTGCCGTCAACTTTGCAGGAAGGAGAGAGTCCTTACATGACTGACGTATTCCTCCTCTGCTCCTCCATAACTAACAGGGTCATCCTGCAAAGTCCACACACATCTTAATTTTAAGTCACAGATAAAAAGACATTTTAATAGAAGGCATAAATATAATTATCTGAGGCTTAAAACTTGCCCACTGGAAAAGCTGTGAGAGAAATCTGTCCCTAATCGTGAGGACTGATATTCAAGCATGAGAACTGAAGCTAGATTTGACTCATAAAATGCAAGACGACTTGAAACGAGATAGAAAAATATGAGTTTAATTCATTAAAGGACTCATCTGATATTCAGGCTGGGATAATTTCTAGAGTACAAGGTTGATCTATATTTAAGCTTTTTAACATTTCCTCTCTTTTTTATCTGTATGATATATTTTTTCTTACTGTATTTTATTAGCTTTTCTTATTTTTCCAAGTTGAATCTTTATTTTACAATGTTTAACACAATAAATATCTGACACAACAGCTGCCTAATGGGAAATTGGATAATGAATAGTAATGACAGTATTCTTTGATGCAGAGCCAGGCAAAGTAAGACTTATTAAAACATGCAACAAAAGGTAGTATATGAATGCAGAAAGCAATATTCAATATTTGGGAACAGAAGACTACTAAAGGTTCTAGCTTTAGTGATTTCATAGCGATTCATAGTGATTTCAAATTCTAACATTTATTCCTTTTTGACCGAGCATGACCTTAGAGCCTTCAACCAAGCTCTCTACTGTTTTGGTGTTTAATTTCTTCTAACAGACTTTCAGCTAACAGTCAGTAAATTTATATTTTATGGATACAGCAGCAAACTGCAGAAAAAAAACAAATCAATGTAATTTATGCTGGCACAAGAGTCTTCTTTCACCCTATACACTGTAACATTAGAACCTGGTCCAAGAAGGCTCAGATCAAAAGACATAAGAAATACCTAGTGTTTCCTTAAGAAATTGAATATCAATGTATCTTCAATTTCTTAGGCAGAAAGTTTGCTTTTATGCCACAAGAAGCCTTAGAACAATTATGGAAATAACAGCAAAGTTCTGGTGTTTCAGTGCAAAGCAGAATCCCACCGTGGAAATGCTTTTTGTCAATATTACATTGAAAGACTAAGAAAAATATTCACGCAGTAGTTGACTCAAAGTAGTAGGAAAATAAGATATCTATTAACCTGAAATACTTTTTTAATCTGAAAAAGATATAAAATATAAAGGATTATACTATCTAAACAGAAGCAATGTTTTCAATGCCACATGAAAATACTAATGCATAAACAAATTATGAAATTATATTTTAAGAACCAAATAGGAAATGGTAGAATAAAACATGTACCCAAATGATCTTGATGCTTTACATACTGCTCTCATGATAAAATGCTTCTGTGTTGTTTTCTGATGACTGTAAAAAAGGAAATCTCAGGAGGTCACATTAAGAGTATCATAGGAACAGGTGATATAAATACTTCAAGGGAAATGTCTTGAGGAATATTCTTTGTACCATTCACAGGGCTAGAGAGAGTGCAAGATGTCTGTATGTGGTTGAGAGAATGGCATAGAAAAGAACAGGGAAAATAGGGAATGGAAATTATGAAAAGCAGACGAAATTAGGGAATGGAAAACTTTAAGAATAAATAGACTTTATACAGGAGGAAGATAGATCCAAAGAAAATTAAATCCAATGATGATACTAAAAATCAAAATAGTTGCAGGAAAATTTTCAGAGTAATTATCTGAAACCCAGAATGTTGAAAGTACACAGTTTAAGATGATTCATCCTCTGGTAATGAAGTTATGTACTCTGTACTCAGATGAATCCTAAAGCAAAAGTCAGCAAAATTCTGACAATTAACAGCAAAAGAACACCAAATTAATAGAATTTCATTTAAACACATATAAAACCACTTGTACACACACAAAAAAGGCAGGATCATATGTATGAATATTTTCATGCAAAGTCCAGAAATCTAAAATACAAGATGGTTAATCTGAAATAGTTGTCATAAGTGAGGATTTGGACAGGCAGCTCAGAAGTAAGGAACTTAGTAGGCATGTCTACAGTGGTAGGCTGAACATGATCATGGCACAGGCTCAAAGCTCTCTCAAGATGGTCAGGAAATTTTTCAGAAAGGAGAGAAAAGCTTTCAAGAAGCATGGACATAAATCAGGTCGTACCTGGCTTGTTTCCTAGACAGCAATTCCTATGTACAAGTAATGTAGGAATATCTGGCAGTCTGCCAGTATTTGTCACCTTAGAGAAAATATAGATCCCTAAAAGATTTCCAAGACCAATCAATACTTACAGGGACTAAAGGAGTAAACACACTGAATTATTGCCACAATAACATATTGTAACTTCTAGTCAAAAACAGTACAGGAACAGTGAAAGGTCTCAGCATGTAGCCTGACTCTTAAAGAGCCCACAGGAGAATCTGAAAAAAAAAATAACAAAAAAAAAAACAGTAAGTCTGTATCCTACACTTTGCAATTTGGTATAATAGTAGACAGGCAAATACATGTAATAGATATCAAAATTAGGGGAGGAGAGGGAAGGTGTGCATCACAGATCTTGTGAAGTTTTATGTCACATACTGTTGCTTTCAAAAAGAGTTCTATATTCACAGTCTTCCAAAAGACTCTTAAAAAAAGTTGAAGTGTATTCTTATAGGTCCTTTTGCATTTGAGAGGTTGTTCACAATCAGGAACAAATATTAATAATTAATAAATGATTATTTCACTGTTACACTATTGCACTGTTCAGTTTTCACTGAAAAGAGTGTGGACTCATCATCTTTACAGTGAGAAGAGGAGAGACAGCAGGCACAAACTGAAACACTGAAAAGTCCACCTAAACTTAAAGGAAACTAATTTGCTGTTAAGGTGACTGAGCACTGGAACAGGTTGCTCAGAGATTTTGTGGAGTCTCCATCCTTGGAGACACTAAAAAGCCATCTGGACAATGGCAATGTGTGTGTCTGGCATCCTGGGCAATGTGATCTCAGTGATCCTGCTTTATCAGAGAGGTTGGACTGTGTGATTTCTAAAGCTCCGCTCCAAGCTCAGTCATTCTGTAATTCTGTGACCTGTTTGCTGCCTCTCTTATTTGTGTTCTCATTTATTCTACTTCTTACAGTATGTGAACAAGCAAAGCAAATAAAATTATCCAGCAGAAGGTTTAAAGCTGGTAAGGGATGAAAAAATCAACAAACCATGGAAATCACTGCTTCTGCTTGTAGTGAAAGCCAGAAGTTTGGATGGGTTCAAAAAAGCAATAGAAAACCTTATGAGAAGAAAAATCCATAAACACTCATTAACCATAACAAAAATGGTTTGCCTCAGGAAGCTGCAGACTGGTGGACTACATGAAGATGGAAAGCTGTAATGTTGGAAAGTACTGCTGCAAACTTGTCTTACCTTTATGTTGTTCTCTAAACATCTATTCCTGGCCACTGTCAGAGATATAATAGAGATTAGAATGATCTTTGACCTTATCTTGTATGCTCTACTTTTATGAGTGACTAGAGAACAAAGTAAAAAATTGTCTGATGAAAGCATAAGAAAAAGTCAGTATTTTGGTCTGATCTAATGTCAGTGTGGCCCAGTAGGTCAGTGAACCTGAATGCAGAAAATACAGATTATAGCCTTGACTCTATCATTTATTTTCTGTGTGACTGAAAGTGATATGTCACTTAAAACCATATTCGGGGCTATTTTGCTTCTGACTCTTAGTTTGTACACTACTAGGTGTACATTACTTCAGGTGTACATCTGCAGAATAGACACTGTCCCTTGCTACATGTTTTAAAGGTACAGAGCTCTGTTCACCATTATTTTCTATAAATAATGCATTTCTTTCTAGAGCACTAGATTTTGTTTTAAGTTCATCTGAAAGGCATTGAATCTCTTTAAAATAATCAAATCCTTTATCAAAAGCTCTGTGTTCCTTCCCTTCAGGTGTTCCTCAAAATACTGAGAATATAAACATAATGTGAAGAAGTATTTCTTTCTTATTTAAACTTCCTGACTGACATTTTCACTGGATACGTCTTTTCCTATGAGAAAGAATAGAAAGCTCTCCCTCTTTTGCCTTCTGTGTACAACTCAGGGACATTTCGGGGAAAGGTGTATTATAATTTGTTACATCAAAGTTATACCTGTGTCCTGAATGTTAATGATTTGTTTGCCTTTAAATATTTTTAAACTTGGTGGAGGAGTGCATATTGCAAGTGGGATTGCCATTTTTTTCTAAACTATGTTTAGTACTCAGAGGTTAATAAGTAAATGGCCCAGATAATGGGTGGAAGAACAGTGTATTTGCACTGATATATATACATATATTTTTCATTTTAAGAAAAATTGTACCAAGTTGCAAACTATACATTTAATATACAGGAAAGGTAGTAGGGATTTCTGCTGATGGCTGGACAATAAAATTTTACCCAAGAGTCAGATTCTTATGAAACTTTTAGATCACCTGCTTTTGGACAACTATGCAATATATAACTTCATATTGGAATTATTGCAGAGCAACCCTACTGACATGAAGTTGCTTGTAATTTACAGCAGGGTGGATGAGACTAGAATTCGACCTTTTCACTTAAAATACACTGGTGGATATTGATGATGGTGATGTCAATGATTTAACCAACTGTTGATCTTTTCTTATTTGATCACTGTAGTATTAGAGTAATTGACCCTAGCTGTGCCTCATTTTAACGGCATTAGCAAACAAATAACTCAATAGAATATAGCTGATATTCTTATAAATGTGTGTAACAGTGCTTTAGCAAGCTCACTGGAACTTTTAAAACTGGATCCTGCTGAACGTGAGCCTGCTTTTGTATGTAAAAAGAAAAATGCCTGAGCTTGGCTAAACAAACTTAACTGCTGGATATTTCTTGCATCATCAGTGGTTCCAAAATTTGGTAACGCGTCTGAATAATGCCTATGATGTTAGAACTAATCTTGTGTTTTAAATTTATAGTTCATTGCTAAATTAACAGTAAGACAAAAGAGAGTCTAAAGGAAAGATGTTTGGACAAGTATGTTGTTTTATGGACCACAATTATGTTCCATTATAAGGTTTGCTGATTGATTCCTTCTTTTCATAAACCATATAGCATTCCTTTTCTTTTGTAGCTCCTTACACCTTAGTGGCTGGTAGTTATTAGCTTTTCCCCATGGAATTTTATAGCTGTAGATTCCCAAGTCTGCCTTTTTTATCAGCCTTTCTCTTCTGCTGTTAGCTTCTCTCTTCTTCCTTAATTAACATCTTCCCCTCTTCACAGTCTATTTAGCTGATGATAGCCCAAATGCTGCTCAGGAGCTACTTAGCACTGCTGCCAGGGAAGCACCAGATCCATCTTGACGTACTACTATGGGAGGAAAGACACCAGAGGGGCTTCACAGCCAAAATCTCTGACACAACTGAGCAGGATGGCTCCAGCAAATAAGCAAAAAGGTTGGGTTTTTTGGGGGTATGCTATGACCTGCCACATTGCATAATAGAGAGAAAGGAGGAAGATAAAAGCTGTTAAATGAGAAGAGTCAAAGGAAGGTGAGAAAGAGGGAATATTCACACAATTCATCTTTATTGTCAATATAACAGTGTATTTCTTCTCAGCAGCCTTATGCTTCCCAAGTACGGAAACACTAAAATATTCAGCAAAGTTTGAACAGTAATAGTCAAGTTTATCTGCTTTTTTAACCAAAGTTTTCAAAAAAACTAAAACTTGTTCTGCTATGAAAAAGAGGCTCCTAATTTAATATGCTATTAGATTAGCATGGAACTAATCCTCTGAATAAAATAGATTTTAAAATGAAAGGGTTAGCCTATAATATATGAAGAAATGTGGCCTATTTGTGTGATTAATACAAATATAAGTCTGCAGTAGAATGATTATTATGGAAGGGGAAAATGTGCTTGACAAAGCAATAAATTTGGATGCTGAAATAGAGTTCGTTTGTTCTCTATGAATGCCAGTTCCTTTGAGCTATCAGATGGAATAAAGCATAAAATTGTGTTTGATTTATATTCACATGGTCTAATATCATATAACAAGTGGCTTTAAAAGCCACAAGACACATCTCCCAGGGCTGATAATTTCATTTCAACATTTGGGGGTTAGTGGTAGAAATTTATGGATCAGAAAAGATATTAATGTATTTGAACCTTTTAGCTAAATAAAGTATGAGACATTACTCTCCCGAGGTAAAAAGGTTAATAGATATAACCTTGAATTTATACTTCTTTTAAATGCTGAGTAGCCAGTTTATTCTTTGTTTTACAAATTTGAAAAAACACATGTTAAACTGAAAAAAAAAGGTTAAGGAAATGAGTAACATAATTTTGAGGGTTTACTTACATATAAAAGGGACAAATTTAAATTGCATTACCTTTGCTGCAAATATAATTAAAACGCTATATATAATATATATATATTTAAAATATAAAAATCAGCATTAAAATTCATCAGGTGAATCTATTTTGCTAAAACACTTTCAGAGATGGAAAGCCAAGAGGGATTATTGTAATCACCTAGACTAACCTCTTCTGTATTGCAGGTCATGCAACTTTCCTGAATTAATTCATGTTTGAACTACCACTTATCTTTTAGAAAGGCATCCCATCTTGATTTTAAAATGCACTGCTGTAGTGGCTCAAGTTGATAAGCACTTGCTCAGTAGTAGATTGTTGTACATGTTGCAGATTTTAGCTCATTAGTCAAGTTTCCTTTACACTTCTGTATACGTTAGTCTACATTCACAGTTATACTGCTGTACGTATTCGTACCATCAAAGATCACATTAACCTTTTTGGGTAGGGATTCATTATGGGAGGCTGTGGTCAACGGTTCTTCTGAATTTTGTACATCTGCTGTTCTCTTCAATGACATTGATGGTTAAGTATAACAGAACCAAGAGTTGACCTGCTTGGGGCCAGCAGGAATGCACAGGATCAGTGATGATTCTTCACTTACCATTTCATTCAGACACTAGTTACTTATCTAGTTTTTAATCTTAATTTTGAGTGACGTATTGATTCCTTATTATCCTGCCTCCCTAATCAGAAAGAGGTGAATCAATTAAAGCAAATATCTTACAGCAGTTTAGGAATACCAAATTTACACAGTTGCCTTTATCAAACAAGCCTGTAATCTTGCTGAAAAATAATGAATTGTAAGATTTTTTTTCCTTAAAACCATGTTGATTCTTCTATATACATATATATAATTCTGTTTTTTACCGTTAGTGGGGGAGATGAATGCACTCCTTCCCTTTGGGCACTCTATGTTAAGAAAAGCATCATCTGTTTCAGAAGTTATGTCGGCTTGAAAACGTATATTGAAGTCATAGTAAAAAAGCACTGAACACATGATACAAGTGTGGTATCTGTTTCCAAACAGTCATGTTCTGCGGTGGTTCACCATTAATGAGGNTTCCCTTTGGGCACTCTATGTTAAGAAAAGCATCATCTGTTTCAGAAGTTATGTCGGCTTGAAAACATATATTGAAGTCATAGTAAAAAAGCATTGAACACATGATACAAGTACAAGTGTGGTACCTGTTTCCAAATAGTCATGTTCTGCGGTGGTTCACCGTTAATGAGGATCATGACAAGCTCCTTAAACATCTGTTTCTACTGTGCACCAAATGCACCTACATCCCAAACAACAACTAATATAATCTTAGAGGTTTTCAATATGTGCATAACGTTGTCTTTATTTATAAAGCTTGCAAAGTCTACCTTCCTAAGCTATGTACAATAGGTACTGATCCTACCTTTATATTAGATCATATCCCACTCTTTAATGGATTTATCCTAAAAAGTCCTATCAACTCGCCCGTGGAATAGAAAAGAATTTTTCTTTATTCTTTCTCTATTTTTTCTTATTTTTTTCCTTATTTTACAGAGAGGTGACTAGAGCAAGGAGAGCAGATGTATAGAAGCACTGAGCTGTTGCTCAGTGGCAGCACCAGGCGTGCATACACAACACTGGACTTTGCAGTCAGCCCGGTGGAGTGTATGCCTATAAAGTGTCATTAAGTACTGTGTGGAGCTAAGCACTGGAGTGCCTCTGAATCCCTGCCTCTCGCTGACGCTCGTGTGCAGGAATTAGAGGAGCACAAGAGTCCCTTCATTCTGGCAGAGACGCAGACCTTACACTTCTCGTTGCTTAACTGCCTTAGCGAAGGGTCCTTAGCGAAGGCAGGTGTGCTGTTTCGTGGGGGACATGGTGCCTATACCCTGCTCATTTAATTGTTCAGATAGGAAGAGATAAAACTAACAAATCACCTCGATAATAGATTTTTTATTGAAGGGGAGAGGTTGGGGGTTGGGTTCCTCTTTTTTTTCTTTTTTTTTTTTTTTTTTCCCATCCAGGACGGGCATGTCCAGGGTTCCCGTCCCTTTGATTTTACAGATCGCACACTGGGCAAAGCATGACGAGAGCCCAGGAGGCACCGGGCAGGACGGGGAGCCCCAGGGGCGGCTGCGGGGGAGGCGGCGGG